>CM046874.1:77085987-77685987 GCA_025667525.1 Glebionis coronaria | reverse complement strand
GTAGCAGGTAAAGGTTGAGATGTTGAAGGTGGAGTTGGTGGAGGATTCTTGGTGGGTACTTCATCACACGAGGCGGAGACGGTAATGGTGCACTAATACTAGGTGTGGGAGTAGTAGGGATAAATGATGGTGGAGGAGGTGTAGATGATGGGGGCGGAATAGGTGGTCCTACTATGGTTACTCCACTACGGGTAGTAATAGCACTCACATTCGCTCGCGGATTGGTGACGGTGTTTGAAGGTAGAGAACTCGAGGTAGAGGGTTGAGTTGTGGGCAATAAACTAGCCAGCATATTCTTCAAATCATTCGTTTGATTGCTAAAGGAGGATTGTATATTATCTCGAAGCTCGGATCTTATGTCATTCCCTTGCTTGGTGATATCCCCTTTCAAATTGATAATTTGGCTCTGTAGATTCTTGATTTGCTCACCTTGGGTTCTCATTAAGGCTTCAACATCTTGATTGATGGGTGGGGCTTGTTGAGCGGGTGGGTGATAAGGATTAAAAGCTCTAGGCGGGATTTGGTTGCTTCTAGTGTAGTTTTTGTTGGGGTTTTGGTTTTGAGGAGAAAAACCGGGTGAAAGGTAGTTGTTTGACCGGTAACTCAGCAAATTTCTATCCCCTTGAGGTCGGGCTTGGTAATTTTCCGGTGAATAATTACCATAAGCTGCATACACGTTTTCCGAATTTCCTTGAGTAGAAGGACAATCAGTGTATGAGTGAGGACCGCCGCATGTTTCACAAGGATTGGCTATCGCTTTAACTTGTTGTTGGTTTGTAGCGAGAAGCAAGATATTTTTGTTCATTTCGGTCATCATGCGGGTGAATTCGGTCATGTCGGGGTTTGCTGATGTAGAAGAAACATTGACTCTCGGGTTTTTCCTTGAAAAAGCGGAGGAATCCTAATTTTTGTGATGAGTAGTCACGTTTTCAATAAGCTCTCTACACTCCTCGGGTCTTCTTTTCATAAATGTGCCACCAGCGGCTGCATTAATCGTATCACGATCACGAAAAGTCAAACCGTTGTAGAAAGTATCAATTAAGGTCACAGGGAGCATGTTGTGGTTTGGACAATGATCGATCAAAGCATTATATCTTTCCCAAGCATCAAAGAGAAATTCATCGGGTTCTTGCATGAAACCGCTAATTTGATTGCGAAGGCTTGTGACCATGAATGGTGGAAAGTAGCGTGACAAAAAGCGTTGAGTCATGTCATCCCAAGTATGAATTGAATTCTTCGGGAGACGATCAAACCATTTCTCGGCGTGGTGTGATAAAGTATGTGGGAAGAGTTGTAGGCGAAGAACATCCATTGTGGAACCGGGCAACTTCATGCTTTGAGCGATTGTAATGAATTTGTCGAGGTGTTTGTTGGCATCATCATCAGGCATTCCTCGAAAAGGATTAGTTTGCACTTGCTGAATCATGTGGTGCTTCAACGAAAACTCCGGAGCCGTGATTTGCATCGGCGCAATCGGTCCTCCTCGTCCAAACATGGTGGGTTGACAAAGCTCCTCCATTGTCTGAAGATCGGGCTGTGGAAGAACATTGTTGTTGTTATTATTGAGGTGAGGTGGATTATTGTTGTTGTTCACACCTGCCATAGCTAAATCTTCTCGAGTCTCGGGATCTTGATAAGTAGAAGATCTAGTACGCATACACCTGCGAAAGTAAAAGAAAAGATACCAAACACGAAGAGAATATATATACACTATAAAGAAAATAAAATCTTTTTGGATTTTTGAAAATTTTAATTTTTATGGATTTTTAACAATTTTTTAATTTTTATGGATTTTTAACAATTTTTTTAATTTTTATGGTTTTTTTTTGAAATTTTTTAAGCAAGAAAATAACGCTCACGAATGAACGGATCCCAAAAAGCAACGCGTCTCTCACAGAAAACCGTTAATCTTCACGAAAAGAGCCGGCAGCGGCGCCATTTGATACAAAGATTTTGTATGTAAAAAGTTAGTTTCTCGGTATCTTCTCGAATTGATTTCCGGTTCAAAGTACGACTCAATTGTTTTTGGTGAAAAAGAGTATTTTTGGTTGTTTTAAAATAAATGTGCAAGACGTAAATGAAAATGACGTTAATTTAAATCTAACTCTAATTTAAAATAAATGACGGGAATTTAAAAGCGTGACGAAAATTAAAAGGCACTAAAAGTAATTAACGCAAACTTTAACACTATCTAAGGAAAACTTAAAACGCAAATAAAACTTAAAACTAAGGCAAGGCTAAAAAAAATCTAAGGCAAGTAAACTTAAAGTGCAACTAAGTAAAAAGGCGGGAAAAGTAAAGCTTGAAAATTAAAAACAGAAAGCTAAAAACTGAAACTAAAAATAACCTAAAAACAGCTCATTCGGAATAATCCTTCGTTCGGAATAATCACTCATCCGGAATGTCACCTTCGTTCGGAATGATTCTTCTTCACTCGGAATATTTACCAAAACCCTTGATCCGGAATAAAATGCTCACTCGGAATATGTCACTTATCCGGAATAAACTCTTTATTCGGAATATTGCCTTGGTTCGGAATACTTAATGTTCCGAATGAACTCCTTGATTCGGAACTTTGAATCTTCCGAATGAAGACCTTGATCAGGAATAATTAATTATTCCGAATAAAACTCCTTGATCCGGAATATCTCCTTGGTTCGGAACTTCCACTGATCCGGAATGTAGAATGTTCCGAATGAACAATCGTTGATTCGGAAGAAGTTCTGGTTCGGAATACTCAAGTTGACCCGGAATGTTCCGAATGAAGTTACTTGATTCGGAATGTTCTGAATGAACAGCTGATCCGGAATGTTTAATATTCCGGATGAACAACCCTTGATCCGGAACTTCTTGAACAACACTTTGATTCGGAATGTGTGGTTGATTCGGAATATCACCTGGGAAAACAGTAATAGTAGCGAAGAACAAGGAGAAACAAATAGACACGAATCTAAACAAAAACTAATCAAAATCAACCACAAGATTAAATCAAACTAACCACAAATGATCAACTAATGATAATCGAACAAACCAAATCAATAAAACTAACAATAATAATCAAAATGATCAAAACCCACTTTAATCAATTTAATAAAAACTCAAAAACATGAACATGAACAATAAAGCATAAAGATTAAAGATTGATAAGAAAGGAAGATAAGAGATTGACAATAAAAGTAAAGATTGACAAGAATTAAAAGGAAACTTACTTGAAATTAAAGGTATTTAAGGTGCAAGACAATTAATTAAATGACATGTAATTAAAGAACAAGTAATTAAAGGGTGGAAGACTAATTGTCACACTTAGCCAACAAGAGAAAATGAAATGAAATCCTAATCTATTTATAGGAGAGGATTAGGGAGGTGCTTAGGAAGCTTCCTCCCTTCTTTCTTCTTTCTTTAATTGCACGATTAAGCCCTTGTCTTCTTAATCTTTCGACTTTAATGACTTTGTCTCGGGATTTCTTTAAACTCGTCTTGTAATTCTTAAATAAATTAGACTTGAGTTCTTCGGCTTTTAGTAAACTTCCGTCTTTTGACTTTTTCTACGATAAATCTTCAGAATTGGTCTTGGACTTTCGTTCTTTTCGCACTCTTGATTTCTTGACTTCGTCTTTTGTCTTTTTCTCCGATAAAAGCCCGTAAATGCCGTGTTTTCTTCCCTTTTAACATTTTGAACCTAAAATCACAACAAAAACACAAACCACGCATAATTCCGACATTTACGACATAAAATACACGTTTTGGCTCGGTTATTATTGTAGTTTAGTGGTAAAAAGGATGGGTGTTTACACACCTATCAGTCCCTATGGCACATCACACCTATAACTCCTCATCCATTCGATTATCGATACTAAGCCTCCCAAACAATCAGTATAGGTCAGTACCATTTCCTTTTCCACAATACGACAGTATTAGCATGCGTTGTGCTTTATTCTACTCATTAAACTCTACCAAAGTTTTACCTTCGGTTCCTATCTCAACCTATTTCATTCATGCTTCTCTTCTATACACACTTCCTTCTTCTTCCTCAACTCCTACCATACATCACGATGTGATGCTTCCCCTCGTTTCTTCCCTTGCCATAATCCTTCATAAAGCACTCCATACATATTAGGCTAACCTTTACGCAAAACCCTTGACTCCATCACATCCGTACGCAATTCTTCCAACTTCCCAACTACGTGACTTCTCATTCCTCTTGAAATAGGTGATGAATTAGTCAGTCTATCGACTATCACCCAACTCTCATCGTCCTTAATCCTCCAACGCATTATGTATCCCTTCCACCAACTTCGTCCTTACATCGCCCCTTTCTAAGCTACTCCCATCTATGTAGGAAGTATAGTCTACATCCCTTTCTCCATATGATTGTCCAAGCCACGCAACATACATGTTGACGCGTTCTCTGCTTTAGACAACTCAACTCGTGCAACCTACATCTTTCATCCAAACCATCCTAATACGTCATCCATATAGTTCAAGTTCTTCTCAGCTTCACTTCATTCTTCTTATTCCATGTCTCATCAATCATGCTTGCCTTTCCCAGATGGTACTTGGCCATGCAATTTTCTTTCGTCACTTAACTCCACCCACCACCTTTGCCAAATGTTCAATCAAGGTGATTGAATATGTGTTGGAGACGATCATGATCCGTATAGATCATTCTCTACGTCTCGTACCCCAAATGCCTCTAGCATTCTAGGCAGATATAACAATCCAGCTCCACTAACTAAGTCTATCCAGTTCTTCCAAATCTTCAGTTCCTGCAACGTATAAGCAATCGCCTTTCTTTGTCGTCCTCGTACGCATCCAAATCCTTTCTCCACGTATCGTCATGCTTCGCGAATTCATCCAGTCCTTCCGATAATGCCAAGATCGGCTCATTATCCAATCCACTTCTTCAGCCCCCAAAATGCTTCCTCATCCTTCTTCACTTCGCCCCTTGCTGGTTCCATGATATGCCATCATCTCTAACTACTCATCATGTAAACTTAATACTAAAACTCACACTCGAAAATCTCACGTATAACTCCACTCCAAAACCAACACATAATTCGCCTCACTCTCCTTCTCAGGTTTGAGTAGATCAAGATGTCGTCGATGCTCCCGATGACAACTCGTTTATACACGTTCATGCACACTTGGTTCATTGACACCATGAAAATCGCTAGTGCTTTGACGAAGCCAAATGCATAATCGTAAACCCAAAGCGTTCATACAACATCCTTAGCAGTTTCAACTATGTCCTCCTTGCACCCTCTCTTAGCGTCAATACGAATAAATTCCTACCCCGTTCTACTTGCAAAATTCTACACGCATTTTAAAAGACCAATGCTTCCTCTCATCAGCCCACTCAACCGCTTTCCACATCTAATCTACTGCTAAGCAACACAACTTTTACCTTGCATCTGTTGCAATTTCCATCAACTCTTGTTCTTGAAATCATTCCATCAATAATTTCCTTGGAAAGGCACTAACTACAACTCCTCTCACTTCTCCTACTTGCTCTATTCATGGTTCTATCTCAAAATAATAGGCAAACCTACTAAATTTCAGGAAATTTTTAGAAAACATACATGCCTTACGAACAATATCCCCTTCCAACACTCTCTATGGCACGTTACTTGTGCCAATATCCATACATTTCACAGATCTCTATTCATCTCCCTTGGCACTCCTAATAGACCTCATGACCACATTAATTCGTCTACGATCCTCTTTCCTCCCCACTAAGGGTATTCCGACCGTTCTCTCATGGTCACCTACTTAAGCGTGTAGGCACGACCAAGTCTTTCATATGACTACTTCAACACTCCCAAACAATACGAAACCAAAACTACATCCTGAATCCACCAGATACGATCAACGAATCAAACCAACGGATAACTAACGACATTTCACGTGCACCAGTTAAATCAAGTCAAAAACCATGAGACTCAAAAGAAAACTCAACCCAAAACGTGTATCAATTCAAAATGACCCATGACAACAAATGTAACACCCCATTTGGATATATGGAATGTCACAGGATAATCATGGCGTAATATCAAAGCATAAGGTAAATGTCCTAAAACATTACATGACCATAGGGATAACCGGAATCAAACATCGGTCCCCAATATAAACTCATAAACATAGCATAAAGTAAAGGTAATGCAAATGAAAAAGAAACATATAATAGCTCCCATCCTATGCATAACCTTTCCATGCTCCTGACCTTGTGTACCTGCCGTTTAGGGACATGAAAAGAGAAAACGGCTGAGCGAGACGCTCAGTGCGCGGATATATATAATAACATGGAATATTTTAGCATAAGTGAAGGCTGAATATGAAATCATAATAATGAAAATGCAGCGGAATAATGTAAGTCCTGGGAAACTTGGTGACATGTAGTAAACTTGTAACTTGAAATAAACTGTTTATTCTTAAAGTATCATGTTCATGTAAATACTGAAAGTCTGCTGCTTAATTATGAAACTGTAATTTAACTGCCAAATAGCTCATATAGGTCATGAAATATATCAACGTGCACGAATACATGGAGGGGTGACCTCGTCATGCTATAGAGAGGTGACCTCTAAATACTGTGCTGGGTGGAGGGATCAGCTCCAATGTGAAGGATGTAGAGCACACACCACATTCACCCTGATAACTTGTAACACTTATAAGCCTAGGATGCATCCATACGCCCCACTAAACATACATATAAAAATGGCCAACCTGAACATGAGTGGGACGATGCAGGATATCACTCTCCTGTATGTGAGTCGCGACACCGGTGCCTCTAGTGTCGTGGTTACGGTACCTCCGTAACTAGTACATAAACTGGTCATGCTTGTATATAATGCTCTGGCAATTTATTTAGTTATTAACATGATTACTGAGAAACTTAAACATATACTGGGGAAAACATTTGGCTGCAGACGGGAAATTCTAAACATGCATAGGAAAGGAAGTCCTTACTGAAAGGACGGAAATCCGTACCTCTAGTCCAGTAACTGACTGAATGGAAGACTGAACGAATACTACTCGGGCTTTCACGAAAACTACAATAATAATAGACGTGAATAAGTTACATGATCATTATTTAATTTAATGTTCTTATTTTTCTCATTTACTTATTTTATTTCTGAAGGTCTGCATGTATTTTACTGATAAATATGCTCTTTAATTATAATTCACTCAAATATATTAACGTCCTACTATTATTACGATACGAACGTATTCTGACGTTAGTTAAAATTCTATAATAAGTAACTTGTTAAAATGTAAGGTTTCTAATTAGTAAGTTTCTAAAACAATTTAATTCGTATAATAAAATTATACCCTTTTAAAAATATTACAAAGCTATTATAATTTAAGTTATTTAAACAATACAATAAGAACATTTATAAAAACATAAGTAATATAAAGGTATAATTTAAATCTTCTTTTTATTTTTATTTTTATAACAATGCCCCGAGCCTACCGAGATACCACTTTCTCAGTCGCACTAAAACGATTAAACCAAATATATAAAATCTGTCTATTTAAATTAGTGACAGAAATCTGAGCCACTAAAAAGTGTCGCCCAAAATTGAGTCTTAAAACTGCCTACAAATAAATCTGCGACAGAATTTATTGTCGCCAAACTGTCGCTAATGTCACATTAAAAATCACCACTTTTCTGCCTGAAAGTACCCACTGATCTTAGTACCTTTCCCACAGTTTTCTTTTACGTTCCCACTATTTGTACGAACCAAACACCCCTGCTGGGGATCTAAACCCAAACATCCCCTTACTGCTGTTAACCCCAAACGCCCCCTGCTGAGTCAGGGTATCCACTGTTTTAACAGCCAAACACCCCTGTTGGGGCTGCGGGCTTGCGGCTGGCACATAAACCAACGCCGAAGCCCGTGGTGGGTGGCAGCTGATCAAGTGAACCACACCGAGATTCTAGAGACTCTCGGTTTCTGTGAACACCAACCAAAGCCCGGCCGTAATTACTTAATTACATGTCTTAAAGATTAAGATTACTAGTTCCTGATTATTTGCTTAAATCATGATATAAGAAAGAAAATAAAATGGTTACCGTGGTGAGCTTGATAACGGGATGATCAATTCACACGAATCCAAGATATAAATCAAATTCCGAGACCCCTTTGTGTTGTTCATAGCCGGTGGCTGCCAAGGCAGAAACCCTAACCCCGTCCCTTTTCTCGTTTTACTGTTGTGAGACAAGGGGGAACAGGGTTTACCCCGTATGTTATTACTTGTAAAATGGGCTGGGCTCTAACCCACATTTTCTTCTTTTCTATTGTTTTTTTTAAAAAAACTCGCAGCCCAAATAAATCATATGCATTTTTTTTTTTTTTTTTTTGTTTAGCGTAAATTTTCTTAGATGTTCGAGACTCGATTTCTGTATTATTTTTTTTAACGAATAAGTAATAGTTATGATCCATTTCATAATACTTATAAAGCTTGAAACGTATTATTATTTTATATTCTGAAATAACTGGAATAATTAACTGCGTAACTTTAATTTAATCCGACACCGCGTATATTTAATAATACGGGTTTTAAAATTCTTCCCCTCTAAAAAAAATAATTCATCCTCGAATTAAGGATGCGATAAGGATGCGATTCTGCTGTGGATTTTACAATTCTCCCTCTCTAAAAGAAAATTCGTCCTCGAATTAAGGGTAAATTAAGATGGTGTAGTTTATATATAAGCTGAAAGGTACATATAAGCTGAAGGGTCATTCGTCCTTCATCTAGGACATACTGCTGCTAAAGGGTGATACGTGACATGACTGAAGTGAACATGGAACGTGATCTGACTGAAAGAACTTAATTGGATTCATTGAAGGAAAGTGATGAGAGGTCCGGATGGACTCCTCCGTTTCGAGTGGCCTCCCGCTCGAAACGATTCCTTCAAAGGTTTAAACATAATAAAATTCTTGGTCCTGATGACCCTGTCCTGATGATGCTGAATAGTTTCTGGTTCCATACCTAAGATGGATTTCCTGAATCTGATAGAATAAAAAGCCATAGCATGTAGGATACATGAAACGATACGTATGAATATTATGAAAAGATAACATTTATATCTCTGAGCAATCTGCTGAAAATATATAGGGACAAACTACGTGTACAATTGCGAACGTGCTACGTGAGCAATTGTGAACGTGGTTCACGATTATATGAGGAATGTTGGGCATGGAATATATTGTGCACGATGATACATGAAACATACTATGAACGTGATGCTAGAACATATCATGAACATATGCTAACAGGGGAAAGAATGCCAAACGATACGGCTTGAGACGTGAAACGTCTGCCTGAGTATGGAGACGATGTACTAAGCTCGAGTCTAGTTCCTTAAGCTCCCTGTAACAAAATCTGGTATAATAACTGGAGCATATATACTGAGATGAAACGTGAACCTGAACGTGAACGATTTGTCAAGAATGCGAACGTGAATTTATATCATGAACTAGTATATAATACGGACTGAATAATATCATAATGTGAACGCGAGACGTAAACGTGAAAGTGAACGTAACTGTACACGTGATCGTGAACATGAATTTTTCTTTTGTCTGATATGATGGTCGATGAAATACCTTGAAATCGTATGATTTACTGCTGAATTTTCTGCAGGTCCGCTACTGTGTAATCCTTCTGGGTGAAAGGAAACGCGTAGGTTGATTACATGGTCGACAATGACTTAGATAGTATTATACTTTTTCTGAGTCTGTGGTAAACGGATAACAATCTCCATGGAGTCTTGTCTCCTTTTGGTCCAGAATTTCTTCTGGTAGTAATAACTCGATAGCATGACGGCGTTCTATCTTAAACCTGCTGAAATGACAGGTATTAGATATGAACATAGCTGCCTCAACGTTTTATACCGTTTCTATAAAAATTATGCCTGGGATTATGGTACATTCTTGTGGAAATCTGGTTGAATAGTCATGGAAGAATTTTTAGTGATGACTGTCAGCAATTTCTGCGGTAGCAGTCAATTGAGTTCTAGAAAATTTTGTACTTCGTTCACAGGCGTCGGTCGGGACCATCAGGTGATGGCCTTCACCTTCGCAGGATTGTCTGAAATTGCTTTCTGTTTAAATAGGGTGGCTCAGAAATGTCTCTTTGTTCATCTGGAATATACATTTGGAAAGTTGCTCATATAATTTTCTCTTATCTGAAAATCTGCATGGCCGTGAGGAGATGGTTCTCGCGTTCTTCTTTAGGATTTAGTAGATCAGAATGTGATTGATGAACATGCTGACGATTTTGTCTGAGAATCATGGGAAAATTTTTATTCATAAATTCCATAATATAGCTGGAGCATTAGGGAGTTCAGAAGTATAAAATCAAAATCTTTAGAGAGACTCTAATATGTGCAACAGGAAAACATCATGTTCTCGCCACTAATGGTACCATGATTGGAAATTGTTCTGGAAAATGTTTAAGACCTTGTAGCAGATCAGATAAGCCTGCTATTTATGGAATGAACATTGATTAAAAATGGTGATCTTGTAAAAAAAATAGTGGTCGATACATGATCTCATGATACCGGCCTTCTTCCTGATAGACATAAACGGTGCACTTGCTGGTGGTGCGCTAGGGCGAATAAGGCCTCGTTCCGGTAACTTTTGCAGCAAATGCTGCAACTCTTTAACTTAGCTAAAGCCTTGCAATAAAGAGTTTTGAAAACAGGTTCCGTTCTTGAGACTAACTCGATGTTAAATTTTGTCTTGTGGTCAGGAATGAATTTCTAGAAAACCTTCCGGATTACATCTGGAAACTTTAGGATAATCTGTTGATCATGAATTTAAGAAATTTCAGAATTCGTATCATGAATGGTGACCAGAAGTCTTTGAAGCTAAAAGATAATAATTCACGTGCTCGTAAAGTTGGAACAATTTATACTGATTTTTCTGGCAGGAGTAAAATGAATATGTTCAGGGTTGGTAAGACGGATCTCGTCGTTAACTGAAAATAAAACTTTAATAAATATGGTGATATTGTTGAGTCCTTTATGGCTGAGAGACAAGTGACTACCTGATTTAAGATAAAGCTGACATAGGAATACGTGCACTAAACATGGGGACTTTTCATTGAATGTGTTCGTCCGTAACCTCACAGAGTGAATACTGCGTGTTTAACCTGAATAATACTCCAGTGGTGGTGACTAAATTTTTTAGATGATCTGATTTATGCGTGGCATAATAGAACGAGTGTATCCCCCTTGGAAGGTGCCCTGAATCATTGAGGGTCTAGTTTAGAAACATACAGAGTTATGAGTTCTGACTCGTACTTTGAGAAGATATTCGTATGACGTGTACCATGACTGGTGTCCTGAAAAATGTCTTCCGAAATGATACTTGAGACCTGTGTCTTAACTGTTATCAGGACATGTATTTTAATGGTGATTCTGAATAAGGTTAAGAATTTCTAGTAACTGCTAGGATTGGCGAACCGGCTAGACTACTGACCTCTGTATTTCTGGTACTTCCGTTCTAGAGTTCTGATGGTTACTGACGGATTATTTTTAAGCACGGTGGTTGTCATTACCGCCTTGTCTGTCAGTTTCGCGATGGTCGTTATTATGACCGTGATTCATGTAACTATTTCTTCTGAGTGGCCGGCTGGTTACCGGTCTCCACTCTTCTGACTACGAGATTAGATGAGTGAAATGTGACATCTAACTGGGAAAGTAAAAGCATGGAATAGAATGGTAATGTTTGATGGTTGAAATTTATTCTTGTCAGAAATTTCAAATTTATAGTTTTCGTCCTTGTTCTGCAGAGTCTTCATAGTATAAACAGCATCAGTATCTTGAGAAATCTCCAAAGCATCGGTAGCATCAGCATTTGTGCGGTCTTCAAAGTGTTAGCAGCATCAGTATCTGGTAAAATCTTCAACTCACGAGCAGTATCAGCATCTGGTAGAATATCAACAAGTGGAAAACGCCTGGGATGACTGAGGACTGATTAGCGATATCCATGGAGTAGGATACATGGAGTACACCTGGTCTACTGTACATTAAGTACAAAATAAATACTGCACCTGAAGCATATCTGAGACACTGTATGTGGATTACTCATGAAATACTGTACATGGAGTATAACTGAGACACTGGTGGAAAATTTTATGGGATGACCGATACTGGTGTCGCTTTTCTGAAATGATCAAAGAAATGAATTGACTTAAACGGTAGTAAATTGAACTGAAATGAGTAACATGATAGCCTGGTAATTCCTGCGTAGGCTTAATGCTGGTTGTATATATTCTGAGGAGTATGATTAAACGGAGTTTCATTAATGTTCAGTATGAAGACACGACTGATGAAAACCAAACATGATTTATTATGAAAATAGGATTTTACTATAACCCTTATGTATCTTCGCAAGAAACATCATTATTTTGCTAAAAACGTAATCCTCGTAAGGAGACATGAAACTTATTTAGCATGAAAACGACCTTCACGTGAGAGCATGAAATTTGGCTGTTACTAAGAACATGAAAAGATAATCGACTGAAGTTTAACATCAACTGGTGTGGATGGCTATGGTTCAATCCACATAATTCATGGAACAAAACATGTGACTAAGTATGGGCGATTCTAGTTTCGATCCATGCTTGTCAAAAATATTTTGAGAACTGTCATGTATAGAATTTACAATCTGTGACTAAATATGAATGGTTGTAGTCCAATCCATACTTGTCAAAGTTTATGAAATGTCCTGATATGACCAAAGTGAACAATTATGAATCGGTTCACAAAACAACCTTCGACTGAATGGCATGAAATTTGACCTGAACAATGGTGAACGTTTATGGCTGGTTCACCAAGTAATACTTGACTGAAAACATGAATCTGTCATAAGTAAGGGTAAACGCATATGGTCGGTTTACCAATACAAAATCTGAACGGACAAGGGTGAACGCCTATGGGTCGGTTCACCAAAACAATATTCGTAGAAAAGCACATGCGACTGAGTATGGCCAGTCCTGTACCAACCTTTTAATTAGTCAAAAATTTAAGAAAATCGACTAATAACTGAAGAAAAATGACTGATACATGCACGAGAAACATGAAAGATAACAACGTCAAAATCTGGAAAGTTTCTGGTGACTACCCACTAGTCACAGGTCAAGTTTTAAGGCCTACAGGTCGAACCTTGCGCTCTGATACCATAATTGTAACACCCCATTTGGATAAATGGAATGTAACAGGATAATCATGGCGTAATATCAAAGCATAAGGTAAATGTCCTAAAACATTACATGACCATAGGGATAACTGGAATCAAACATCGGTCCCCAATATAAACTCATAAACATAGCATAAAGTAAAGGTAATGCAAATGAAACAGAAACATATAATAGCTCCCATCCTATGCATAACCTTTCCATGCTCCTGACCTTGTGTACCTGCCGTTTAGGGACATGAAAAGAGAAAACGGCTGAGCGAGACTCTCAGTGCGCGGATATATATAATAACATGGAATATTATAGCATAAGTGAAGGCTGAATATGAAATCATAATAATGAAAATGCAGCGGAATAATGTAAGTCCTGGGAAACCTGGTGATATGTAGTAAACTTGTAACTTGAAATAAACTGGTTTACTCTTAAAGTATCATGTTCATGTAAATACTGAAAGTCTGCTGCTTAATTATGAAACTGTAATTTAACTGCCAAAGAGCTCATATAGGTCATGAAATATATCAACGTGCATGAATACATGGAGGGGTGACCTCGTCATGCTATAGAGGGGTGACCTCTAAATATTGTGCTGGGTGGAGGGATCAGCTCCAATGTGAAGGATGTAGAGCACACACCACATTCACCCTGATAACTTGTAACACTTATAAGCCTAGGATGCATCCATACGCCCCACTAAACATACATATAAAAATGGCCAACCTGAACATGAGTGGGACAATGCAGGATATCACTCTCCTGCATGTGAGTCACGACACCGGTGCCTCTAGTGCCGTGGTTACGGTACCTCCGTAACTAGTACATAAACTGGTCATGCTTGTATATAATGCTCTGGCAATTTATTTAGTTATTAACATGATTACTGAGAAACTTAAACATATACTGGGGAAACATTTGGCTGCAGACGGGAAATCCTAAACATGCATAGGAAAGGAAGTCCTTACTGAAAGGACGGAAATCCGTACCTCTAGTCCAGTAACTGACTGAATGGAAGACTGAACGAATACTACTCGGGCTTTCACGAAAACTACAATAATAATAGACGTGAATAAGTTACCTGATTATTATTTAATTTAATGTTCTTATTTTTCTCATTTACTTATTTTATTTTTGAAGGTCTGCATGTATTTTACTGATAAATATGCTCTTTAATTATAATTCACTCAAATATATTAACGTCCTACTATTATTACGATACGAACGTATTATGACGTTAGTTAAAATTCTATAATAAGTAACTTGTTAAAATGTAAGGTTTCTAATTAGCAAGTTTCTAAAACAATTTAATTCGTATAATAAAATTATACCCTTTTAAAAATATTACAAAGCTATTCTTATTTAAGTTATTTAAAACAATACAATTAGAACATTTATAAAAACATAAGTAATATAAAGGTATAATTTAAAATCTTCTTTTTATTTTTATTTTTATAACAATGCCCCGAGCCTACCGAGATACCACTTTCTCAGTCGCACTAAAACGATTAAACCAAATATATAAAATCTGTCTATTTAAATTAGTGACAGAAATCTGAGCCACTAAAAAGTGTCGCCAAAACTGAGTCTTAAAACTGCCTAAAAACAAATCTGCGACAGAATTTATTGTCGCCAAACTGTCGCTAATGTCACATTAAAAATCACCACTTTTCTGCCTGAAAGTACCCACTGATCTTAGTACCTTTCCCACTGTTTTCTTTTACGTTCCCACTATTTGTACGAACCTAACACCCCTGCTGGGGATCTAAACCCAAACATCCCCTTACTGCTGTTAACCCCAAACGCCCCCTGCTGAGTCAGGGTATCCACTGTTTTAACAGCCAAACACCCCTGTTGGGGTTGTAGGCTTGCGGCTGGCACGTAAACCAACGCCGAAACCCGTGGTGGGTGGCAGCTGATCAAGTGAACCACACCGAGAGTCTAGAGACTCTCGGTTTCTGTGAACACCAACCAATGCCCGGCCGTAATTACTTAATTACATGTCTTAAAGATTAAGATTACTAGTTCCTAATTATTTGCTTAAATCATGATATAAGAAAGAAAATAAAATGGTTACCGTGGTGAGCTTGATAACGGGATGATCAATTCACACGAACCCAAGATATAAATCAAATCCCGAGACCCCTTTGTGTTGTTCATAGTCGGCGGTTGCCAAGGCAGAAACCCTAACCCCGTCCCTTTTTTCGTTTTACTGTTGTGAGACAAGGGGGAAGGGGGTTTACCCCGTATGTTATTTCTTGTAAAATGGGCTGGGCTCTAACCCACATTTTCTTCTTTTCTATTGTTTTTTTTAAAAAAAAAACCTCGCAGCCCAAATAAATCATATGCATTTTTTTTTATTTTTTTTTGTTTAGCGTAAATTTTCTTAGATGTTCGAGACTCGATTTCTGTATTATTTTTTTTAACGAATAAGTAATAGTTATGATCCATTTCATAATACTTATAAAGCTTGAAACGTATTATTATTTTATATTCTGAAATAACTGGAATAATTAACTGTGTAACTTTAATTTAATCCGACACCGCGTATATTTAATAATACGGTTTTTACAACAAAAATAATCCAAGAAACACCCAATGGCAACCAAAACATATTACGCCCCACGACATATTATTTAAACCGTGCAAAAGATCGACTTTTCCAAAAGAATATATATCTCTTTTTTTTCTTTTTTTTCAGAAATTTATTATTACCTCCCACATCTATGTGACTCAAACAATCTACAAACAACTCTCTTGACGAACTCAAAACTCAACTCAAAAACTAGGTATCTCGTGCATCCCAAATCATAAAAATAACTACTATTCAAACTCAACCTTTAACCCGACACTTGTACAATAATTCCAGCCAAGATACTGACCTCCCATGACTATACTTTCTGAATATTTGAAAAGTACGTTCCGAGTACATAATCTTTGGCTTTTGAATCACTCAAAAAACTCTAAAAACGAACAAGTTATGACCAAATCAGTTTTATACTAGTTGTTTTTTTAAAAAAACTAAAGAATAAACTTAGTGATTAATGTACCCCTTTTAAATGACAGATATAATTGTATGTGAAATCTTCATAAACTCAATTTAACCTTGTATTAATAGTTATAAATGACATGAATCGGTTAAACCCAATTATATAAACTATGTAAGTAGAAAGAAATTTTACTTTGCTTTATTTTAAAGAAAGTCTTTTAGAATTTGAAATAAATAAGTGTTGATTAAAAGAAATCTTATGTTACATCTTGTTTCAAACACGACTCCAACACCTTACCCTTATTTTACCGAATAAAACCAACTATCTAACCCTATAATAGATTTCCAAGTCCCCCTTTTTCTCACTATATACCGACCAAAAGAAATGTAAGACCCAACACCAAGAGATTTCATTATTTCAAAAGGAATCCCAAGTTATTCCAACAGACTTAAACCAAGAACACTATTTTAAAACGTAAATGTGAAATACGAAACTCAAAGAATACGCAACAAGACACACTTCAAAAGATTTAAAACTTCGTTGAAACTCCACCAAACTCGAGCTCTAATAAATTGTTTAAACACAAGAGAGTACTAGGTACGTTCAAGTTATAATAACTACTGAACGACCGTAAATCATAACGTAACATCTATTAGTATATATACATCCGCATATGTATACCTATCGAATCTCCCAAACATACTCATTATCATAATGTCAAGTCAATCAATCGCTTTATACGCTCGTTTTTCCATACGAGTAATCACCATCTCACCGTGCCACAACAAGGCATAAAGCCCACCTCCAAAACCAAACCATATCGTGTGACCCCAAAATCACACAACACAACTATAACCCAAAACATATAACACCAAAAAGAATAATAGCCATATCATAGGCAGCCATTACATAAACCCATATATTATACGTATCCTCAAATTTTACATCTCATCATATACAAGCATGTACTAACCCCCTTTCATGCAATCATACTTGAGAACCCATTGAAGTTGTAGTACTTGTATAACTATGTTGGCCACCATACTTATACAATTACCTTTTCCCCAATGAACTCCCTCCTATGATGACACTTATAAGAATCAATACAACATATAATACATAAATCCATCTACTCACATAAGCTCATAACCACATAACCAAATAGGTCCAAAACCCCATCTATTAAAATAACATAGTAAAACTCTTGGAATACCGAAATCCATAGTCTAGCTAAAACAACATAGACTAAATCCAAAACGAAAACATAATTAGTTATAAGTCATGTCGCCCGTAAGAGTGGAAACAGCTTAAAATCCTTCCTACTCATGTACTCCTAGTAACTCGGACCACCACACGATTCTTAGGGAACATGACTTAAACATCAAAAGAAAAATAACATACCTCGGGTATGTAAAATAACTCGATAAAAGATAGAAACTACCTTGTACTAAATTATGTACTATAATGTACAATTTAAGCAAAATACAACAATGACTAGCGTGGATGATTATGGTTCAACCAGCACTAGTCACATCCCGAAAAGAAAAATAACATGTGGCTAAGTATGAACTTACTATGGTTCAATTCATACTAGTCAAAACATCGTAATAAATAACATCCAAACACATCAATTAATATAAAATGCACACATACTCCTATGACGCCTGTATGCAGGGACCCTTAAGCTATAGACTAGGCTATGCGACTAGGCAACCTAATTCTCTATAACCATTGCCTCTGATACCATTCTGTCACATCCCACCATGGCGGAATATGGGGCGTGACGTATGGATATCATCACAACATGGCGTGTCTATAGAGATAACTATATGAAATAAGAAATGTCATAAAATGGTGACACAGAAGTCATGACAATATCTCAACAAATGCAGGAGTCTAAATAAATAGGTAACAGTCCTACCACTTACCCAAGACAAACAATAAACATAAACCAATCAAACATATAGGTGCCAACATGTATCACTTATCAAAAAAACATAAAGGTAAACTAAGAAGGAACGGGGATCTCCTTCTATATGCAATCCTAAGGCATCCAAGTCTATCCACGTTTATCCTCATGCTTAACCACATTCACACCTGAAAGAGACACTAAAACACGTCAACATAATGTTGGTGAGAGTCATAGGTTTAGACTCCAACGCCAAATCAGTTATAAGCTGTGAATAACAATCATCAACACAATAACATATGGACAATGTGTTACAAGTATGCATTAACAACTAACATTCAAGATCAATCATTTCAAACCAAATCAAAGGCCCCCAACCTTACCAAACACCATGGTACCATAGATGATCACACTATGTACCTATCCCAAGGCCCCGCCTTGTCATTATCCATTGGTCCCATAGATGATCACACTATGTACCTCTCCAATCCAAATCATACACAAACAAAAGTCACATAGCAGTTAATCACATAATGTACACACAAGTCCATCTCAAACCTTAAAAACATTCACAGCATCAATTTATAAATAACTCAACACAGTGTCTCTTCCATCCCATCTGGAAGTCAAAATCAATAGTAAACATGGGACTATGAAACTCACCTGATTGCTTCTCCAAAAGTCCTCACACTAGCAACAAGCTAACAAACCAAAAACACGAAATCAAAATATAAACGAATCACTAAGATGGCTCATCAACCTATGATGTACATCTAACCTCCTCTCATATAGGTACCTCATATATGAGCTCTAAACACCCCATTACCCTTCCCTAACAAGTCCTTAACTTGGTTAAGTTTAATAACTATCCCGTTCATATTTTTACAGAAAATAGTCCCAATTTTAGGTCTCAAAACTTTAAGTCAAACGTCCACTTAAACATACCCATGGTTTCTGTAAAAGGAATATTCATACCCTTAAATATGTTAAATAACACCTCCCACTTGCCCCAATCTTAAAGCTACTGTTAAGGCCCCAATATATATATATATATATATATATATATATATATATATATATATATATATATATATATATATATATATATATATATATATATATATATATATATATATATATATATATATATATATATATATATATATATATATATATATATATATATATATATATATATATATATATATATATATATATATATATATATATATATATATATATATATATATATATATATATATATATATATATATATATATATATATATATATATATATATATATATATATATATATATATATATATATATATATATATATATATGTATATATACTTTTGTCATTCCAATTTTACTGATTTTAAACATACAAAAAGTTTGTTACAATTACGGGGTCTTACCCTAAACCACAACCTTAGCCCAAGTGCAGATACTTACTACAATATATAAACCATCTCGCATGTTCGTTAGAAGATCCCAATGCAACCCTAAGTACCCCAAACAACTCAAATCTTAAAAAGAAAACAGGCTGAATTCAAAACTGTTTTGACCTCCGACTGTTGTAACCTGTTTTTGACCCACTTCCCAACCTCCAATTTAGTTCTCGTTTCTTGAATTGGAAAGCCACTTCAATTACCTTTTCAGGGATACTTGTATCGCAAAATAAGAGTTTATAGAACTCCCGATATGATCAAAACAATTGACTCAAAATTCTGCCCAGTTTTTAAAAACGGGTTTAACTAAATTAACCTCATTAATTAACCCTAATCCCACTAATTACAAGCCCTAATTTATGTAATCATTATGAACTCATTATTTTAACATTAATTTACTGTTTTTAAATTAAACCATAACCTAAATCCATCATAAGATGATGTACACATGATTAAAAACAAATTAAATGAAAAGGGATTAAAGGTTTTTACCTTAAAATTAATGAAAGATGAAGTTTTTGAAGAAACCCTAAATCCTCCATTGATGAACTCACGTGTGTTTTTTGTTTCCAGGGATTATGAAGTGTTTTGATGGTAAAAATCCTTATATGTTTATTTGTTACCCAATCCTAGCCCAACCCAAACACTTTCCCCTATTTTCCTTTTTCCCCCTTCTTCTTTGGTGCGTCTAAACCGACCCAAACACCCCTTAAATTCGTTTTTTTTTGTTATTTAATATTGTGTTATTAATATTACCTTAATTTTCCTTAATTTCATTTCAGCTCCTAAAGCTTCCAAAACCACAAAACCGTAAAACTAGTCAAATTTACGCGTTTTACTGTAAAAGACGTAAAATATACACTTAAAAAAAATCTCAAATTTTGAAATAAACTTTATAACTAAGTCCTAAATGACTTAAAACCATCCCGAAAAATATCCATATGACTAATTACCTCATCCGAGACCTCCAAATGCTAAACCGTAAATCGTAAAAATACGATTTTCTATAATACATATACGTATACTTAAAACCACCAAATAACACCATCTCACTTCATAGTCACTACCATGTGAACTCATGAACATGAAATCATCACACATCGTTTCATTCACAAGGTACCCCGTACCGGAAACGATATCCAAACCACAATCTATACACACCAATAAGCACATAAACACGTAAGGACACGCAACTAGCACAAAATAAAACTAAGTGACGAACCTCAAAACCAGGGTTGTCACACTAACCCATGAAGAATCAAGACCTTCGAATTCAAGATCATTAAATTGATCTCAGGTAGGTTCGTTTGTTATGCATGTGTAAGATCTGTCTTGATTGAAAACGAAACTAAGATTGATTCTAACAATGTTGTTATGAATCTTTCTTAAATTTCGTATATAAATTGATGGTATGAACCATCACACCAGATCAGTGATGAGATTGTTTCGGGGTTGATAGATCCTTTAAAAGATTTGATGTACACCCGAAAGATAATCTGAGAACGATTTATATTTTATCATGACATGCATGTTTGACTCGATGATGAAAGTCAATTTCGTGAACCAGATCTTAATAGATCTTGGTATAAGCAAAAATGATATTCTGAGATCTAAATTATGTTGCATGTCGAGACTTTGATAGATTTTATGTTATCAATTCATTTCTGTTTTCGAGTCTAGATTTGATGGGGTCTAAGTGATGATGGGATTAGGATTAGACGAGATGGGTTTGGATTGAATGGAGATGTTAGAAAGAGTATTTGGTCTCGGTTTATATCAGGTTTGGTCATTATGTCACAATGTTTTTTCAAATGAGTCTCCATCGCAATGTTTTTGGAAAAATTGCACCATCGCAGTGTCATGTACACCATCACAATGGTTCCCATTGTACTGATGAAACCTCACCTATCGCACTCCTATAAGCATCGCAACATCCCATCTTGACAAGCCATCGCAAGTTGCATTCGCAGTAGCCATCGTAAGATACGATCGCAACATTGCCATCGTAATATGTGAACCATCACAATATACATCATCGGAATGACTCCATCGCAATCCAGCCATCGCAATCAATGCGATCGTAAGTAGCCATCGCAAAAGGGTTTTGACCAACTTTATGTAGATACCAAAAAAATGGTTTTGGACCATGTGTTTTTGTCTTTTTCCCAGAAAGCAATATAGATCAAGTCAATGAGAAAAAGGACAAAAACAATACGCGAGTATACACAAAGTTGGACATAAAGAAATTTATTACGAGGCTAGATCAGAATAATGGACAAGAAAATGATGAAACTTTACCATACACAGATTTCGAGACATAGATAGAATAAAAAAATAGATATATCATGACTTGAATTGATAAGAACAGATTATAACAAGACACGAAAATCTACCATTGGATCAAAATGATACAAACCATGAAACTGATAACACAACACGAACACCAAGGAAAAAATGAAATTTTAGGGCTAACACGCATGGTTAAGAATGAAAGAACTACTTAGAAACTGACATGGTCATGGACTCAAAAAGGAAGGAATAATCATGATTTTCTATCATGGTCTTGACGATGCTACCCAAGATGCATTGAACGCCATAGCGGGCGGTATTTTCCTTTAAAAAGCTCCTAACCAAGCTTACCAATTGTTAGATGACAAAGTCTTACTTAAGCTTGATTGGTCCAAAAACCATAAAAACAAAATCCCTCGAAAAATTGTAGCTTTTGCCGAAGAAAGCGACAAGTCAACCGACAAAGAAAAATTATGGCTCGTATGGATGCCATGTCTCTTAAAATTGATACTCAATATAAAGAGATGAAAAACAAATCTCGTGAAACTTGCAAATACTGTGGAGGAAACCATCCTTCTAGTGAATGTGATGACGATGACACACTGATGACAAAGGAAGAAGAAGCCAATTTCATGAACACCATTTGTCGAACTCGATTTTATAACGATTATCGTAATCGTGATAGCAATAGTTGGAGATCTAACGATAAACCAAGTTACAATTGAGACAAAAAGAAACCTAATCAAACCGAAGACAACCCCAGCCTAGAAACCAAGCTCGACAATTTCATTGAATCTCAAAGAAAAACCAACCTTTTCATGCGAGATACATTCACTAACCTCAAAACAAAGTTCGAGACTTCAAAAAAACCACCAAGCTTCCATTCAAAACCTCGAAGCTAAATTTGATCGTTTTGTCGATAAGCAATCGAATCGCGCTTTTGGTTCTTTACCAAGCAATACCAACCCAAACCCCAAAAACAACAACAAATATCAACCACCGCAAGCTCGTAACGAGCATGTGAATGTCGTATTCACGCGGAGTGGTTTATCTTACGAATCACCTGCCAAACCAATCCAAGATATACCTATCAAAAATCCACTCTATAGTGACGATGAAGACGAAGCACAACCAACAAAAATCAAACCCACTGAAAACACAAACCCAACACCCAAACCATATAAACCAAAAGTACCATACCCCCAATGCTGACGCAAGCAAAAGATGCAAGTGAAGTATGGTAAATTCCTCGACTTAATCCAAGAAGTTCGAATTAATATGCCTTTAGTCGATGTTTTAGCTGAAATGCCAAACTATGGCAAATTTCTCAAAGAACTTATCAAAAGCAAACATAAGTTTGAAGATGTTTCTTCAGTTTTTCTAATTGATGAATGTTCTGCCATTATCCAAAACAAAGTTCCACCAAAACTTGGAGACCCTTGAAGTTTTCTAATTTCATGTACTTTCCATCATTCATACTCTTGTAATGCCTTGGCCGATCTTGGCGCTTGTATCAACCTCATGCCATACTCTTTGTATGCTAAACTCTCAAAAGATGTTCTCAAAGCTCAAAAATGAGTGTTCTCCTTGCGGACCGTTCTTTTCAATATCTAATCGGAATAGCCGAAAACATACTCGTATGAGTTAGAAAATTTATTTTTCTGTCGACTTCTTAATCCTTGAGATGGAAGAAGATAGCAAGGTACCACTTATCCTTGGTAGACCTTTCTTATATACAGCTGATGTTGTGATTCGAGTAAAACAAAAACAACTCAACCCTAGAGTTGGAGAAGATAGAATTTCCTTTTCTATCGACGAAGCAATGAAACACTCGTATTCTAATGACGATACTTGCTTTAGTATTGATGTCATTGACGAAGTCGTTGAAGCCGATTTTGACGCTCTTCTTGATGAAGGAAGCGAAGTTTTATATTTTATCGAAGGAACCATCCTCGAAGAAGAACTTTTTGTTGAATTTGACGCATTCATAACCGTTCATACCGACGAACCAATAGAAACACCTGAAGAAGAAAAAGAAACCCCATTTGAAACCATAACTTTCGAAACCGATTTCAAAGTTAAGAAATCTGTGGAAGAGCCTCCTATGAATTTAGAACTTAAACCTCTTCCTGAACACTTGGAATATGCAATTCTTCACGAAGAAAAATTACTGCCTGTAATTATCTCATCCCAACTTTCGGAAGAACACAAAATCAATCTAATCGAAGTTCTCAAGAAACACAAACTAGCTTTTGCTTGGAAGACTTCTGACGTTCCTGGCATATGTCCATCGTTCTACAAACATAAAATCCAACTTTTAGATAACAAAAAACCAATAGTTGAAAAAACGAAGATTAAATCCTAACATGAAGGACGTTGTTAAACAAGAAATCCTCAAACTCCTAGATTCTGGAATAATCTACCCAATCGTCGATAGCCCATGGGTTAGTCCTATTCACTATGTACCTAAAAAGGGAGGTATCACTGTAGTAACTAACGAAAACAATGTGTTAGTACCAATACGAACCATCATCGGATAGAGAGTTTGTATTGACTATCGAAATTAAATGACGCAAACGCGAAAGATCATTTTCCTTTGCCCTTTATGGATCAAATGTTAGAAAGACTCGCAGGGAATGAATACTTTTGTTTCCTCGATGGTTTTTCCGGATACTTTCAAATCCCAATCAACCCTATGGATCCAGAAAACCACATTTACTTGTCCATTTGGAACTTACGCGTATAGGCGCATGCCTTTTGGCCTATGCAATGCACCTGCTACTTTTCAGAGGTGTATGATTACAATTTTTCCATGATATGATTGAAGAATCAGTCGAAGTCTTTATGAATGATTTTTCCGTCTTTGGAAATTCTTTCGATACATGTATTAGCAATCTCGATAAAATGTTAGCACGTTGTGAAGAAGAAAATCTTGTGCTAAACTGGGAAAAATATTACTTTATGGTTAAAGAAGGAATTGTGCTTGGACACAATGTGTCTAGCGCAGGCTTAGAAGTTGACAAATCAAAAATAAACGTAATCTCAAAACTCCTACCACCTACTAATGTGAAAAGCATTAGATGTTTTTTAGGTCATGCCGGTTTTTACCGACGATTCATTAAAGACTTTGCGAAGATCGCAAGACCTTTAACTCAACTTCTAGAAAAAGAAAGAACATTCGATTTTAATGATGAATGCCTTTTAGCATTTGAAACACTCAAAGCAAAGCTTACATGCACACCAATTATTACAAGCCCCAATTGGAATCTTCCATTTGTGCTTTTGTGTGATGCAAGTGAACATGCCCTTGGAGTCGTCCTTGGACAAAAAGATGGAAAAAAATCCCACTCCATCTACTTTGCTAGTAGAACTCTAAACGCGACCCAACAAAATTACAC
This sequence comes from Glebionis coronaria, assembly GCA_025667525.1. NCBI lineage: Eukaryota > Viridiplantae > Streptophyta > Magnoliopsida > Asterales > Asteraceae > Glebionis > Glebionis coronaria. Next base: position 77,660,749 of record CM046874.1, on the reverse strand, counting down.
CATTACGGAAAAAGAACTCATGGCTCTAGTTTACGCGTTTGACAAATTTTGATCATACCTCGTTTTGTCTAAAACAATAGTTTACACCGATCATTCAGCTATAAAATACTTGTTTAAAAACAAAGACGCCAAACCTCGTCTCATACGATGGATATTGCTTTTACAAGAATTTGATTTAGAGATTAAAGATAAAAAAGGAGCCGAGAATGTCGCTGCCGATCATTTATCTCACATAGTTAATGATGATTCTAGCGATGATGAAATCGATGATTTTCCCAATGAGCATATAATGTAAATAAATACTAACAATACACCATGGTTCGCAGACTTTGCAAACTATTTGGCTATAAATATTATACGAAAGGGAATGACATACCAACAAAAGAAAAGATTCTTTTCTGAACTCAAAAAATACTTTTGGGACGAACCTCGCCTATTTAGAATATGTTCCGATGGAATGATCCGACGTTGTATTTCCAGATCTGAATCTCGAAAAATTCTCGATGAATGTCACTACGGACCGACCGGAGGACATTACGCAGCGAACACCACCGCTAAAAAAGTGTTCGACGATGGATTTTACTAGCCTACGATTATTCGTGAAGCTCATACCTTAGTAATATTATGCGAAGCATGTCAAAGGACTAGAAATCTTTCAAATAGAGATGAAATGCCTCTTAATAACATCCAAGTCTGCGAAATCATTGACGTGTGGGGTATCGACTTCATGGGACCTTTTCCTAAATCTTATAAATGTGAATACATTTTAGTCGCCGTCGACTATGTATCGAAATGGGCCAAAGCTCAAGCCTTGCAAACTAACGATGCAAGAGTTGTCATAGCATTCTTAAAGAAATTATTCTGTCGTTTTGGAATTACAAAAGCACTAATAAGCGACAGAGGAACTCATTTCTATAACAAACTCATGGACAAAATCATGAAAAAAGATATGGAGTTAACCACCGATTTCCACATCTTACCACCCTCAAACGAGTGGCCAAGTTGAAAACACCAATATAGCTCTTAAACAAATTCTTGAAAAGACCGTCCAAAACAACCCTGCTTATTGGTCTAAAAAATTAGAAGATGCTCTATGGGCCTTTCGTACCTCATTCAAAACACCAACTGGAACTACACCGTACAAACTCTTGTATGAAAAGACATGCCACTTACCAATCCAAATTGAATATCGTGCATATTGGGCACTTAAGAACTGCAATCCCGATGTTATTGCAGCTGGAGAAAAACGTATATTCCAATTTCATGAGTTAGATGAATTTCGACATCAAGCTTATGAAAGTTCTCGTTTACATAAAGAACGGACGGAAGTCTGGCATGATCACAAATTGCGAATAAGAAAAGAATTCAAACATGGAGAGAAAGTACTTCTCTTTATCTCGAAATATAAATTCAAACAACCTAAACTTACTTCGAGATGGACTAGACCTTATACAGTGAAACACCAATATCCATCTGGATATGTTGAACTATATTGTTAATGGACATAGACTCAAGCTCTACCATGAAGAAGAAGACTGTAATGAATTCGACATAGAAAAGAACCCATTCTTCTTAAAATAAACCCGAGTAGTCGAGTCTGACTGAAGACTCTAAACTTAGCGCTTCTCGGAAGGCAATCCGTGTTTTATTCCCCACTTTTTACCTTAAGTGTGGAGGAGGACCTGTAGAATAAATAAAACCGTCCTTGTATATATTTTGCATGTTTTTGTTTTATAATATCATGCAGAAAAATAGCAAACTTGGACCTCTCAGCTGCATTCACCGCTTGAAGTCCCGAAATTTTCTACTCAGCCCCCAAAAGTTCTCGTTTCCCTTTGCATTTTTCCTATTTTTAAGTTTATCAGTTATCACCTCGAGGACGATTTTCACCTTAAGTATGGAGGAGGAGACAAATAGGAAAAATAATAAAAAAATCAATTTTATCCACATAAAATCTTTTTGAAATAAAATAAATATATATATGTTTTGTAAATAAATAAAGTTTTTAGCAAAGCAAGAATATCATTGATTGACACTATAACTAAGCACAGAAACCATTCACCAAATATGTGAGAAAACCTAGCCTTATATTTCTCTATTTTGTGTGAAAGCGGATAATCTAGTATGCTTCAGAACTTGTGCTTGATCATCATTTACTAAACCGCAATGAGGTTAATTTATAGATATTTTCGGAAAGAAGCAAATAAATCACCATTGTATCATTTTAGTCAAGCTACACTGGCTTGCTAAAATATGTTGCACTCATACTTATGTGATATATTATCCCACGTGCTATTATCTCGATATTATGTCTATCCATTGCAAGTCAAAAGTATATATGATGTTCTTTTAAAAATATAATAAAAAATAGAAAGAATAAAGTATTTTAGTAAAGTTTGTTCTACGACTTTGACTAGGCATATTTTGTTACTAAACCCTCATCATTTTTCACATTTTGCTTCTTTGAAAACTTATCTGGAGCTTACGCCGTAACGGTTATGTTTATATGTCATGTACAAGCATACGGTAGCTATCTATTATGTTTGCGCTATTTGAGTGTTATCTTACATTAACCCTTGTGAGTGACATTCTGTGAATTCAAACCTAAACATTATCCATGTGAGGTACTGAAATTATTTTGTCGTTTGCTTTTGCTACGAAGAAAAATTTAATCATTTTTCTATCATACTTCACAATACTTAAAAGCTTTTAAAAATCTAATTTGTTTTCTCACTTTGATTGCTTGAGGGCAAGCAATAGCTAAGTGTGGAGGAATTTCATAACGACCTAAATATACATATTCAACCCGTTATTATTATGCCACTTTGCATTATAAACAAGAACTTTCGATACTTAATATATTGTGTTTTACATGCAGGTATATAGTTTGAAGGAGCAAAGTGAAGAAATTCAAAATGAAGTCCTTGAAGTGCAAATAAGCAAAACTATTATGAGAAGATTCTGGAACGCACGAAAGTACGGTGCACAATCTCAGAAGTGCGGCGCACATTTACCACCTCCAAAGTGCGGCGCACTTTTGGAGAAGTACGGCGCACATTTACCCTCAGTCTGCACTATAAATAGGGACCATTTCTACTCATTTTACGCACACATCTCAATCATCTACTCTCTAATCCGAGCTTCTTTGCAATATCATCAGTATTATCCACTTTTGGGAAATACTTGTAACGAGAGTATTCTACTCTTTGATTCTTGGAAAGACGATACTGTTGTGACACTTGTGTACTCGTTCATCCGATCAATCTAAGTATGATGTTCTCTTACTCTTTTCCATTCGTTACTTTGAATACTATGTTAGGCTAAGCTATTTGTGACTATATGAGTATGTGACTATAACTATTGATGATGCTATTATATGATCATTTATAATTGATTTCAAGCTAATGTTGAAGAACCATTTTGCCACCTATTTCTATCACCATATTTTATCTTAAGTTGATTTGTTACGATAATTTAACATCGAGAGACTCAAGTTGTTATAATAAGTTTTTAAGAACTTGTCTATGGTTTTGAATCTTTGGTTGGAGAGATCCGCTTAGAAACTTTGATAAAATATCGAACACGTTGGAAACTTGTTTTAAGCTTAGTCGCTTAATCAAACATAAGTCTTGAATCACACCAAAGTAAATTGGATAAATTCCATTTTGACGAAAAAGGATTATCACTCTTTATCTACATAAACAAATCTCAATCATTATTATCATCATCATGAACTTATACGAACTATCCCATATTAGTCATACTTGTTATTATTGTTACTTATTCAATCATTTCTTTCTTCAGTTATTATATTGATTACCAAAACGAAACTAAGTCCTAGCGAACGATCCTGGCTTACCACTACCAAGCTATATTACGAATGAAAGGGTATACTTGCCCGTTTTTGTATTCTAGTCCCTTGTTTTGTCTAAACCTTGTTATAAATTCAAGACTTGCGAAACGAACATCAATACATATAGTTACTTTTAGAACTCAGACTTGATACATACATAATATTTACAACATATAGGCATATGTTGAGGTGTCAATTGAGATAGTGAGAATTCATATATTCAACAATTCAGTCACATACCATAGTAAAATGCAAAAATTTCTTAGCAAAATTACCTCTTTATTTATGAAAATAGATATTACATTAGTCAAAATTACTGGATGTTATACAAGGTTTTTTTTGAAAGACAATGTTTTGCAAAATGCCCAGTTTTACCACATATAAAACAATCAATTCCCTTAGTGGATTGATTCCCAGCAAATCTAGTTCTTTGATATAACGTTTGGTATTTAACAAAAGGGCTCTTTTATGAAATTCCCGATTTAAGTCCCTTATGTATTCAGTACTAGATATTTCATCAAACTCGTCATTTGAGGTCTCTTGAAAATCTTAGACAATTACATTTGAGTAAAAAGCAGTTGATATAGGTCCATGATTAACAGAGGTCGGTTTGGCTGAGGTGTCCGTTATTAAGGCCTTCTTAGACTCAGGATATCTTCTATTTATTAAATTATCTTCATAGATAAATCTACCATAGATATCTGCAATATCCTGAGTCTGAATGTGATTAGCATTTCTCAGTCCTTGAGAGAAGCCAAGCCATTTTTTACGGAGATTGTTCACAAAACCAACATTGATTTCATGTTTAGACAGTTTCACCCCATCATTTGATAGCTCGTTGAGCAAGGTCTTATATCTGGTATAAGTCTAAGGAAGAGTGTCAGATGGTTTGGCCCTGAAAGTGTTATATTCCAACTTCAGGTCTATAATCCGATTTTTCTTAGTTTCAGATGGTCCTTCGAAACTATGAACAAGATACGTCCAAGTTTCTTTGGCCATCTCCCACTCGATGACAGCTTCCATAATATCGTCAGAAAGACAAGATATTATGATGCTATTGAGACTTTGGTCTTGATTGACCACTCTCCTTTCATTTTCAGACCATTGGGCTTCAGGTTTATCATCGCCTTGTGTTGTTTTTGGTTTGAATGGACCATTCTTAATACAAGTGATGTAATAAGGTTCCATTCCCATCAAATAGCACAACATTCTTTTCTTCCATTTATTGAATCTTTCAACTTCCAAGTTAGGAGCGTTAACAGAGTAACTTGCTCCCTTTTTGTTGACAAGTTGAGGTACATTACTTTCAGCCATATGGGATCAAGGTTTTAAAAACTTTGAGATGGTAGTTAAAAAGTTTTATAAGCCTGCCGCTCTGATACCACTTGTTGGTCCCTTGTAATTAGTGTTATACTTAAGATTACTAAGTATAAACCTAACTCATGGTAAAGTAATGTAAATAAACACAATAACATAATGTAAAAGACACGAAAGGTTTTTCAACGTTTAACTCTTATTATTCAAAGGATTATACCGTATTGTATGTGAAACTACAATAGGGATTGAATAGACAATGTTTGTGTGTGATCTCCTCACTAACGAACTACATCAATCCTATCGATTGATAAGTTCGACGATTAAGTCAACAGGAGTATAGAACTCAAGTGCTTTCTATCGTATTTGGAAGAGAGAACTGTTTGTGAATGTCTAAAGCATTAAGTGCACAAACTTGAGCGCTCTCTTTTATAATAATCTTATTTATACCGGTTAAGGCTAGGTACGTGACAAAGAATTGCCATGTGAAATTCTTGTCTCATCTAAGGTACAAGGTATAAACTTGTCTTAACCTATTCTAGGTATCAGGACAAAGTCCTTTTACAAGCTCAGTAACCTTGTCTAACCTAAAAAGGGTAAGTCACGATAAGCGTGTGTTGTACTACATCTTATCTACTTCAAACTTATCCCGCCTTTACTTTAGTCTTCAAGATAGCTTGTTCCTTCAGGGAGATCGTACGGGGCTCAGTGATTCTATTGCCACAACTCACTGAACCTGTCACCTTCTTCTTCGTCTCAAGTACATCATTTAAGTGAGTTTTGCCTCACTGAATACTTGAGTCTTTCTCTTAGACTCAGGCTGAGCTCTTGAAGGCAACTCACTGAGTGGCTGTTCACTCAATGACTTCATAATGTTCAAGGTTAACTTATACACTTAGGCGTATTGATGTTCAATTCCATCAGGGATGTCACCTTGTACATAATTAGCCATTCTGATGATCAATCAGTACAAGGCTGACCTAGCACTTTTTATATTGGTAGAGGTGCGGTGGTACTGGATTTTAAAATTTATTGTTTTCGTATTGTTTTTTGTGATTCTGACGTTGCCTCAAATTTTGGTTGAACTTGCCCTTATGATTGTTTCTTCCGACAGTCAAAGAGTGTTTCGACTCCGTGTATAGTTGTTGTTATTGTATTTGTTTGTGATTTTTTCATTTTTATATTGCGTGAATGATGTCATATTGCTTGTAGGGTCGTCGTCTACTCATCGTACTACTTGGTCCGGTTCTTTCGGTGTTGCGAATTGTCTTTCATTTTTTTGTTGGTTTTCTTTTTTGTGATGCATGATTGATGTGGCAGGATCTTTAGCTTCTCAGTTTCTGGTTGGGTCATATTTCCCATCTCATGTTGTGCCCAGATGTCAATGGGTGGTGGGAGTACAATTTTAGACAGCACCCCCATTTTTTAAGTTATCGATTTTCTTTAACATATTGGTTTTATATTTTGTTTCTATTTTGTGTTTTTGTGTTTGATGTTAGGTGTTACATCATCCTATATTAATTTAGGAGATTGTGATTTCCTTTGTGAACATTGTGGCACCCAATTTTGGTATGGGGAACGTATAAAAGGACGCGTTATCTTACCAGAATATCATAAATGTTATGGAGAAGGCAAGGTTTCTCTTGAAGATTCGGAATAACCACCTTCTTATATAAAGTCTTTGTTTGCCAAGAAGATTTTATGGAGAATGTGAGGGTGTATAATCAAATTTTTGCTATGACGTCTTTTGAGGCACATGTTGATCACTCGGTGAACAATGGACGGGGCCCTTATGTCTTTAAAAATTCAGGCCAGGTGTATCATTTGATAGGTGCTTTATGTCCTTCGGGTGGTGCCCCTCCAAGATTTTTTGCAGCTTTATGTGTATGACACTGAAAATGAGGTGTCTAACAGGCTTCAACATTTTAGTGGAGGCGACCGTACTGATTTGGATCCTGAAATTGTTGCATCTTTGATTGAATTTTTTGATCAACATAATTAGTTGGTCATGCTTGTTTATACAGCGGGGAAAAAATTGGTGGAGTAGGAAGTTCGGATTTTAAAATTAGGCTATTTAGTGTTGTTGATTCTCGGGAATACGATCTTCCGTTTTCTGGACTATGGGTGCAATTGTTTTTTAAATGTGACAGATGGTGAAACCGAGTGTGATGTTATTATTGAACCTAGGGGTGATGATCCTCAATGAATAAGCAAGTTGTATCCGTCATATGTGTCTCTTCAATTTTTGTTGTTGTTTGTATATGTGGAGTGAGGCTTTTATCCAGAACTAAAGAAACAAAGAGGTGTTAAGAAGAGAATTTACATGAACATGTAATACATGTATCAGCTGCATCAGCGTGTTGGTTCTTACGGGTTTCTATTTAGAGGCGGTAGGCTGTTCCAGCAATACATCGTTGGTGCTTTATGTTGCATCGAATAATATCACCTAGATTGGCATTGTGCTCATCAGAATGACATCCGAAGGGAGTATCTGTCTGGGATACACTATCTAATTATTTCTTTCTTCTTCATACACTGTGAAAAGTAAGAAAAGTTTTCAGAGTCCTACACAATATTCTAGTAATATTGCCAAAACATCTGAATGATACGAAAGTGTTATAATGAAGATGGAAATCCTGTTTGATCCAACATCAAACAAGCTCGTGGTAGGTGACACGTGCGGTTTTTTATGAACTAAACTTGTGATAACTGGAAAGAAAAAATGGTTTGATTCTTAAATGAAGTCAAACTTATTCCAGCGCCTCGACGCATTATCCAAGTGATCTTGTCAGAACAGTCAGAGTGACACTCTTTAGTGTTCACATTGACGAGTGGGAATCTTCAAGTGTTAACATCAAACAATACTGCGGTAGGTGACAAGCAAGATTCTATATGAATCAAGCTCGTGACAACTCGAAAGAAACGATGGTGCGATTCTTATTTGAATCAAACTTGTTCCAAGTATTTTAATTGACGGCTTCAGTCACAAGGATAATATTTTCCAAATGATTCACTCTTTATGTTCGTAGTCTGCTTTGAGACGGTCGAGTAAAGAGAACAGGAACACCCGCGAAACACTATCAAGGAGGTTCTTAACTTAAACTATCCGCCACAGGTACGATATCTAATATCGTCTAATGATCTTCACCAATCGGAGGTAAAATGCTACTGAATTAGGACGAAATGTTCAAAGTCATTTCATCCGTGACTATATATGTTGCTGCATATGAAAACGGTGGCGTAGCGGTGTACCAGAAGAAGTCGTCCCCACATGCTTATACTTTCAACATAAAATACTTCAACAATTCAAGAAAGCTCAAAATCAAGACTTACGTTGTATCAAACTCTGAAGCTTTCAAGAATTCAACAAAGTATAAGTATGTGGGATAAGAAGTCACGAGGAGGCGATTATCACAAGGAGGCAAAGGTCACACGTGAAGATGATCTCAAGATGCTCTTATAATCACATACAAGTCAAGGTCAAATGAACATGCTTCAAGCCTAAAGCCCAAAAACTATCATAATATATTAACAAGAAGAAAGAAAAAGAAAATACAAAGAGAAGAAACTATGAGCACAAGAATGAAGATCTAATATAGTATCCTAGGATTATAATTTTGTAATTTGGAGTGACCTCCCTTAGGGGGAGATTGTTGGAAATACGGTTTTACCATTAAAAGACTCGGCCACTCCAACAATAGCATCAAGGGCTCGTAGTTAGCATAGTAATAACATTATTAGCAAACCCGGCCTAATGTTATGTCTTGGTCGACGACCCAAGCCCGTATTATAGGCTTGGGTATATAAATCCTCTCACTTGATGGAGAGGGTGTTGTTTGTTCTTTTACACACTTAATATTACATGTCATTCTCTCTACCTTCTCATTAATTTCCTTTTCTAGAAAAAACCTTCAACCTCACCATCTCTCTATCTAGATATCAAGGATTACTATATTCTACAGCTTATAATTATTGGTGTGCATATAAGCTTTGCTTTAAGAGTTTAGAATGCTAGTTGGCATTCATCATTAAATTCGAACATACTCTCCTTTTTTAGAAGTTTAGTAAGAGGTCTCACAATTTTCAAGAAATCTTTAATAAATTTACGGTAGAAACCAGCATGACCTAAACAACTTCTAATACCTTTAACATTAGTAGGTGGTGGGAGTTTTAAGATTACGTCTATTTTTGTTTTCAAGTTTAGGTCCAACGCCAAACACTTTGTATCCAAGAACAATTCTTTCTTTAACCATGAAGTGAGGTTTTTCCCAATTTAGCACGAGATATGCTTCTTCACAATGTGAGAGCATTTTATCGAGGTTTTTGAGACATTTTTCGTATGAGTCTCAAAAGACGGAAAAATCGTCCACAAAGACTTCGACTGATTCTTCGATCATATCATGGAAAATTGCAATCATGCACCTCTGAATAGTAGCATGTGCGTTGCATAGGCCAAAAGGCATGCGCCTATACGCGTAATTTTCAAATGGACAAGTAAATGTGGTTTTCTCTTGATCCATAGGGTTTATAGGGATTTGAAAGTATCCAGAATAACCATCGAGAAAACCAAAGTATGTGTTCCGTGTGTGTCTTTCTAACATTTAATCCATGAATGGCAATGGAAAGTGATCCTTTACGGTCGCTTCGTTCTGCTTTGTAGAATGTAAAAGAACCATAACCTTTATACCCCATAGCATTCATGCCATCTATGATCTCTGTATTGAGCATAGTGAAAATTCTATCAACATCCTTTAGATGTAAGTGCTCTCTTACTGATCTTCTGTTAATACCACCTCTGCACCAGTAACATCAACCTTGATTATCTGATGTCTATCAACAATATTCTCTACAACAGTTGAACCCTAAATTGGTGTATAATAGTTTTAAGCAATGTAGGGTTGATAGTTGGAGCATGGTTAATGTGACTTTCTCTTAAGAAGTCAATGATCTCATGAAACTCCCTGTTAGCATTTGACTTTTCAAGGTAGGCTACTTGGTTGTGAGTGTCGCAGAAAGAATGGTTTGCCATTGTTGGTGTGTAAATATGAAGATGATTATAATAGTTGTAAGTACGTGGGTTAAATATATAAAAGTAAAAGTGAAGTTGTGATGAAAGGAATTGAGGTTTTGTAGTGTAATTTGAGGATTTTGATTGGGCCATTATGTAACACCCCCAAATTTACACAATTCAATACAGCGGAAGACTCGTTGGTGTTACGGGATAGTACATTACTCACATCATAGACAACGCTTAAAAATCTCGTCGTTTCATAATAAAACATTTCCATTCATAAATGTCAAATTTACATAGGTCCCAAGTCATAGTATTTCATACAATTTTTACAAAGCATTTGAATGGAAATTATTATTTAAGTGCGGGCCATGAATTCTTTGTTGTCTTCCCGAGAATTACCTTCAAGTACCTGAGATAAAACATGTTAAAAGAAAAGGTCAGCGAAAACGCCGAGTGAATTCATAGAGTTTAATGAAATCCATCAATATAACATCGGTATAAAATTATTACCGAAAATCATTTTGTACCAATCTTTGTTATAGGTTATAAAATAGCCAAAGTCATTTTATACAAATCCTTATCAAAAATTATAATATAGGCTTTTGCCTTCAAAATCATTATACGAACCATTGTCGTTAAAAACATCATACAATACGTTATATAACGTTGTATAGAGTTAAATAAAAACCGTTATATGAGTATGGTTATGAAAAACCAAAACACGAACATAAAATCAATAATAAGACCCCGTATTGCTAGTCAGGCAATTCATTGTAATTCAGTGCGTATAGCAGTATTTCGTTAATTGGATTATTATAAGCCGCATGACATTGTTACCTTACTACAACAAACAACGGGTAGCTAACCCGACAATAATTTGCCCATCTAAACCAGCGTGTCGTCACAATAATCACGCTTATAGAAATCTTCTCATACATAAATTCGCTTACCAATCAATGTGGCACGACGGGGATCAACCGTCAAGGCGCGAACTGGGGTGATCGTCCCCAAATAGTACTATTATATGCATAAGCGTCTACCAAATCCCGGTAGTTCACAATTCATGCTAATGGGACTTTTAGTGTCATAACCTAACTTTAATAATCCATTTCATTTCATCTATCAGGTCATACAATCATTCGGGTCCAAATCAATAAATAGACAATCAGGACAACTAGTGTCCTATTTTATAAAAAATAACATGTTATCTCCCTCGCGGGTTTATAAAACATTTCATAAAAACATTTAAAAGAGTGCGAGGCTATGAACTCACGTTGATGTGGGAAAGCGGTTTATCGGCGATTAGGATGTACGGTACGTGCTTCAATCACGGAAACCTAGACAAATAATACTCGTCTTAGACTCTTGTCCAATGACTTTATAAAAATAACAAATATACATATGATGATTTTGTACATATGATGATGATCAAGTGGGTTTATATATTCTTATTTACTCATTTTAGTGTTTATGTATTGGTAACTTTTTATTAGTTTACTAGTTTTACCTATTTAAATGTTTTAGGTCCAATAAGCCTATTATAAGTTCATTAACTTGTATTAATCCATTTTATACTTGTATTATCAGTATTTATACTTTACATGTTGGGCCCAAATGGGTTAAGCCCAATAAGTAATTTTTATAAATGTTTAACTTATTTAGTTAAATTATTAGTCCAAATATGCTAACTTAGCTCGTTAATGTCCGTATGTCATATAGTTCGGGTTTTATCGGTTTTTACTTGTATTAGGTACTTATACATCAGTATATGACTTTTAAAAACTTTACATTAGACCGGTTTGATCGTCTAAGTTTTAATTGGCGAAAAACGTTAATTTTACGGTAATAGCCGAAAAAGTCGTAAAAATCATGTTTATAGTTTTTATAACTTATAAATCTTATTCAACTACCATTTTTATAAAGTGTCCATTTATTTAACCTTATAAATATTTATATAAATTAAATTTATAAGTTAGTGGGTTTTAATTCACATTTTATACTATATTAGTTTGAGTGCTTATATAATACTATTAAACATTAATTCTTCAAAATCTGATTTTTAGTTTCATCTTCACCATTTTTATCATATCTTGAGTTCTATAAAGAGATAGAAGCTCATTTTTGGATGAAATAAACTTCATGTTATGTGATACAAATAAGTTAGTTATAGCTACTGCTCATTCCATGTCTAACTATCCTTAACAGTCCCTACAAAACAGACTATTTAGATTGGTACACTCATCTTGTTTTGATCATATCTCACTCATTTTGATGATTCCATTGCATGGCCAACTCTCACATGTGTATGACATCTAACACTTACTGTAAATGGATTCCACCATACAATTTAATCAGTTTATAACTTGGTTACTTACTGTTTTTATACAGCCAACAATTTAAGCACGATTTTAGCCTTGTTTCTTATGGTTTTTCATCTTTTTAATCATATTTATCAACACTTGATCCCCACACAACATTTTTATCATCATATATTCATCATATACATATACAATAAGAAAGAAAATACATTATTACATAATCAAAATAACAAGAGGATAGGAAGAACAATCTCTATACCACCATTAGTGATGAAAAGACGAGTCTTTGATGAACAAGGCTTGGATTTTGATGGCAAAACTTGTGATAAACCAATATCATCTTCAAGTCTACCAACCTTTATAAACTTCTCATGGAAAATCAGCCCTATGACACCAACAAATCTTCTCCTTAGATGTTAGAATCACCTCCAATCTTCAAAGCTTCAAAGTAGCATCATCATGTGTATGAGTAACACATGATTTTATGGCTAACATAGATCAAATGAGGGTTGTTTTTGATGATGGTTGGACGAATTTTAGAGAGATGAGAGAGTTTGGTGAGTGGTTTGCATGAGTTGCTAAGTGTAAATGGTATGAATGAAGTGGTTTTGGTGGTTTTGTGCTAAGTTAGCTTACATGTTAAGCTTATGCTAACATGTGTTAGCTTTCTAGCTAAAAGGGTGCCACATCTTATGATGTGGTATCCTCTTTTGGCCATCTCTTTTGAGTGGGGTGGGAGAAACTTGTTTTGTCCCATCCCACTAATTTACGGGTATTCTTCGATTCTAGTTTCCTCGATTTGTGTGCCCTTGGGTCGTTTTACGAACAACGTTTTTATAAATTATGAATCAACGGCACAAAACGAATCTAATAAAAATTGTCTCATCAAAAACGGAGTTCAAAAACGTAAATACGTAATCCTAAGGTTTCCGGTTTAGTCGTAAAGGACGTTAAATTAAAATCGTAAGTCCTAATCTCTTCTCGTAAATTTGTGAGTTTTTGAACCAACTCAAAATTAAAATCTCAAAATAATATTCACGGACAAATTTATTTTCTGAAATGTCGGACTGTCACCAAAGACGGTGTATGTAAATGTAAGCACGTAACGTAGAATCCTCCGGTTTAGACGTAGTCGATGCTACTTCAAGACGTAAATCCAAATTTCTTCCCAGAAATGGGTCAGTTCATAATATAACATTAAAATAATGTTTTTAAATAATACTTGAGATTAAAATATCAATCATATATTGACGGATTGTCACAGCATTTACCCCTAAACAGGATCTTTCTCCTCAAAGATCATTTTACCTTACTACTCGCTTCTTATAGAGTTAAAGCTATGTGGGTATTTCCTCCACATTCAGTCTTTTCTCACAAGTGTAATCCATTACAATACGCGAGTTTCATCAAACATAACTACGGGAATAAGATCAGGCTTAATGTTGACTTACTTTCTCTATCCATGATTTTCACGGGTTTTTGATAAATGCAACTTTTCGCCGATCTAAACTTTATCAAGAAGTGATCAGATTCTCACTTGATAGACATTTTATCAAGTTTGATATACGAAACATAATTCACGCAGCTCATGAAGTCCTAGGGTAGATCCAGCTTATATGCCTTTAAAACCAATCTTTTACATCATCTCAATGGTCCCATACAACTGGGACTTATATCCCATGATCTTTCAGATCATCAATTCATTTTTCCATGGTTAAAATTTTTGGCATAACTTCGCTACCCATCTGGCACTTCAAGATCTACATTTCATATTCACATAACCTCCTGCCCACTACCGGCAGTCAATAATCAGATCCTAATTTCAACAATCATTTCAGGTCTCGCGGGTCGAGTATTTTGTAAGGTTAGGTTCGCCATCATAGGAAACCTTAAACCTAGAAGACATGTCCAACTCACAATGGGTGTATGTCGTGTGTCTTCATCCCAAATCCTGCTTACAGATGCTCTAATATATATCCTCACAAGATTCGATCTTGATCCTAATACGATAATTATCAATGATAATCTCTACAAAGGAAAGCGATTATACGGTTTATTACCAAAGGTCAATCATTCAAGCATAAAACAACACTTATAGTATTTTGTATCGTTACTTTACCTCGTCCCTTCGATTGGGGTGGTAACAGTACTCCCATCAAGATTCGTTCTCAATGACTTCTGAGCAAATATCTAGAAATTCGATGCGAAGCGAGGATCTTGATAGAGACTATCGATACAGGCGCACCATGTTTACACAACTCCTTTAAATATAAAAGAGTCAATTTCTTCATCAAGAATCTATCACTAACAGGAATGATATTAGCAGATTTGGTCAATCTGTCGACGATGACCCAAATCAAATCAAATTCAGATGATGACCTTTACAATAGTTAGACGTTTACTAATGTATGAGGCGATGTCTGCCTTCATAATTTGCCATTAGTACAACTTCTTCAGATAAAAATACATTAAATCATAAATGTCATGAATAAAATACTTATACTTACAAGATTCCAACATAACTATATCTCACAATCCTCCATATTTAGACAATCACAAGTGGACTTTTAATCATTTAACGCCATCGGCTCCTGAATTCTAATGGTTCACATTAGCCGCGAACCCCCTTTTATTATTTATATTATCCTTCTTACAGGCATCAATTATTTCTAAATGTTCGGGCAAATTACTTTTCACCGTCATTATTAAGGAACACAATCCTAATTGATTCTTTATCCTTTCTGTATTATGTGTCAGTATCTACATTCATCTTCCCTGATGAAATAATTATCATGTCCGTATTTATTCAAAAATTATTTCTTCACATTCTCTGAGTTTTAGTTTCTTCTCAACTATCATTTTTATCCGTTTTACTCAATCCGACGTTTAATTTTATGAAATGTAAACGTAAAAGTTTTAAATTTTCTCAGTTCGACCAATCATATAAAAATGTTCAAAATAAATTTGAATTTAGTTAACACAATCTTTGTTGATTTATTGAAAATAATTAATAAGATTCGTAAATATTTGAAAAATCTTTGGTTATACTTTGGTCAAAATTTTCTTAGTTGAAAAGCAAAAAGTGTCGTTTCAAATTTCAAGTCATGGTTTAAATGGTTTCCTCAATCCCTCTTAGGTTGTCTTGAGGTATACACGAACATTTACCCCTAAACAGGAGTTTAGTTAAATGTTCTGGTATAAGGGAATAATCCCTCAAAAGTTCTTTTTGATAAAACATTCGTCAAAACACATTTGCACTTTCTTTTTGGTACAAACCCAAAGTCTTAAAAGGGCTCTAAATTTTTGAAGAGTCAATATAGATTCCATTATCTTATTAATCACACGGTCAAATAATGTAAAGGATTAAGTCTTAAATCTTATGTTAAATATTCAAGGTACAGGTTTTCATTATTCGGTCATTTCAGGGCAGTCTATAAATAATTATTAACTCATTCTTATTCTTAAAAACAAACAAATGGTTCTTAATGATCACGAGCATGAATTTATCAAATTACAGCCTACACACGCGATTCACCAGATTTATGAATACTACATGTGCATTGGTCAATCCAAGCGACATCACGTGAAACTCATAATGTTCATTACAAGTACCGGATGTAGTGATTTGAATAGATAATCTTTTTCGCGGATGCGAAATTGATGATAACCATGCCGAGGATAAAAAAATTTTAAAACATACGCTAGAACCTCGTAAATTATCGAATAAATCTATCATCTTGGGTAGTGGATATAGATTTTTAATCGTCAATTTACCTAGTTCACGGTAATCAATAAATATAAGAAATAATAACACCATAGCTCTTCATGATGACGAGCTTGGTAGAATAAAAGTCTTCTCATACAACTCTCTCAGTTGTAGAGTAATTCTTTTAATGCAGATGGTGCTGACGTACAGTGCACATGCCACAGGTGCAACACCAGGAATATAATTAATACCAAATTCAACTTGCCTTAATGGCGAAAGTCTAGTTAATTCACCAGCAAATACCTCCTAAAGTTTTAGATAACATAAACATCTTTTAATACATTCATATTAGGTTCTTTCTAGATTATAATATCTATGACTAATTCACAACCATTCATGGTATAATTTCGAGTCTAATTGCAGGATATGGTCATCCATCAAGAATTATTTAAATCACTTTTGATAATCAACATCTTATCATTTAGGGGAATTCTATTCGAGTTCCCATCAATTAAGACAATGTCGTTATGTCATAATCAATCAATCCATTCTACTGGCACTGTCAACTTTTCAGTTTTATTACCGTCGATAAGATGTGAACTTCTCAAAAGACTAATAATAACTCATAATCCTTCACAAATTCAAGGATATATGGAGACATAACTAACCTTAAAAGAGTAAGGTCAACGCATAATCTACGCGAGAGAATTTCAAATCAGATACGGACGAAAACATTTAATGAATATGAATATATGCCATGTTTTCATGATTCGAGTACGCATTCGAAAGCTCCTCGGATCGTTACCCAGGTCATTCAAATGAAATCAAATCAAAAGAAATGATAGGAACGTCGATACATCCAGTCGGGTATCATCACTCGGTAATCAGATACTTTTCCTAAGAATCTCACTACGGGAGAATTGGACAAGAAAGAATTGTCAATTGTCAAATAAGACAATTTCCACATATGAGTAAATTCGACTAAGAAGAATAGATGCTACAGGCACATATGTAGGTGTCCCTAACACTATGTCCCTATTTTTCACTTCTTGCAGATCTCATAAAATTTAATCTTTCACAATCTTCAAAGAAAATGTAGTGTTTATTAGTCAGTTTTATGGTGACTACTAATCAGCCTTGCATGGTCCATTCCAAATTGTATGTAGGCGCGCAACTATATACAATTTCAAGATTAACGATGCAATACTCAGTTCGTCAAAATTTTATCATCATGTTTATAATAAAAACATTTTCATGCTTAATTCTTAAATAAGAATCAAGAATAAATTTATAATAAAAACTCGTTGTGTTCATTGGGAACAACGGTTATTCCGCCCTTCTTGGGCACACAATGGACGGGACTTACCCATGGCGAATTCGAAATAGGGTAAATCATTCTGGCATCTAGAAGTTTGATAACCTCTTGTTTGATGACGTCGTGAATTCGAGGATTAACCCTTCTTTGGCTTTGGATTGCGGGTTTAAAGTCATCTTCCATGAGAATTTTGTGAGTAAAAAAGTTTGGATCAATTCCGCGGATATCGGAGATTTTCCAAGCAATTGCCTTCTTATGATCTTTAAGCACGGCGATAAGGCGAGATTTTTCTTCTTCTTTCAAGTCCTTAGCGATGATGACGGGTGACTTCTTATTTTCTTCAAGGAACACGTACTCGAGATGGGATGGTAATTCCTTAAGCTCTAAATCCGGAGGATTTTCGATGGAGGGCGTAGTCAACTTTGGTTCATCAATAGCAATATCCTTGGGAGATGGTGGAGAAATATAGTCCTCATTGAGAAGTTTATCAACGGTACGAATGTCTTCATCCCAATCGGTGGGAGAATCGTCATATTGTAAGTTCACATCTCCCAAAGTTGCTTCGAATTCTGTCAAAAGGAAATCACTTTCTCCAAATGGAGTTAGTGATGGAGCAATAGAGGCAACGGTCTCAACATTGGGAAGAGAGGTAAGACTACTTTACAAGCATCTTTAAAGTGTTCTTCACAAGCCTCATCAAGAACGTCGATACAATTAACACTCTCGTATGAATAAGGCTGTTTAGAAATCTTACCCATGTCGAAGACAATTTGATCGTCACCAACTCTCATGATAAGCTCACCCGCTTCTACATCGATGAGAGTGCGACCGGTCCTCAAGAATGGACGTCCAACGATTAATGGAACACGAGGATCCATCTCGTAGTCAACGACAACAAAATCCGCCGGGAAGGTGAATTTGTCAACGCCAACGAAAACGTCTTCGGCTATCCTCACCGGATAAGCAACCGTACGGTTAGCTAATTCCAAAGTCATTTTGGTGGGGACTAGCTCAGGGAGAGATAATTGCTTCCAAACACTTAGAGGCATTAAGTTGATACTGGCACCTAGATCGGCTAGGGCCATGCAATTCTCTACTCCCAGGAAGTTGCAAGGGATTAAGAAGCGACCCGGATCACCAAGTTTGGTTGGCAATTACCTTAAGAGAACCGCGGAGCAATTCTCGTTAAGTTGGGTATTAGCAATATCAAGAAGCTTTTCCTTGTCACTAAGAAGATCTTTAAACATCTTCGCATATTTAGGCATGTGAGCGAGAGCCTCATCAAAGGAGATGTTGAAATTCAATTGTTTAAACATTTTGAGAAAGTTTGAAACTTGAATATCGTCCTTGCTTTTGAGCTTCTCTTTCCTCAACCTTGAGGGATAAGGTATATCGGAAGAAGAGGAAAGCTTTGGGATTATAGGATCACTCACATCCGTGGGTGGTGGAGGGGTGGAAATAAGAGGTGGAGGAATAGGAGTGGTGGACTCGTTTTCCTTTGTCACAATCACCGGTGTAGGTGTAGGAAGCTCGGGTTCCTTGGTACCTTTTTCACTGCGAGTGGTGATTGCTTTCAACTCCCCTCTTGGATTAGCAACGGTGTTACTCGGAAGAGTACCCGAAGAAGAGGGTTGATTACCTTGGAAGAAACCAGGCATCATGTCCCTTAGGTCATTCGTTTGACTACTCAAAGAGTTTAGCATATCGGCTCTAAGATCATTCCCTTGCTTCACCATGTCGCCCTTCAAATTAATAATCTGGGTCTGTAGATTCTTCACCAACACATCATTCGTCCACATGTACGTTTCGACCTCGTGGTTGAAAACGGTGGGTTGAGTAGGAGGAGGTGCTTGATAAGCAGGTGGTAGGTAAGGAGCGGGTTGGTAAACTTGAGTAGGATTTTAAGGTGGATATGGTTGTCTTTGAGGTGGTTGATATGGTGCTCGAGGTTGGTTTGGTTGGTTCGGTTAAGGTTTTGTTGTTGGTTTTGATTGGTTGGAGGAAAACCGGGCGGGGAAAGAAAGTTGTTTGAGCGATAGCTGAGCAAGTTGCGGTCACCTTGAGGACGTGCTTGATAGCCTCCCGGAGGATAGGTACCGTATGCTGCGTAACATTCTCACAAAGATAGTCTTGGGTGGAGGTACAAGTAGTGTAAGAGTGAGGACCCCCGCATATTTCACATGGTTGGCTTACAGCATTGACTTGAGCGTTTTGAGCGTTGATGCTTTTGGTATTGTTAGCGGTGTGGACAACAAGTGATTCAATAAGCGAAGTAAGTTTGTCAATTCTCTTGTCGTTGTCACTAGTTCTAGCACTAGCGGCATTGGTCCGAACACTCTTGGTTTGCACTCTAGACTTATTCTCAATAATATCCCAAGCGGCATTAGAAGACTTAACCAAAATATTACCCCCCGAGGCACTATTTAGTGAATCTTGGTCATTCATGCTTAAACCATTGTAAAAAGTATTAATTTGGTGCACTCTGGTAAAACCATGTTGTGGGCACTTTCTTAAAAGGTCTTTAAAACGGTCCCAAGATTCACTAAAAGTATCATCGTACTTTTGTTCAAAATTAATAATTTCATTCCGCAAAGCGGTAGTACGAGAGGGTGGGAAAAAGTAGTTTATGAATTTGGTTTCTAAGTCCGTCCACGTAAGAATACTTTGTGGCGGTTCCTTTGCAAGCCAATTCCGAGCTTGTCCCTCTAAGGAGAAAGGAAAAAGTTGTAAGCGGATTACCTCTTGTGGAACCCCATTGAATTTGACCGTATTCGTGAGTTGAAGGAACCTTTTGATGTGGTCATGAGGATCATCAATGGTGCGCCCCAAGAATGGTTGAGCAGAGACCATTTGAATGAAGCCGGATTTGAGCTCAAAGTTGTTGGCTGCAATCGCGGGTATGACAATAGGATCGTTGTTGCCCTCTACATGTGCTTGCAAGAGTTCGATCGTAGGACGATTGTCCGGTAGAGGTTCATTGTTGTTATTATTCATGTTGTTTTGAGGTGGATTATTATTGTTGTTGTGTACACCGGCCATGTCTAAGTTATCGAGAGTCTCGGGCTCGGGATAAGACGTTGATCGTGTACGCATGCACCTGCAAGAGAAATAACAAAGCAGAAATCTTTTTGGTTTTTTATTTTTTTTAATTTTTTTGTATTTTTGAAAACTTTATATTTTTTAGGATTTTTGAAAATTTTTATGAAAAAGTAACGTTCACGGCGAACGGATCCCAAAATCCAATTTTCTCACAAAAAACCGTTAATCTCTACGAAAAGAGCCGGCAGCGGCGCCATTTGATACAAAGATTTTGCTAGGTTCAATTAAGTTCTCGGTATCTTCTCGAATTGATCACGGCTCAAAGTGGAATTATCGTTCTTGGTTACTAAAATCGGGTTTGCTTTTCTATTCTACTAGAAAGGATTAAATGCGTGCAGTAGAGAAAATAAGCCAAAAACAGTTAATAAAATAAGAGTAAAATGCAAGTTTGCTCCCTGAGGTTTACCAAAATTGTAAGTTTGCTCCCCAACTTCTAAAAAGTGCAGGCGGCCTCCCAGAGGACGAAGGTAAGTAGCAACGAACCTCCCTGGAACTAACTCTCGTTAAAAGGCTATTTTTCTATGAGGGTACATTTGTCAATTCTCTTATTAAGTGTAAACCACAGGGAGCAAACTTGCATTTTACTCTTTTGTGTTTTCCATCAATCACTCCTGGGTCAACCTTCAGATCCGAAACAAATACTGTATAGAAGATTTACTTTACAACAGTTTGCACACCAATTGTTTGGAAATAAATATGATTATGGTTACATATATATACAAGTAGCATTAAATAGCACAACTAGCAATAATCATACAAGTAGCACAGTAGATAAGACAGTACATAAAGGTAGGAATGTAGGATAGAGCAATTCCTTTTTGTGGATATTAGTTTCAAGACTCCATATGTTCACGTTGACGTGGGGGCTAAAAGTTATCGTTCGAGTATTGGAAGTTGGTACGGTTTAACAAAACGTACCCGAAACAAAACAAGACTTTTGAAGTTTTCGCTATTGAAGGGAATCAAAAGTTTCATGAAGAGTACGAGTCCAGGAAGGAAGTAACCCTTTTGCCATATGAAGCTTGGGTACGAAACGAGTCATTGTTTTTTGAAATCAATCGGGACCCGAGTACTAAAAATGAGGAAAAGGGTAAAGGAATGGGTCGTGTGCAATCGGCTCAAACATCGACTGCTTTTGTCAATGATATGAATAAGATTGAAGGGTTTGATTTCGCGGCTTGGGTGAAAATTAGGTTTACTGAAAAGGATTTCGTTGTAGTGAAAATGGATGTCGAAAGGACTGAGTTTGATTTGATTAAGAAGATGGTGCAGACGCGTGCGGTTTGTTTAATCGATGAAATGTTCGTTAAATGTCAATATAATCGATGGAAAAGGAGCATGAAGTATCAAAAGAGGTATAAAGATTGTTTGGAGTTGTTTAGTTCGTTAAGGGATATTGGTAATTTCGTTCATCAATGGAGGTTATAGTGAAAACTCGATTTTGGGTTTCGATTGTTCGATTAATCGAGCACTGTTAAATGAAACTCGAGAAATGTATAGTTTGTAAAGCTCGAACATGCAATAGTTTTTTACAAATACAATCTTGACTATGGTGTAACGAAAACCACAAAAACAGTTCATGAGTATCGAATTAGAGTTTATGTGTTTTTTTAGAGAAAGGGATTTTGATCCTGGCGTAGTTTGCAAAAGTGTTAGAGAAGATCGGGTATTTTAGTGTTAACCAGGGAGTAAAGGTGCAATAAACATAAACTATACTCATAAGAAAATAAGAAAAGACGTAAATACCCTTGAATAAAACAAAGTTAACAAGAAAAAATTAACACAGGTTAGGTCCAGGGAGGTTTATTGCTAATTACCTTCGTCCTCCGGGAGGCCGCTTGCACTTTTTAGAAGTTGGGGAGTTAATCTGCAATTTTGGCAAAACACAGGGAGCATTTATGCATTTTACTCATAAAATAAAGCTTGAATTGAATTAAACTTAAACAATAAAACAGAAACAGTAAAATACCCCTTACTAGAAAAACAACTGATTCGGAATAAATTGCTCACTCGGAATAATTAAAGTTCATTCGGAATAAACTGCTCATCCGGAATAACCAAAACTCATGCGGAATAATACCTTCATGCGGAATATCACTTCATCCGGAACAAATCGTTCATTCGGAAAGTAGGCTCATCCGGAATAATTAACTGAAAACCTTTCGTTCGGAATAAATTGTTGATCCGGAATGTTTGCTCATCCGGAATAGTAACTTGATCCGGAATAATGTGTTTATTCGGAATAATGGTTGGTTGGGAATAAAATGCCAAAATGCTCATGCGGAATAAAAACCTTCATCCGGAATGTAAGTGCTCATCCGGAATATAAATTGATTCGGAATAAAAATGAAATCAGCTGGTTCGGAATATGGCTTGATCCGGAATATTTAAGAGAAAAAATTTTATTCGGAATAAACAAGAAAATGTTTCATCCGGAATAAATATTGAAAAGCTTCATCCGGAATAAATATTCATTCAGAATGTTTGACTGATCCGGAATAATTAATACAAACGACTCATTCGGAATATAAAGATTAAAACACTCGTTCGGAATGAAAAACTTTATGCGGAATAATTCACCAAAACCTTCATCCGGAATATATGAAGCTCATTCGGAATCTGGGTAAGTTTTGAAGACGCGAAGAACAAGGAAAAGGTAAAGAACGAATTTGAATCAAAATAACCAAGTTTTTACCAAAGATTAAACAAAACTAACCACCAGTCATCTACTAATGATAATCTTTAAACCAAATCAACAAAAACATAAAACCCACTTACTTTTGAAGATTAAAATCAACCAAATAAAACTTTAAAACTTTGAATCAATAAGAAAAAGATGAACAAGATTAAACGAACGATGGTATTGAATGATTAATGTAAAACAAATAAAAGGGAAGATTTAAGCTTACAAGATCTTGGATTGAAAAATGAAAATCACCAAACACCTTAAGGGTGTTGGTTCCCTACGAATGAAAAAGAAAGAAACTAAAAAAAATGAAAGCTCCTTCTAATGTGTGGGAAGGGATCTCTATTTATAGGCCATGGACTTGGTTGGTGAATGGGCTTTCTTCCTTTCTTTTTGTCTTCTCGTCTTTTCGGTAAAGTTGACGTTTTCGATTCTGATTCATGATTTGTCGATGAATAAATTTAACCCGTCTTTTAATTTCTTCGTTTAATAGACTTGAGTTTTTCGACATATGTAAATCTTCCATCTATGGTCCTTTTCTTCGATAAATCTTCAAATAGGCCCATTAACTTCAAATCTTTTGCATCTCTTGGACTATAGACTTCGTCTTTTCGTCTTTTTCTTCGATAAAACCCGTGCAATCCCATGTTTTCTTTAATATTTTATCCGGTTGGCTCTGAAAACACAACAAACACACAAACCACGCATAACTCCAAACAAATGACATTAAGTACGCGTTTTGGTCTTGTTTTAGCAAGAAATAAGTGGTAAAAGGATGGGTGTTTTTACACCTATCAGTGACATACCCATCAACGAAATCCTAAGTAAAATGCTTATTTTGATACCCTTGTACTCAAACAGCTTGATTTATCATGAAATCCTAGTTACTACTAATCATTGGCCTCCAAAAAATGTTAGTGGGTACCTATTTGTATAAAAAATTGTCCAAAATTGGTTAAATTTGTTCTCATCATCAGATACACTATTCCTAGACATGCAGTTCTTAGGATAATCATTCTGATAATCAGAACTATTTTCCTCTTGAGAGGAAGCCCTTGCATGAGGCTGTGTTGCGTAAGATTTTGGTCTAGCATTACCAAATTGAGGTCTTGCATTAACAGCATTCCCATGCCTTGCTACAAAAGGCGTTGATCTAGGCACAAAAGGAGGTGGTCTAGTATTTCCAAAATGAGGTTCTAGTCTAACAGAGTTATTTGCCCAGTCTGAGTTATATTTTCCAAAATGTGGTATTGGGTGAAAACTCCTACCAACATTGATTGGTCTCCTAGAATTAATTGGTGTTGGTATACCAGTATTAAAGTGACTAGCACTATTAATTGGCATTACCATGTGACAAATGCTGGTTTGGGAGACATCCCAACGTTGGAACTTAGGTTGGTCTTATTAGCATGGAAGCTATTCTTGACCCTGTTAAAGTTGTTCCCATTTCCCATTTTTTGTTTATGATTTTCCTACAATAAGATTGTAGGTGATCAAATCTTCCACACTTATACCAAGATTTACCATTTCCCTTTTGATTTCTCATATCTTTATTATCTGTGTACATTTTAACATATCTAACACTTTTCTTAATAGGCCGATATTTAAGAGAATTGAGGTTTAACCTACTAGCATTTTTAAAAATGGATTTCTTTCAAGCGTAACTGTAGTCTGAGAATTTTTGCTATCTGAACTACTGAGTCTAGAAGCCAAAACCCAAGTCTGGGTACCAACACTAATACTAGTAGCTGGTCTAACTTGTGCATTGTTAATACAAGTTTTGCTAGTTGAAGTAGTACTATCACTTTCCTTTTTAAACTTGATTGGAACAAATTCAGGTTCTTTTTCTTTTTGAAACTCTGGAAAACCAGTGCATGACAAATCTGCCATAGTAGGAAAGTATACAAGAGGAGGCTTAACAGCATGGTAGTCACCATTGTATCCTAGTCCCCCTTGCACTTGTCAGAAACCTGATTGTCAATCATCTTTTCTAGGCTCTTGATACCATTATCAAAACTTTTAAACTTAACCTCATTTTAAGTATTACTAGACTCACTAGTTTCAAGCTTAAATGTAAGTTTAGTAATGTCAAGAGCCTGAGCTACAATTTCTCTTTTCATAAGAATAATAGAATCTTTAAAAGCCAGTTATTGTTCCTTATAACAAGATATCTGTTCTTCTCGCATTTTAAGGCCTCTTTTGCAACTAGAAATATATCATTATGATGTATCATAATTTCTTTTGATGTCATTACTGTATTTTTGAAGTTCATCATATTTTTGTTGACAATCTATTGTACAACTTTTCTTAATGGTTACCCCAGAGTCTGAAACTTCCATAAGAGCCATGTTGATCATGGGTTCTTCCTCCTTCATGCATTTCCAGTCAGTATCCACTTCATCAATGGCCATGAGTGATTTTGAAGTTTCTTCATCAACCCTCTTTCTGTCTTGTGAAACACTCCTTGTGCTTCATCATATATTTGTTGACAATCTATTGTACAACTTTTATTAATGGTTACCTCAGAGTCTGAAACTGCCATAATATCCATGTTGATCATGGGTTCTTCCTCCTTCATGTAATTCCAGTTAGTATCCACTTCATCAATGGCCATGAGTGCTTTTTAAGTTTCTTCATCAACCATCTTTCTGTCTTGTGAACCACTCCTTGTGCTTCTGCATTCCCTAGCAAACTTTTCTATGACAGTTATAGCATTTCGCTTTTGACTTATCAAATCCAACCTTATCACCAGTATCCAAAGTAATTTGTTTTCTTGTTCTTCTAAGAAAACATTTAACTTTCATGCTAAGGAAAACAAGTTGATTCTTTATCTCAAGTTCTTATAAGTCATCATCATTGAGTTGTTGAAGATCACTATCAACAATCTCTGACACATTCTTATAGTTGGATAAGAGTGCATAAATTGTTCCAGCATTTGATTCATCATTACCAGAACTAACATATGACTTGCAATCATTAATAATGTAGTCAGTGTTTACCTTACTACTAGAACTTAGACTTGACACGAATGCTAAGTTAATGGTATTTGAGGTTGATCCTGCCTTCTTCTTTTGTTTTTGTTCAACCACTTTATAGTGATTCTATAAATAATCAATATTGACTGTATTAATATTGTCCTTGCTTTTCCAAATGGATACCTCATTAGCCATCTCTGCAAGCATACTCATAAGGAACTTAGCATTTATGTCTTTCTACTCAGCCTTTCCTCCTTGAGTGATAAGTTTGCTCACAATCCATTGAAGTTTATTGTAAATAGAATTAATAGATTCTAAACCATCAGCGTTAAAAAATTTCAAACATTGATGGAGTCATTACCACCAAATCTAAGAACAAAGGCATCAAAATTGACTTGGCATCTTCATGTTGTTGGAAAGCAAGAATATGCTTATTTGATACAACCAACATAACTATACTTCTTGCTTTCATATCATTGGTCCTTTTCTTCTTTTCGTCTATAATAACTTCCTTTGGTTTGCAATCTGATGTAGATGCATCAGACTTCTTGTATGTGTTCCCATGAGAAATTATCTCACATATATCCTTGTTGTACATTTGCACAAACCTAGTGAATCTATATTTCCATTATTCAAACACTCCTTGTTTGAAGACTAGAACCTTGTTCATTTCATTTGGTTGCGCGACCTCTGAATCCATCTCTTTAATTAAAAAGAGTTCTTGAATAATATTCAAGATCAAAGCTTCACAACAAGATCTAATACCACTTGTTGATCCCTTATGATCTTTTTTAGCTTAGCTTGTAGACTTAGACTACACAAAATAAATCCTATGAAGCCTTAGTAGAAACTTTTAATAATTATCAAAGAGTATGTGGAATCTACGACATTATGAAGATTTTATGTGTAGATGATATTGAAATAGAATAAACAGAGAATGTAACCAAACACTTCAATATTATAACTGATTATACTAATACTCTAAAGCAGAGTATTAAGATTACATACTTGAAGTACAAAATGTATATAAAAGGTATATCTTCTCTAGCTAACCTAGGACCTCCTTTTATAGTACAAGGAGTCATTTACAAGATAAAGATCTAATAAGATAATTTAAACCGAAGAGATATATTCACAATATCTCCTAAATATAACTTCACACGTCTTTGATATCTATCTTCAATCAACATTAATAGTACAAACATCATTGATCTTCCTATATCAACATTAAGACTGTTTGTCCACTTTGCCCGATTCTGCTCGTACATTACCAGTAATAAGAATATCACTACCGGTATTAAAAAATCTTAATACTAGTAGTACAATACAAAACCAGTACTAATTTTATTCCCAACATTATTAATTATATTTCCATACCCATGTAGTCACAAATAACTTAGCCTAGCATAGAAAATAAGTAAATTATATACTTAGATTACGACGAAATGATGTTTACACAAGTGCCACTAAGTAAAAATGTTCCAATAACCCAAGAGTATAATACTCTTATTACAATACTTTCCAAAATGGAAAATATACCCAAAATGTCACTAGAGCACTAAGAGATTCGTACAGAGATAAGTGGAGAGATGTGTGAAAAATGAGAGGGGATCGCATCAATTTACAGTGCTGATTGGGGTCATAAGTTTGCCACACGGATCCGATTGTGCGCCACACAATGGATAGGTGATTTGTGCGCCGCATATTTGACTTGGTGCGTCACACATCCGTGCGTCCAGAATGTTCTTTCATAAATTCTTCACTTTATTGCATAGTAGTATTTCTTTGATAATTTTCACTTTAGGCCCTCCAAGTTAACTTGCACATAAAAACGTGTGATTATGTATCGAAAGTCCTTATGTATACATAGGTTATGGGTCAATAGTGTTAAATCAAACATGTATAATTTGAGTGTTATTAGTCTTCATATTAGGGGTCGTAGTGTAAAGCTAATAAGTCAAATATTAGAATAGAGGGTCGGTTGGTTATACTTGTGTCCCAAGTCTAACCCATACTTGTTTATTTTTTTGTCATAATCGACTACCAAGTCCTTGTAGGATTCAGTTACTTCCCTCTCATCTTTATAAAATGAGGGGGGGTTAAAGCACGTGATTCTTTCAATAAACTAATCGTTGGTAAGGATAATCACTTTGTCTGTTCTTTTCTGTCGATTAGTTGTGGTGTGTTCATCTTCTAGATCGATATTCCGTATCTTGTAATCAGGTTGTAGGGATCGAATCATTATAACATGAATGCATGAACACTTATAAACTAAAAAATATAAAGTTGCTGACTACTAGTAACAGTCAGAAAACCTTAAGCGAATCTCGGCTCATTTAAATAATCAGGTTATTTATATCAACCCTAATTTGTTTGTACATAACTCGATCCTAGCCTTATAAATGAAGAAAATCAAGATCTAATGATTCAAAGTACTTTTATTAACATAGAAACCAGATAACTTAATGAGAGAGTTTATAAATAAAATCCACCACAGTTCAGAACTGGTGTGGATCTATTATCTATATTCATAATAGTTTTACAAAGCAAATGAATATAAATCAACAAGATGAATAACCCAGAAAATGAAGAAAGATATGTGTGGACGCCATTGATGGTTGCACAAGAAACACACACACCAAACTTAACCCTAACTCAATAAGAGTTAGGGTATTATAGCAAAACCAAGAAACGGATAACCCAACATACATGGGCCTTCAACCAAAAGCCCACAAAGCGTCCAACGGCTAGTCCATTAAGCAACTTCACATCCCACGTCCACCTTTAGTCCCTGAAATAAGAGAAAAGACACATTTAGTCCCTATGACTTGAATATCAGATTAAATAAGGAATTTAACATCCCCCTTAATCTGATATTCTATACAAATCAATCATCCCAAGTTTTTCAACCAGGAACTCATGTTGTGGTGTGTCCAATCCTTTGGTAAGGATGTCTGCAATTTGATTTGCAGACTCCACCTTTTGTGTTCTAACCACCCCATTCAAGATTTTTTCCCTCACAAAGTGAAGGTCAATCTCAAGGTGTTTAGTTCTCTCATGGAATACATGATTGGCAGCAATCTTAATTGCTGAATTGCTGTCACAATGTAGATCCACAGGCAAAAGATCACTACAACTCAAATCTTTTAAAATCTTAAGGATCCAAATGACCTCACTAGTCACTGCTGCAAGAGCTCTATACTCAGCTTCAGCTGATGATTTAGAAAGAGTGATTTGTTTCTTACTTTTCCATGACACAAGGTTGTCATTCATGAAAACATAATAACCAGTAACTGACTTTCTAGTAACAACACACTTGGCCCAATCAGCATCAGAGAAACCCTTAAGGATCACACCTAGGTGTTTTTTAACATGAACACCCAGACCAGGTGAATCCTTCAAGTATCTAAGAATTTTAAAAGCAATTTTCAAATGAGACCTTAAGGGTGAGTGCATGAATTGACTAAGACAATGAACAGCATAGGAGATGTCAGGTCTGGTATTGGTAAGATATATAAGCTTTCCCATAAGTTTCTGATAATCCACAATATTTTCCAACAAGGGATCATTATCAGATGGTTCATTGGTAATGGTCAATTTTGACACCAAGGGTGTCTTGGAAGGTTTGCAAGCAAGCATTCCATATTCAGATAAAAGGTCAAGAACATACTTTCTTTGATTTAAACAGACTCCATCATTGGTATCAACAACCTCAATCCCCAAAAAGTATTGCAGTTTTCTCAAATCTTTAATTCTAAAATTGCTTTTCATAAACATTTTGAAGTTGTCTATTTCTTTCTTGTTATTACTAGTAACAATGATGTCATCCACATAAACAAGAACATCAATGAAACATTTATCAAAAAGCTTGGTATAAAGAGAATAATCAGATTTGTTTTGCACAAAACCATTTTGAATCAAAACATATGTGAGCTTAGCATTCCACTGTCTAGGAGACTGCTTCAATCCATAAATAGATTTCTTAAGTCTACAAACAAGTTTAGGATTATCAGAGTAAAAACCTTGAGGGGGTTTCATGTAAACAGTCTCATCTAATTCACCATACAAGAAGGCATTGTTAATGTCTAATTGGTATAAAGGCCAAGATTGGTTAACAGCAAGATTAATAAGGCATCTAACAGTCACCATTTTAACAACAAGAGAAAAGGTTTCCTCATAATCTATCCCTTTCTTTTGACCACACCCCATGGCAACAAGTTTGGCCTTATACCTTTCAATCTCACCACTGGATTTGAACTTAAGTTTCCAAACCCATTTAGAATTCAAAACAGTCCTGCCAACAGGCAATTCAACTAAGTCCTATGTGTCATTTTCAAGCAAGGCAGCAAACTCAACATTCATAGCATCAATCCATTCAGGACTTTGACACGCTTCAAAAAAATTCCTAGGTTCACTACTCTTATTTAACTGAGTAACAAAGCATAACACATCTCCTTTAATGTTGGAATACCCAACAAATTTCTCAATCCCATACTTAACCTTGGAATTAACCACAAAGTCATTATAATTTTTTGGAAAGACAGAAGGTCTAGAAGACCTTCTCAAACCCTGGTCATCCTGAGCATTAGTATTAGAAATACCACCCAAGTTCTGTCCATGCAAGGGAAGAGTTGGGTGGATTTCTAAAAGTCCTTCAGATACATGAATTTCATCAAGTGTAGCAGCCTCAATGTCATCTGGACTAGCATCTGTGGTGTCATTGCTAGAAGCAATGTAACCACTGTCACCTAGACCCAAATGTGGGCTACCATCACTTGGTGACTTACTGTCACCATTATGATCATTTGTAACTCTCTCTTCATCATCAGGAAGCTCAGGATTTTCCAAATCAAAAAAAGTCAAAACTTTATTATTTTGAAGAACATCAAAATCTTGATTCTTAATCTTTTTATTCAAAACAGTATCTTTAAAAGGAAAAATGGACTCAAAAAACTTAACATCTCTAGAGACAAAGAACTGATGTCTATCAAGACTATAAAGTTTGTAACCCTTTTGCAAATTAGAAAAACCCATCATAACACATTTTTTAGATCTACTGGTGAGTTTATCATGACTATTCAAGATAGTAGCAAAACAAAGACAACCAAAGGTCCTAATATGAGAGAGATTAGGAGGTGTGTTATACATCATCTCATATGGAGATCTACCATTTAGCACATAAGAGGGTAATCTGTTGATAAGATAAGTAGCAGTTAGAATGCATTCAGTCCAAAATCTTAAGGGTATTCCCCCTGAAACATAAGGCATCTTGTCACATTAAGAAGGTGCCTATGTTTCCTTTCAACAACCCCATTTTGTTGTGGAGTATATGCACAAGAAGTTTGATGTAAAATCCCTTTGGTGTGACAAAAGGTTTGAAAGCTATAATTAACAAATTCAGTCCCATTGTCACTTCTGAAAACTTTAACATCTTTTTCAAATTGGTTTTTTAACAGGTTATAAAAAATCTCAATAGATTTCCAACTTCATCCTTGGTTTTTAATAAATAGACCCAAACAACTCTTGTGTAATCATCCACAATGGTCAAAAAGTACCTATGG
The DNA here is from genome assembly GCA_025667525.1 of Glebionis coronaria. NCBI lineage: Eukaryota > Viridiplantae > Streptophyta > Magnoliopsida > Asterales > Asteraceae > Glebionis > Glebionis coronaria. Next base: position 77,628,908 of record CM046874.1, on the reverse strand, counting down.
CCAGTATGACTGGTCACCCTATAAGGTCCCCACAAATCCAAATGTACTAATTCACCAAGATTTTTTGTTTTGTGTTCACTTAATGGAAATGGCTCTCTAGTTTGTTTAGCCCTTTAGCATATTTCACAAAACTCATTTTGATCAACATAACCTATTTTCAAAGAGTTTTTAAGCACATTCAGAGCTGGGTCAACAGGGTGACCTAATCTATAATGCCAATCATGTTTAGACAAAGAGCAAGCAATCACATGAGAATCATTAACACACTTGTTACCTTCTACATCTAAATAGTATAAACCACCACATTGTCTACCAGTCCCCAAGATTTTTTTGAGATTGAAATCCTGATTCACAAAGAAACATTTGTTCTCATAAAAAACAACTAAAATTTTGTTATCCTTAGCCAATTTGTGAACAAACACTAAAGTGACACAATAATCAGGAATAATAAGCACATCAAACAACACAAGTCCATTAGAAAGTTTTAGATTTCCAATTTTAGAGATGATAGCTTCAGTCCCATTGGGATGAGCCACTTTAATGTTAAGGTGAGAGATATCAAAAACATTTTCCAATTCAGAATCATCATTGGTCATGTGTTGATTAGCCCCAAAATCAACAACCTTCCCATTATACCAAAGTTTGGACTTGATGTTGGTATTAAAACAAAAAAACTTTTCAAAATTATCATTAACAATCTTACTATTGTTAAGGTAAATACCTGCCATATTGGCATGAACATTTCCAAAGTCACTAGTGGATCCCTTGTTCTCTTTAAACATAGAGAGTAAGGTAGCAAGTTGCTCATCACTGAAGCTAGATGAAGAGGATGTTCCAACAGAATTGTTGGAAACATTTTTACCCTTGTTACCTTGACCCCCTTTTTCTTACCAAAGTCAGGAGGGTAACCAATAATTTTGAAACACCTATCAATGGTGTGACCATTATACCCACAATTTTCACAAACAACTTCAGAGTTACTATTACCATTACCATAAGGTCTAAACACAGAATTGTTAGGAACATTAGGTCTAAATCCAATGGTAGGAGTTTTAGGTCTGAAACCTCCAATGTTGCCAAGGTTAGGTCTAAAGTTACTATTGTTGAAATTTCCATGGTTATTGGTCTGATTTCTTTGAGTATTGTTTCTAGTAGGCCCATTAGAAAAGAAGGCTGATGTTTGAGTCCTCTGAGAGGAACCACCAAGAGTACCAGATGCTAACCTGTGAGATTCCTCACTGAAAATTATAGCATATGCACCTTTAACATCAGGAAAAGTTTCCCTAGAGAGAATAGAGCTTCTAATGCTCATGTAAGAATCATCCAAACCCATCAAGAATTGCATAAGTTTTAACAACTGATTATGCTTTTTAAATTCACTAGAAGCAGAACACACACAATTAGGCAACTCAATCATAGCATCATATTGTTTCCAATAAGCATTCAATTTGTGGTAATAGTCAGACAAATTAGTCCCATTTTGCTTTAGAGTTTTGATCTTGTGATGAAGGTTAAAAATGACAGACCCATCAACTTTATGGTAAGTTTCCTTCAATTCATTCCAAACATGCTTAGCTCTTCTAGAAAAAATTTGACCAAGGAATAACTCCTCAGAGATTGAATTCAAAATCCACCCAAGAACCACAACATTGACTCTGTCCTATTGTTTTCCCAAAACTTCATCAGTTATGGATCTTTTACAAGAACCATCAATAAAACCAATTTTGTTTTTTCCTTCCAAAGCTAACAACATAGCATTGGCCCAAACCTGGTAATTTTCAGTTCCTTTAAGTTTAACACTCACAACAGTCAACACAGCAGTATCATTGGGATGCAAATGTAAAGGATCACTTAGATCCAACTTACTAATGAGTGTGACTGGATCAGTCACACTCAAGGTCTCATCATCACCATGAACAAACTCATTAACATGATCAGTCATGGTGAAGGGTCAAAAAAGGTATTAAAAGAACTCACAACACTGCAAACTAAGTTCCCAGGCTTCCAAACCACTCAAGGGTGGCAGGTCAAGGGCAAGCAATGAGTAAGGATCCAATAATAGGTCAGAAATAAAAAGACAACCAACCCAATAACAAAAAAACAAATAAAGCAGATAGATCAAATAGCAAGTAATAAGAGAGAGTGAGAGGTGTTACAATGATACCCAATAAAGCACGATCGAACTGATATATCTAGATTCACTTAGTCTAGATGATATCAGAACCTCCAATGACAAACCCTAATTTTTTCCTTCAAGGGAAAAAATAGGGCAAATCAATTCAGCAAGCAAATCACCCACCAACGTAGTGAAAGATCACCAAGAACCACAAAATCCACCCACAAACAGTAAACCCTATTTTTTTGAAAAGTTAGGGGTTTTCCACTTATGAGGTAGGTAATGTCACAAGAGTACCAGAAACACCAACAATTAGTCACCGGAACCTTTGAATTGAAAGATCCCCAAAAAAAGTCAAACCCTATTTTTTTCAAAAATTGGGGGTTTTGTAAATCGAGAGAGTATAAAGCTATTTCAATAGCAGAACCAAAGAGAAATCAGTTTATAAAGCTAGTATTAAAGAAAAGACCAAAAAAGTTTTATAAAACAAATTTTTTACACAATAACAAAGTCAGATTCGTGAACCTGTCTCTGATACCATGAAGAAAAGCAAGATCTAATGATTCAAAGTACTTTTATTAACATAGAAACCAGATAACTTAATGAGAGAGTTTATAAATAAAATCTACCACAGTTCAGAACTAGTGTGGATCTATTATCTATATTGATAATAGTTTTACAAAGCAAATGAATATAAATCAACAAGATGAATAACCCATAAAATGAAGAAAAATATGTGTGGACGCCATTGATGGCTGCACAAGAAACACACACACCAAACTTAACCCTAACTCAATAAGAGTTAGGGTATTATAGCAAAACCAAGCAACGGATAACCCAACATACATGGGCCTTCAACCAAAAGCCCACAAAGCGTCCAACGGCTAGTCCATTAAGCAACTTCACATCCCACGTCCACCTTTAGTCCCTGAAATAAGAGAAAAGACACATTTAGTCCCTATTACTTGAATATCAGATTAAACAAGGAATTTAACACCTTGCTTATATAATCTATATATATACTTGAGTTGACGAGTTAAATAGGTTACACGATTTAAATATGGGGTTTTAAGTTTACTAATTTAGCCCGTTTTATATACAAAAGTTTTCACATAAACGTATATTTAATTGATTTGTTAATCGACTCGTTTAACCCGTATTAATTAATAAATATAAGTAATTGTAAATTTTAAAACTAATTTTTAAACGAATTAACGAATCAGCTAACTAAAAAAATTACACTCAAAATTTAACTTGTTTAATAAACTAATTAGATGGATCAGCTCACACTTGATATGGAATCTATTTACAATCAGCTCAAACATGTTAGTTCTCGTATAGGTAAAAAATCGCAACACCTAAAAATGATGTTACCTAGCTGCAACAAATTTCGAGCAATAAACAACCGCAGCATAAAGTAATAATTCGAGCATGTTTATTTAGACCATGCACACTTATTTCATGCTAATTAAATAGTGTTGAAAACAGTACAAAGGACAGCATATATGGCCCCAATAAATAAACACAACAAGTAAAAAAAGTTTCTAAATGAGCAAAATAGTTGCTAAATTCAAAAAGGCTAGTCTAGCAATATACTCAAAACACAAAGGACATTTTGGTCAGTTTAATTAAAAGTATTAAATAAGACACCCACCGCCTTGTATCCCTCGTGATAAAAATACAACTGCTGCAAGCAAGTACTTTACTAAAATTCAATATTCACAAGACCCACGTGACCACACATCACAATTAGGCCACGAGTAAAACTCCTTCACCACTCATTATACGTGTCAACATCCCATTTGCCTGCTACCCGTTTTCTCCGGTTACTCCAACACCTAGCTTTCAATAAATTTTGTTATTTTTCACCTTAGACAAATGTCTTAAAATCATCTACAATATACTTATTCTAAAAGTTTTATCGTATAAACTTCATTAAAAAAAATATGATATGGCCGTATAATTTTACAAAAGTTAAGTTGTTTTGCAATTTTTTTACTTGTAATTAAAGGATTAATTTTAGTTATTCATTATTTAATATTGAAATTTATGAAAAAAACACAGAAAAGTCATTTTGATTAAAATGTCAAAAAGTTGCAAAAAATCAATGAATATACTAAAATTGAAAATTTTTGAAGTGATTTTATCACATGATGATATTTCATTAGTGATAAATACAACGGAATAGCACTAGTAAAATAACTCAATGAAATATCAACAGTAATATTTAATAAACATAGTTATAATGCAATATCATCACTGATATTTATTATTTTATCACTATTAATATTTCATTATTTTTCTCAATAGTGAAATACACTATTAATAAAAATCAGTTCGAAAAATTTATAACTTTAATCCTTACGTTCTATTTTTGAAACTTTTGGAACTTTTTGGCAAAAATGTCCCTCCAATTTTTTTTAAGTCTTAGGTTAATGTACACCTTTAAATCAGTTCGAAAACCTTAGGTTAATATCACCATTGAAATATCACCATCTATCATAGGCAGTATTTAGTGATTTGAATATTTTAAGTAGAGCTTTGTCGTTTTTTATTTGTTTACCAACACTAACACCAAAGCGGCTAAAAATGACTAACATACCTCGTGATTACTATGCTACTCATAACCGTCTAGTTGCTACCTACTTTAGTAACAATCCGATGTTTCAAGAAGAACATTTCAAGGAGTGGTTACGAATGAGTCGAACGCTTTTCACAAATAGTTGAGGAACTCACGATTCACATTGATTACTTTCGTGCGAAAGAAAATTGTACCGAAAAATAGGGATTTCGTCATTTTTAAAATGCACGCAGCGATTCGTCAATTGGCACACGACATCGTTTCACACGCCCTTGATGTATATTTAGAAATGGGTCACGACACTTCTCGAGAAGCACTTGATTATTTTGTGATACCTTAGCGAAGGTTTTGGATCATAGTTTTTGGCAAACTAACTACCACTGATATTGAAAAGCTATACACGCGTCATGAAGAAAAACATAGGTTGCCTGGAATGCCAAGAAGTCTTGACTGTGCATATTCGGTGTGGTTTGGTTGTCCGATTGCACACAAAACACAATATTGTACACGTAGTCATGGACGGGATCTATTCGTTTTGTTTGAGGCTGTTGTATCGGAAGACTTATGAATATGACACGTTTTTTTTGGAGTTGCAGGATTGAACAACGACATCAATGTTATTCAGCGACCCCCTTTACTCAACGATCTCAAACTAGGAAAAGCACACGAGATCCTCTGTATGGCCAATGATGTAACTTAAGCATGAGATATGATATGAACCAAACTGATAACACTTTATTCATAACAATTAGCAACCGTAGTCGGATGCTTGAAGACAAATCGAAAAGGAAAATAAACTAACAAACAATGATAAAAGTAAAATACGAATTCTCTGCCCTAAACCCTAAGGTGATCCTCTCCTAATATAGGAGGGGATTACTTATTCCTCAAAACAATACCAAAAATAAACCAGAAATAATATAATAACCATGAACTAATAGTTAATGACAATTGACCCCCTCAACTCTTGCTGTAGACTTCCCAACAATTCATATCAAGATACTATCTTTGTATCCTGAATGAGTTCTATTTGTTAAGTTAGTTACAAATTTACAGAGAAGGTTATGATATAAAGCAATCCATGAAGCACCAAAGAAATATGTAGAGCGTGCTTCAGGTGTACTAAAAAACGAATGAGCTATTTACACATGCCAGTAAAGGCACATATCAAAGACAAATTAGCACGTATAATGTGTACATATATCATATTACATAATATGATTGTCAAATACCGTAAGGTGGCAATAAGTCCAACATGATATGAGGAGGAACAACATCGACTTGATGATCTCATTCAATCGGATGAACAAAGGTACAAAATTATCAAGTAAATCAAGTCATCCGAGGCACGTCAAAGGCTCAAAGCAAACTTAATCGAACAGGTATCTTGTAATGATTAAATATTTAATGTAATATTTTTTTATTTTTATATTTATGGTTTTAAAAATTTAATGTAATCTTTTTTAATTTTTAATGTCATGTTCTTAAAACTTTAATGTAATGTTTTTATTTATTAATTAATAAAAGTATTATTTTGAATACAAAATAATTTTTTCGATGAGGGTGTTCGTTGACTAATAAGAGTAAATCACTAAATTATGAGAGAGAAAGAGTGAAAAGAAAAAATAAAAAAGCTAATATAACGTTGATATGTCCGATAAATAAAAAAAATGTGTTTTTTGCGATTACTAATAAAACTAGCTTCATATCTATATCTATACTACTATATAAAGCTTTTGGGACCTTCTTAAAATAGCAAGGCTGAATATTTTCAGACTTTTTTACCTACTAAATAAAGCAAGTTGTTGATATCTTCATCAACATTATATATTATAACATTTTTTTAAAACTTTTTGTAACAAACTTTTGTAACAACATTTTTTCTTTTAAATTGTAAAATCTTTTTATTTATTTATTATATCTAATTTCACTATATTTTTTAAAATTTTGTGCTTTTTAATTATATATCCATTTTGATATATTTTTATTAACTTTTAGTCTTTTTCAATATCAGTGGTTTTTATTCGATTTTTTAAGAACTTTACAATAAATAAGTTTTAAAATTCGTTATTGGGTACTCGCCGCCGTATTACGCGGATATTAGTCTAGTTAAAATTGAAAAAAGAAAAGAAAAAAATACAAGAGTAACATAAGTTGCACGTGGTAAGTAACCGGTAGAGCCGGTACCCCCAGTTAACAGAACCGGGTACAAAATCAACATCTGTGATCCTTGAAACCCAAAACATAAAAATCACATTTTCCTAATATTTCTCTCTTTATCTTTTCCTTCATTCATTCATTTACAATCTTTTTCAAAAGGTAAATTCAATTCTATTTATTATATTTCTCCTTTATTCACATGTTCATTTCAATACCAAAATTTATGTATGGGTTTTTAATTTTGTAGTCAAAGATGGAACGAGATTTTATGAGTTTGATTTCCAAAGATTCAGTTGTTGTAGTTAAAGAAGAAGCTGTTGAAGTACCTAAAGAATCAGGTATTTTTTTTATATAAAATTTTTGAGCTATTTTATATAAATTTGAAGTTATTTATGTGTTGTGATTTTTTGTTATTTTTGATTTGGGGGTATTTGTTGCATGTGTTGTTTAATGTTAAATTTATGTGGTAACTTAAGGACAAAGATTTATTAATGAGTTTTATTACTAATTTTTATATTGTATTTCTGTAAAGTTTGTTAAAGTTTTTCGTAATAATTTGGGTAGAAAAAACTTAGTTGGTAAATCTAGTTTAGGAATTTTATTCAAATGAAGTGTGTGTAATTAATTGCAGTTTCAATTGGTTAGAATTAGTAAATTTTTTTTATTTTTTATTATTTTTTTTTTTTTTTTGGGAATATTAGGTTCATATTTGTAGTTGTTGAATCTGACTTGGGAAATTTTTATGTATGGATTGTGTTTTTTTTTTTCTTTTTGGTAATTTTTGTAGTTGACTGTTGAATCTAATTTGGGGATTTTGATTATATGCAGTGTTTACTAAAACTTCTGCTGCTAAATGGCCTTTGTCAGGTAATGAATGATCTTTGTTTTTTGGTTGTTTGATGCGCGTCTTTGAGGTTTTTAATGTGAAATTGAAACTGATGGTGTTGTTTTTCTAATTTTGATAGGATTAGGCGTAGATGGTTATGAAGGGTCTAAGAATCGTCAAGCTGCCGAAATTCAGGTCCGTTTAGTATTCGATTTTGTAACATGTGATCATTGTGTATAAACATTTGGAACTATTGTACTTGGCTATTACAGTAGTTCTTATAAAAGCAAGAGACGTTGCAAAAACGCAAAGAAGTTGCTACTAATTTGGGTAGATATCTAACAAAGAATTGACAAGAGAATGTTTTTTTTTTTGTTGCTATTTTTGACAAAGCAGTGTCGGTATCTGAAGTTTTACTCTTAACTTAAACTTGTTTTTTTTTTTAACCAGAAATGTCAATTAGAAGTGTTTTGAAATGCTAAGCATTCGGTTATTATTCGACTTTTTACTATTTGAAAGTGAAAAGATGATATACTGATCATGTACAGTATTTGTTTTACTATATAGAAAAGCATTGGTGTTGGTAGGCAAGGTGGTTCTCATTATTCAATGGCTGCTTATCCCATGCAACAGAGTCCCTATTCTGTGCAACTCGTCAACGATGCTAAGCAAGCCATTCCTATTTCCATGAACAACTCTTTTTTCAGGGCTCAGTTTGGTGGTCCCCTCACTAAGCAACAAGGACTTTCGGTTCCGTCTGTTGGTTCCTTTCTTGCTGGAACTACTGAACCATGGTATGGACTGTTTTTTATTATTCCGTCTGCGATGAAGCAGTGTTGTATTTTCGTTTTGGAATGAAATAGTAATTGTGAGTTAAAGTCGGAAACTCAAATAATCAATCCTTTCTCTTATGTTTGAATGAATTGATTCTGCTATAATTATTTGATTATTTAGTGGTAATTAATAAGAGAATCTCTTATATAGTCATTATATAAAGTAGCATTCTCAAAGAATAAGAATTTGCTAAACACTCGCTCACCATTAAAACATCCCAGTATTACACTTTTTAAAGAACATAAGCACTTCTGAACGTATCTCAGAACACCCCTTTTTATTACAATAATATGATTCTGATTTTAGTTGTAACATAATCAGTTTGATAACTAATTAACTTGTGTATAACAGCTTATTCCTTTTTTGTTGTTAATTGAAGGTACAGTACCAAGGCTTCTTGTGCTCCAGCTCAACTAACCATCTTTTATGGTGGAATGGTGAACGTTTATGATGATATCTCCCCCGAGAAGGTATATAATCAATTTTTATCACTAGTTTATGAATTATTGATGAAATGGCTTCGGATGTTGATATATTTTCTTATACAGGCTCAAGCTATAATGTTTTTGGCTGGAAATGGGGCATCTTCAAGCACGCCAAGGGTTCAACCTCAGACGCCTGTTCCCAGAACACCAGTAGGAGATATTGTTTACAACGCACAACCTATTAACGTGGGATCAGCACTGTCGAGCCCGATGTCTGTTTCTTCACACCCTGTTGCTCAATCGATGGGTGGGGCCACTAACAGAGATGACGCTGCTAAAACCGTTGGAGGATCATCGACTCCTATTATCAAATTGGATACTCCACGAGTTATTAATTCACTTGAACAAGTGATGCAATCAGGTAGCCTGTCATATTTCAGTCTTGTATATTACTCAAAATAATTTGCAGAAATCGTTCTTGTGATTTGGTGAAATTGACAAAAACCGTCGGCGGCTAGATGGTCCTTCCTTGGATTGTATGCTTTCACTTTTGGTTCATCATCCAATACTTTTCAGGGACCAAAACCAAAACTATTTACATACTTGAGGGACTAAAACTTAAATTAATCAGAGTGCGATTTCCTGAATCTACTCATAGATGCAATTTGCACTCTTAAGTTTTTAACGTTGAAACTTAGAACTGCCATATGGAATTTAACACATGTTATCAAATGCAGCTGTCCCCCAAGCCCGCAAAGCATCCTTGGCTCGATTTCTTGAGAAGCGTAAGGAAAGGTACGAACCATCAGGGGCATTCGTATCACTTAACCATCGTTTAAGGGCAAACGTCGTTGAAAACTGACTTTTTTTTTGGTCTAAATCTTTGATTATACAGATCAATGGCTTCATCTCCGTACGGTGTCAGCAAGAGTTCATCTGACTGCATTGCAAGTCCAGGACCAAGCAACATGAATGCTGTAGCAGCGGGCGAGCATTAGGTGAAATTCATTTAAGAATATATAACAATATTATGTAACTTATTAGGTTTATATTCAATCAAGACTTAGTGGAATGTTCTTTTAAAACCACATTGATGTATACATAGTGGTTTGGTTCTCTGTAAGGATTTAACAATATGACGGAGCCGAGTATTTTGAAGTGTTGGATCACATGGATGTATTATGTTCATTGCTTTGTTTTTTGTTCATCTGGTGCCATTTTGACTCGATTACTTTCTATAAACATCACCACTACCAACTACGCCTAAAGCGTAATCAGGGAGATTATGAAATTAGGTCCAAAGACATAAGAAACAAAGATGATACAGGTAAATCATGAAATTCACTAGGTGTCTAAGACATGCCATTATACAAGACACAAAGATAATAACATTGTTACGTGTCGGTTTTCTAAGTTAGATACATGTCACTTTACACAAACGAAAGTGAAACTGTTTGGTAAGTTTTCGGGTTATTGTCATGCTATCATGCTCTTCCAGTTTTGACAAAAATTAGATTGGATAGAATGTTGATGTGAGAAAAAGGGTTTATATTGGGATACATTTAAGGGGAAGTATACAACAGAAGTAACCACAAAGCAACATTAAAAGTGCAAACAAACTTGAAAACAACTAAAGTGTGTGTGATATTCTATCTATTATGCAAAGGAATGGCTGATTCCTATGATCATTTGCTTTTCAAATGTACTATGCAGACTACTGCACTAAACTGGGAAGGGCGAATTCAAGAAATTAGTAGTTGGAGGAATCATAGAAGTATCTGGTGCAAAATCAGGAAGCTATGTGTGGCTGCTGCTATTTACTTCTTGTGATAGGAAAGAAATTTGCGACTTTTCAGGAATGAGGAAAGGCAGATAGAGGCATTGTTCAAAACACTGGTTGATGTTTTGAGAGCTACGCTAATGTCCATTAGAGTCGAGCAATCAAATGTTGTGAGGAATGTTGCCGCTAGTGGGGATGTGCAACTCTTAGTAATGCAAAATGGGTCATAATGATGAATAAATAGTAACAGAGTGAATGAGAGTGGGTTAAAATATGGCTTATTGGATGAATGGTAGGAATTGCTGGTCTTTTATGAGTAAGCCTTTTGAACAAAAGCTCATAACCAGTAAAGATAAGATTACGGCATGCATTGTGTTAAAAAACGCAAGTCATGAAAGATGAGACTACTCCGTTTTGACAAATCTACTGACTCAATTGGTAAATGCCAATTTAACGTACTGAGCGTAGGATCTCATATGTACATTACTTCGAAACAGAAGGATGCAGCCTGCGGTGGACATATTCTATCCTGGATGTGAGGCGTGGAGTAAATTGCATTTGAGATGAGGTTTTTTCGGCTGCAGATGTTGGAAATGCAGCCATTGTGGTTTGTTTTCTTGTTTAAAGGATGCATATTTATATGTAGGCTACCCGCAAAGGCGGTATTTTGATTCGGTCGCGACTGAGACCTCACTCGGTCCTCCCGTTGTGATGACTGAGTCGTGTGGTTTTTGTTTACCAAAGGGGTGGTGCCTACGATTGAGTTGCTTGGGCTGAGTTTCAAAAACTAGCCTTATTTTCAAACTTTTTTTTTTTAATTTTTAAATTGAACCTTTTATTTTTATAAAAACCTCATTTATTCAACTATTTTTCACACACATTAAACTCACAATTCTTCAAACTTCAATTTTTATACCAACTAAAATAATGAGTTCTCAAATTTCGTGGACTACCGAGGAGGCGGTAGCTTTGTGTCAAGCTTGGGTACACGTTACGAAGAATTCCCGTCCACGTCGACATCATAAGTGAAAAGGGTTTTGGTCGAAGGCAGTTGAGTTGAGTACTTTCATACCAAAGTGGGTGATCGAAAAAGAGGTTATGACTCAGTTATCAGCAAATGGAAAGGTACGATTCGCCCTAGAGTTGGTCAATTTACTTCGATTTACAGTAACGTCGTACATAGGCATCCGGTTGGGACTTCTGAAGACACCCTTTATCAAGAAATCGCACTTAAATATTGCACTCTTCGTCATGTGGATTTTGAATATAATGATGGAGCACAATTGAAATGGCACACCTCAATAATCCAGGAGTTTAAGTAATGTTTTTTTATGTAATGTTTTTTATTTAATATAATGTTTTTTTATTGAACAAAATATTTTTTTATTGAAATTTTTTTAAAAAAAATTGAATTAGGTCGCACTAGGTTAACTTGTTGGGCCAAATAGGTCGTACTAAGTCGCTGGAGAGAGAAAACTGACGTGACAGAAAAAATCAGGGTTGTTGTTGTGTCCGGCCTTAGGCCTGGTGGAGTGGCACAAAAAAACCCACCGCCACCTCAGTTTTTTTACTCCTCTCACTAACTCATCAAAAACTCACTTTACAAAAGTACTAAAGAAAAAAAACTCATCTCCACCCCACTTCGAACTCACCTTTCCACTACCATTTTTATATATTATTGTTAAATTAAAAATCAATTATTTATAAAAACTACACTTCAAGTTCAAATCAACTATTTATACAAAAATGATAAAACTTTAGTTAGCCCATTTGTTATTCGACTTGGTCTACTTTTTTTAACAATCCATTCAAAAACATTTTGCAAGGCCAATATCTCTACTACTTATAAAGGCTGTATAAAAAACTCTTCATTCCTATTATTAGTAATTTTTCTCAACATTTCCATACTTACACTAATTATTCATCCACAAAAAGAAAGCACCAAGAAAGGAATGTTTTAATCTATACTTTTCTGCAGCGGATTTTACTCTTTATGACAGTGGTTTAGAATCAATACAAATCTTATTGCCATTTTTAACACATTCTTCTTCTACACGAATCAAAATCAAAACTCATTAATACTACATTCCTCACACACACAACCCTTATTCTCCCTCAACCCTAATTCACATAAACCTTTTTTTGCCGCCACCATAATTTTATCAACATCGCATCTGCCGAATCCACCCCATCTCTTGGTGGTTTTGGTGGTTTCAGGGTAGTTGTGATTGATGATATTGGTTGGTGATACTGGTGGTTGGTTTATGTGATTTTTGTTGATCCGGTGGTTTAGAGTGGTCGTCTTCATCCCATATTCATCCACAAAATCATTATCTACCCACAAATACTGGATCTAGATTCTTGATTACAAAATTCAATAGGAATCGCAGGTAACATCAAGCACTCATTATCTATTTGATTAGATTTTAACTGATATGATTCGAATTTGAGATTTATATCTTGATTGATGCATCTCCAAATCCAAACAATCTGAAGATACTACTCTTGAATATTGAACTGGAATTGAAATCAGAAAAAGAAAAGGATGAAATAAGGTAAATAGTGTATCTATTTTGATTATTATTTTGTTTATGGATTTACTATAATCACACATTCACATTTTTCAGTTTCTTCATGATTCTGTACTTCATGTTGATTTGCCTTCTTTGTCGCATAGTTCTGTTAAAAAGGATCGAGGTCACAACAATTTTCATCAAATTTGATCTTGTAAGTATTACCGTTATTTGTTTATTTTTACATAGTTCTGCTGCATTTGTGCAAATTTGGTTGATCAACATAAGTTACTATGATTAACTAATAGAATGGCTGGGAATACGTGTATGTCTTTAAATTGGCACAAATACGGATCGAACAGTAGTAATTGGTTTATGGATTTTATTAGTAAGGTGTTTTGAAATTAGTTTATGTTTATTAATGGTTAGTAAGATTTGAATTTTGTAAACTTTGAGGCATTGATGTAAGTTCAGATTACTATGATTATAAAAAATATGGTTTTGTTAATTCTGGTTTAAACAAACTGCAGTTTCAATTTTAAGGAACAGGCTACCACACTTACATCATTGCGGTTTGACACACTTTTCACTAAAACAAGACCAATTTAACTTTGGTATTATCTTATTATGTTCTAACTCTTCTTTTCTAAATAATTTTAACTCCATAAGGAAAAAATGCATTCATTCAGGTTTGTACATCGTATCTTCTTATTAGAAACCAATAGGCAACGATAACTTTCTTTTCCTCTCTATTCACGATGGTTTCTAACAGACACAAAAAATAACACCATCTACCAAAATATCAATACTGCTACAACCGGAATCAGAAACAAAGAAAATGAAGAAATAAAATACGAGTTGTCAAGAAGCAACCTGGTGTAATATGCAATTTGGGGTGTTCAAAGCAAGCATATTTGACAATTGCGCCATACAAAATTTTATGCAAACGCATCTGCTAAGCTTGATAGGATGGTCACGATGTCCAAACACATGGAAATAATAACCCGAACAACAACAGGTATAAATATCATTTAGCTACTGTTTTATGCATATATTAATGAAGATGACCAACAAGAGTTGCAGTCATATTACTAATTTTTGGATACTTTCATGTATATTTAGGGTTGTCGTTCCTTAGGTGACTCACTTCCTGCTATGAGTAACATTTAGGATATTAAGCATCTTCAGTTAGTGAATATTTCTGTCAACTTCCTTCACATGTATTGTAATCATATGTTTTGTTGGTGTGGTTGTGTGTTTAAAAAACTGACACCCGGTAACTATTTTTTACAGTTGATTCTGAAACTGACTTAGCAATCATAGGCTGATCATCCAATCATGACAACCTTAAGGTGATTTGGTGGTCAATGGTCAGGAGTTAAGAAACAAAACCAAGTGCGTTCGGAGCATTTTCAATAATGAACCTTTAGGAAGATCGATATATAGACAGTTGTCATGCGACATAACCCATTAAGCTTAATTTGACTATGCATAATCTTTGTAAGAATCTGATAAATAAAAGATGTATCAAATTAACATTCATTTGTTACAAATATTTTTGGCATATGGTGCGTAATATGTTGGCCGAAAATGTACGGTTCAAGAAGTGAAACACGCTGATAGATAGAGAACCGCACAATTCACCGTCTCCTATGTTGTGTCTTATATCATGAAATGGTTAACATAATAGCATTGGCGTCAATGACTGCTTATTGTTGCTTCGTGGTGGTTTTTTTCATGACTGCTTCTTGTTGCTTCGATGCCACCATCACTCGACCACACTACCGCCCACCTGACCACACCTACTGCGGACTTTAACACCATAGAAACCCATGCCTCCACCGAGGGCTCAATCACCACATACGAAGACCACCGAGACCAATAGTCAATAAAAAGGTTTTTGTATGCTTTGAGGTATTTGTTAATCAAGTTTAAAAGGAATAGATATGCGGATTTTATTAGTAAACTAGAGTTGTTATTGTTTTTGCATTTCCTTGTTACAGTGATTGTTGCCGCCGCTGGTGCCTAAACGAAAATCTATTACCGCCATCATCCATATCTTGCCAAAAGGTTTGTTTTATAGACTTGTATTTTTATGAGTTTTTTTTTTGTTTTTCCATATAGATTTGAGTTTTTGGTAAATTGCTTTGTTGTTTTTTTGTTAAAGCCGACACTCGAGACACCGTTGAATCGCGAAAAAAATTGTTGCGGCTGATACAGTAACTTTGGAACCTTGTTTTCGCTATTGTTAATTTTGTGGGTCCTATGGGTTTCATTGTCTTTTTTTTCAGTGGATCAAAAAGGCAGAAACTATGGATAAAAAAGGTATGCATATGGTTATTTCCCAAATCTCATCTGAATTGGTATTGATAATTTTTTGGAGATTTTAAGGTCAAAATTGATTTTTTTGTTTATTGTATTTTGGATTTATGTTTCAATTGTGTGCGTATTCTTTCACAAATTGATAGTGGGTAATGAATCTATTTGACTTGTGTTTTTTCAAACTGGTTTGGTTTGATTATGGGTTATACTGTGGCGGTCCCGGAACTGGTCGTTCACAAACCTGATAATGCACCTTGTTACCAGTCTTTCGATTGATTGAAAGTTTGTTTATTTTGTATGGTAATTTTTTGGTATCCTCCACACCGAAGCAATAAAATTGCAGCCTTAACTATCCTTGAAGCCATTAATCTTGCTTCATATCCTTTTCAGTTGTTACTTATGTCGATTCCGGTGCAGTTGAAGCTGACACATAGTTATATCAAGAATACAAATCGAGAACATCCATGTACATAATCTTCTTCTGTTAGCAGGTTAATCTTCATAGTTTTGATGTTTAACATCTGCACGTTTATGAATCTTATTAGGAAGTATATGAGTTCTTTTCCTATGTTTCTATGTTTAACATCTGACTTTTTATCATCATTCTATGCTATGCAGGACGAGGCCTCTTGGGAATGGTTAAGGGTGTAACGCTTGAGGCGGAGCCATACATTAAAACTACGTGCTGCTGTCGAAGCATATTGCTGAAGCAGTTAAGGGTCGAATTTCACTTCTGTAAGTCTTTTTGTATTTACAAAATACAGTAAACAAAGTACCAATACTTTGTATTAATTTGATAAAGATTTAAAATTGATGACACTTCGCTGGGTCATGATGGGTGAAAGCGACATGTATCTTGGCATGGCATCACGCTTATAAAAGTGGTCGCAGCCATGATAGGTTCGCATTTCACACTTCAATGACACTATATATTATAAGGTTAATGACTTTTATATACTGTCGGTCACGTCTCAAAAAATTGAAAATGTGGATTCCAGCTTAAAAAATATATCACTTACTCCATGATGTGGACCTGAATTAATACACGGTTTGTTAAAAGCAAAAAAAATATGGCAATATGCAGATTTGCATATGGAGGATTGTTTAGTTGTTCATCTATTTATATCTTATCTAGCATTACACACCAAGAATTTAATTTATGTTTTTTTAGTAGAATGACATTGTATAAGTGGTTTACTATGTGCACATTCTGATAGGTAACCTTTATTCTCGATACGAGTTGGAGAAAAGGCTCCTATTTTTCATAGTGTTTAAGTTCCTGATTTATATTATTACGCCATCCACTATTGGTGCCACATGATATGGTATGAAATCTTTTGGGTCCTCCAGGTTTGCATACGAGTATGCTTTTTTGTACTAGAATTTCGTCTTGGGTGATATTAAGTCCACTTGACCCGTTTGTTATGTTAACTATACTTATAATCAAATCTGTTTAACATATAAAACATAAACCATTTAAATTAACTCATTCGTACGTTTGAAATATAAAACACTCTTATACCCGCATTGATCGGATTCATTACAGACCTACTTATCCCTTCAATGATTAATGAGGGCAGTCTGTAGGTTTAATCATGTTAGCATAAAGTCTACTCAAAAGATTGCCTTATCCTTGAATTTTATTACATATGTTTTGAGCGAAACGGAATTGCTTCTTTGACAGGGATTGCTGATTTATTCTATCTGAAGAATGGAAAGAGGAGACACAAAAGAATCATATACTACATGCATGAATTTTTTTAGTTCTATCAGATTTATCTTTTACTGGCCACTTGATCTTTGTTTATTAATGGATCAGGGTAAAAGTACATACATGGATGGCATGGGTGACAAATAGTTATGAAGCCTTTTGTAACCAATCCAACCCTTTTAGACCCAAAACCTGATAACCTACGGTATATGCATAACAAAAGATAATTTAATATTTGAGATATTTAAAGTGACTAATGAACAATAGCTTATTCTTTGTGATTTTGAGCCGCACCAAAACATATGTAGTCCTTTATATCAAATCAAATTAAAATTTTGACTAAGCAAAAGGAGAAGTTAAACAACATTAAACTATATGTATTTTCAGTTGTGGAATAAGACAAGATGTTAGCAATTTGATTCTTAAATTATCTTTTAACTTTAGGGGTATTGTTTTTGCATAACAATCCTTTGGAGGAGATGATGTAACCATCACATATGGCTAAAATTATATGGAAATGAAGGCCGAGAAGCAAAGACGCTTCCCATGATGCCATCCAATACTCCATGTAAAATAAATGTGTTGTACCGCCAGCCTGTAGTTGTTGCCTTGAATCATTTATCGTAATGGGAGGAAACGAGAATAGAGGTGATAGGTGTGAAAACACCCATCTTTTCTACCACTTAATTACATTAAAACAGGACCTAAACGTATATTTTATGTCGTAAATGGCGGAATTATGCGTGGTTTGTGTTTTTATTGTGTTTCAGGGTCGAGAAGGTGAAAAGTGGAGAAAACGCGGCTTTCACGGGCTTTTATTGAAGTAAAAGACAAAAGACGAAGTCGAAAGATCAAGAGTGGAAAAAGAACGGAAGTCCAAGACCAATTCTGAAGATTTATCGAAGAAAAAGTCAAAAGACGGAAGTTTACTAAAAAGCCGAAGAACTCAGGTTTAAATTATGAAGAAATTACAAGACGAGTTAAAAGAAATCCCGAGACAAAGTCTTAGAAGTCGAAGAATTTGAGAAGACTGAAAGACTAAAGACTGAGGACCAAGATAGAAAGAAAGAGGAAGCCACCAACCCTTCCCCTCTCCTATAAATACCACCCTCACAACATGTGAGAGGGTTGGTTAGTTTTAGGATTAGATTAAGAGTAGGTAGTTTCTCTCTCTAAACTTCTACTTTCTCTCTCTAGATTAATTTGTGTTTTAAGCTTTTGTTATTGAATCCATACTTTTTAATTAAGCTTTTAATTCATCATCTTCTTCCTTTCTTGTGTGATTTGTTCTTATTTTTCATTGTTCATGTTCTTGAGTTTTTATGATTTTGATCAAGTGGGTTTTGATTAATTTGGTTATGTTTGTTAGTTTTGATGATTTATTTTGATTGATTATTGTTAGTTGATGCTTATTGGTTGTTTTGTTTTAATCGTTCGTTTAATTTTAATTGATTTAAGGATAATTCGTATTCACTGTGCGTCCCCTGTTTCCCAGATAGATGTTTCTGTATTTTACCAATTCCCAGGCAACCTTCATCCGGAACTTGAAAAGTTCCGAATGAAGGAACCTTCATCCGGAACTTGGAAAGTTCCGAATGAAGGGACCTTCATCCGGAACTTGGAAAGTTCCGAATGAAGGGACCTTCATCCGGAACTTGGAAAGTTCCGAATGAAGGGACCTTCATCCGGAACTTGGAAAGTTCCGAATGAAGGGACCTTCATCCGGAACTTGGAAAGTTCCGAATGAAGGGACCTTCATCCGGAACTTGAAAAGTTCCGAATGAAGGGACCTTCATCCGGAAGTCCAAAAGTTCCGAATGAAGGTCTGTCGTCTTCTTTCTGTTTTTAATTTTAAGTTTTCCTCCTTTAATTTCAAGTTTGATTTTTCTCGCCTTTTTATTCATTTAAATCTTTTATTCACTTTTCTTTTAGTTTACGTTTTTATCTCATCATTCATTTCTTGTTAAGTTTTAATTTTACGTCCTTTCATTTTTCGTCATTTACTTTTAAAGTTTTAAATATTGCACCGTTTACATTTAACTTGTTTTAATTTCTCATCATTTATTATTTAGTCTTGCTCATTTATTCTCCAAAACCAAAAATATTTGTTTCACCAAGAACAACTAATCTCACACATTTTAACCGGAAATCAATTCGATTAGACACCGAGAACGAACTTTCAACGAGTAAAAATCTTGTTATTAAAATGGCGCCGCTGCCGGCTCTTTTCGTGAAGATTGAAGGTTTTTTGTGAGTGACGCGTTGGATTTTGGGATCCGTTCACTTGTGAACGTTATTTTTCTTGTCAAAAATTTTCAAAAAATCCAAAAACATTTGAAAAATCATAAAAAGCATTTCTTTTTCAAAGTTTTGCACCAAAAATATTCTTCTTGCTTATCTATCTTTCTTTATGGATTTTTATGTCCTTTGCGTCCGGTGTGGGAAACAATTATCTGGGAACAATTCTTGTCAATGGTGTACATGTGAGCGGTGCGGAAACGATATCGACTACACACAATCCGGATTTTGTCCTTTGTGCAACTCGACTAATTCGTACTTTTTGAACCTACCTCCTGTTCCCCCGTGCATCTATTGTGGAAGCAATTCTCATTGGCATGTTTCGTGCCCGGTTCGATACCCGTATGGTCACGGGCAAGAACCGGGGTACAATTATGACAATGACAATAGCTATCCACAAGACGCACCTGATTTTTCTCCACACCCGGTTTGCAACAACTGTGGGGGTCCTCACGATACCTATTATTGTCAACCAATGAATTATTATGAGCAAAATCCGGATCCTCAGTTTTCTTCACCTATGGATTATTATGAACCAAACCCGGTTTCTAATTATTCCCAACCGATGAACAACTATGAGCCACAACCGTGTTATAATTCCGGTTTTCACAATCTTGAGCCCCCACCACACTCACTCGATCATCAGCCTCGTAACGGGATGAGTTACCCAGAACCAATTGTCGATCTTGCTACAGCTTTCCAAGCACAATCAAAAGAGCTTTTACACACGCTGCGCACTTGTATGGAGTCATTTTTACAGCAGCAAGATCAGACGAGTACCCATATCCCTGAGCACATTATTGGCCCTATAAATAATGAAGAGAGTGATGACGACATTGAGGTCATTTTTCGACGAGGAGGAATTTCTAAAGCAAAATACTTCACTCATTAGTGATGATAGTTTTCACATTCCTGAGATCGATGAGTTTCTTGCTATTGATACACCCGTGGAATACACATCCGGGTTTGCTGATGTGGATGGAGATATACTTTTTCTAGAGGATTTACTACACGATGACACTACACCTTCTATCCCAGAGGTGGAAAGATGTGAATCTACTGAAAAAGGGACACAGGTGGAAGGTAATTGTTCTCATACTTCTCATATTGTATTGCCACCTCATCCTCCCACGTGTACACCCAAGCGGGTGATGTATCACTTTTACTCTACTCGTTTCATACCGGGAAATGAGGATGAGTGTTTTGATCCGGGAGGTGACATTGATTATGCTATGATTGATAACAATACGGCTTTGCCGTTTGCTCAGCATCCATTGTCTTTGGGGGATGACAATGTGCTCACTATACCCAACCCACCTCCCGTGGATCTTGAATTCACATACAATACGTATGTTGAAAGGACCTTTCTCCCTTTCAAGACTTATCCCCCCGCCTCTCCTTTGTTGATGTCAACCGGGAACGAGGATAAGGTCTTTGATCCCGGTATCACATTCGAGGCTTCCCCATGGACCATTTAATTCGGGGACGAGTCAGGCTCGTGACTCGGTCAACAAAAACAAGCGCTTTTTGGGAGGCAACCCAATTATCTAACTTATTTCACCATAAGTGTAGGGGGGGAGCCCCGTTGGTGTTTCTTGTTCTCTTTCTTATCATATGCAGGGATTAGAGTTTCAAAGACACACTCTTGATGACTTTTGACGAACCATGATTCCGTGTTCCCTTCTTCCCGGTTCTATCCTGAGCTCTTTTCGATTCACTATTTTATATTTCTCAATATTAAAATAGGAATCTCTTTAGTTGTCTCTTCCTTAACGAGATTTAAACAAAGTGCACAATGTCCTAAGTGTAGGGGAGTTTACTCCCACAGGCTTAAACATTGAGGACAATGTTTATATTAAGTGTAGGGGGGACTTCTATCGAAGTTAAGTGGCCTTTTCCTTGTATTTGCCCTCATTTTAACCGGAAAATCAAATTTTCGACATTTTTAAAAATTTTTAATCTATTTTGGCCTAGTTGTAGTTCCCATTATTTTTGCTATTTTTCTCTTATTTTAATAAAATGGTTTTAGCAAGTTTAGATATCTTAGATATATTAGGCCCGTTGTGAATATTTTGACTCAACCCGAGTTTACTTATCCAAGTTCACTCTAGCTAGTATCCTTAACCATGTTGACCTTAATTGGTTTATTAGGCTAAGTATCCACGAGTCTCATTCCTTGAGATTTTAAATTGTGGAGAACGAGAAATGATAGAGTTGGTTACAAGTTTGGTATTCTCTCATTAACTTATGTGAGTTAATTATGATCTTTTGCTCCTATCACCTGCTAATAATTTATCTGCAATAAGTAAGGTCGTACGATTTGAAAAGTTACTTAGCTTCTAGCCCAAGATCGTTTAAAAGTTGCTCGGTAATGACGAGAGTTCATAGCCAAGGCATAACTTATGAAGCGGGGCGCGAAGATTGGCGAGTCCGAAAAGGCCCTAACAAGGCATGAGGATTCAATTTTATTGCTGAAGATCCAAAAGTGATGTGAAAAGCATTATTCCTAAAGTCAATATGAAGGATCAAGACTCACGACGAAAAGCAATCAACTCCCATAAAGATCATGGAGAAGTATATCCGAAAAGACCCTAACAAGGTATGAGGATAAATAGATCCAAGTCCGAAAAGGAGGCGGATCGTTGTATCTCAAAATCCCAATTAGAGATTGAAGAAATAATCATGAAGTCGTGGTCAACAAAGTTGGAGAACCCCTCAAAAGTCTCCAAGTGAAGAAACTCTATTATGATGAGAAGACCATTATCTCAAAAACGTCTCTCGAAGATATGAAGTATGAAGTACATGCCAAATATCGGCCCGAGAAAGGTCTCAAATCGTGAACCAAGTTATGCCAAGATATGAACTTTTTGATATCCCGAGAAGCAGTTTTAAGAGATTTTGTCCTTTAGCTAACTATTGATCAAATCGTCCTACTTTGCTTTCAGCTTAAATAAATTATCGAAATAAGTCAACAATGCATCCTCGTGATCATTCAAGACATCAATAAAATATAAGAGATACCCATAGGAATAAGGGAGTTTAAGTGATTAATTGAACCGCATGAGTAAATGTTTGTTATGCTAACTTGTACTAACAATGATCTTGTTTTTAAGCTTGGCATGGGGAACGTGAAACTTGAGGGTGATAAACATTCATGACACACAAGCCCTAATGTAAGTCTTAGATTTCTTTACATGTTTCTTCCTTGTTGCATCTTGTTATTTTCTATCTTTTTGATTTTCCTTAGTTGTTTAATAAAGGCCAAGTAGGTTGATTATGATGGAAAGTGTAAACCTTGCTTTATTGCTAAGCATTGCATGAGGGCATTGCAATGGTTAAGTGTAGGGGATTTGATAGGTGTGAAAACACCCATCTTTTCTACCACTTAATTACATTAAAACAGGACCTAAACGTATATTTTATGTCGTAAATGGCGGAATTATGCGTGGTTTGTGTTTTTATTGTGTTTCAGGGTCGAGAAGGTGAAAAGTGGAGAAAACTCGGCTTTCACGGGCTTTTATTGAAGTAAAAGACAAAAGACGAAGTCGAAAGATCAAGAGTGGAAAAAGAACGGAAGTCCAAGACCAATTCTGAAGATTTATCGAAGAAAAAGTCAAAAGACGGAAGTTTACTAAAAAGCCGAAGAACTCAGGTTTAAATTATGAAGAAATTACAAGACGAGTTAAAAGAAATCCCGAGACAAAGTCTTAGAAGTCGAAGAATTTGAGAAGACTGAAAGACTAAAGACTGAGGACCAAGATAGAAAGAAAGAGGAAGCCACCAACCCTTCCCCTCTCCTATAAATACCACCCTCACAACATGTGAGAGGGTTGGTTAGTTTTAGGATTAGATTAAGAGTAGGTAGTTTCTCTCTCTAAACTTCTACTTTCTCTCTCTAGATTAATTTGTGTTTTAAGCTTTTGTTATTGAATCCATACTTTTTAATTAAGCTTTTAATTCATCATCTTCTTCCTTTCTTGTGTGATTTGTTCTTATTTTTCATTGTTCATGTTCTTGAGTTTTTATGATTTTGATCAAGTGGGTTTTGATTAATTTGGTTATGTTTGTTAGTTTTGATGATTTATTTTGATTGATTATTGTTAGTTGATGCTTATTGGTTGTTTTGTTTTAATCGTTCGTTTAATTTTAATTGATTTAAGGATAATTCGTATTCACTGTGCGTCCCCTGTTTCCCAGATAGATGTTTCTGTATTTTACCAATTCCCAGGCAACCTTCATCCGGAACTTGAAAAGTTCCGAATGAAGGAACCTTCATCCGGAACTTGGAAAGTTCCGAATGAAGGGACCTTCATCCGGAACTTGGAAAGTTCCGAACGAAGGGACCTTCATCCGGAACTTGGAAAGTTCCGAATGAAGGGACCTTCATCCGGAACTTGGAAAGTTCCGAATGAAGGGACCTTCATCCGGAACTTGGAAAGTTCCGAATGAAGGGACCTTCATCCGGAACTTGAAAAGTTCCGAATGAAGGGACCTTCATCCGGAAGTCCAAAAGTTCCGAATGAAGGTCTGTCGTCTTCTTTCTGTTTTTAATTTTAAGTTTTCCTCCTTTAATTTCAAGTTTGATTTTTCTCGCCTTTTTATTCATTTAAATCTTTTATTCACTTTTCTTTTAGTTTACGTTTTTATCTCATCATTCATTTCTTGTTAAGTTTTAATTTTACGTCCTTTCATTTTTCGTCATTTACTTTTAAAGTTTTAAATATTGCACCGTTTACATTTAACTTGTTTTAATTTCTCATCATTTATTATTTAGTCTTGCTCATTTATTCTCCAAAACCAAAAATATTTGTTTCACCAAGAACAACTAATCTCACACATTTTAACCGGAAATCAATTCGATTAGACACCGAGAACGAACTTTCAACGAGTAAAAATCTTGTTATTAAGAGGTAAGGACATCAATGGTAATTCTGCTACAAAATTTAGACGATCAACGCAATTTATATTGTCCAATATATACAGCAAAAAGGTGACAATGCAAATAACCAAAAGAAGTTTCAGGTGCAGGTGGTTCTAAGGTGAAGCTATAAACCCAGCTAACTAAAGTAATAACTTAAAATAAAACATTTGAAACTTTAATGGTCTTTCTTTAACCATCAGTTGGTTACTCAACAAATATCAGACAATTTATACACCAATATATGCAAGTAGTTCCAGTTACCAACAATATTTTATGTGCTTCAAACCTGATTTGGTTGTCGAAGCTGACTTCTGTAAACGGATAAAGCATGAGAAATGCTTCCACGCCTTTCCAAAGGCCTAAGCTATCCTACCATAATTGGCTGGTCCGCGACCAGTCTCATGAAGAATGCAAATCGATGTGGATTTTTTTTTCAATTTCAACTAAAGCTGATATATCCGTGTCAAAATCTTGAAGAATTTTGGCTTGTTGGAGCTGTGGAACAATCAAACCATGGTGTTCAATTAATCGTTTACAAACAGCCTGCCCGTGACAACCTCACATATTGAAAATCATTAATTGATAAGATTTTTCCCTTTCAGATGCATATGAATCGATATTATAATTAAGACAATTAATTCTTTAAGATGAGAACTGTACGATAACTTTACAAAGTTGATTACTGTTTAAATTTTCATACACTTTTCCAATGATTTTCATAATTTACAAAATAAACCGTTTTAGTTTATTTCTTCATCAATTGTTTCTTAAATGATGGCAGTGTAATTAACATTCACCATCAATGCCTAAATTACTTGGCAAACCCTCGATGAATTGTCATTGTATAAAGCATGTTGCATCCACCATTCTATTTTATATACTTCAATATACTTCAATTACCAATGACACTGTGTGGGAGTGTAAGCCAATCATCTCTAATCTAAATACCGTTGTTCACCGTGTTCATATTCTTAGATATGGATGCAACCCGTGTACAACAAACCAAAGTGATCAGCACAGAATAGAACGCAATGGACCATAAGGTACTCATCGATATATATGGTGTTAGGTTTAGTCTTTGTCATGTTGTAACTAACACTTTTTGTATGCATGTGAAGTCTCATGTTTCGACAGCGTTTAGTAGTTAGATTTTTGGGATTTTTTATGTGGGACAATAATTATACAAAGTTAATAAAATTGTTAATAAAGATATCTTAAAATGATATATAGTTTCTATTTATTTTGTTTTACTTAACACAATGATTATATTTATCATTCATAATTGCGACTCAATCAAACGAGCTCAACATTAGCAGCTTTTTGTAACAATAAAGGGTAACTTTTATTTTTACCAAAATGATAAGACTTCACAATATTAGTTAAATTAGTCAACCAGTTCTGTCAAAAACTCTACACTTCACATGGCAATACGAGTAACGTGTGTTGTTACTTTTCATCGCAAAAATGATATTACATTTATCGTCAATATCACATGTTTATTTGATATTTTATCTAGAGTCGAACTATCTTATGTTACAACCCTTTACAATTACAATTTGGTTTTATCTCAATATTACACATCGTTAGTTATACGTCGCTAGGTAATTCCGCAGCTATGCGCGGGTATTCGCCTAGTATGAAATTAAAGATAAAAACAGCCCATTTGTTACCTTCGTCTTCCTCTGCCGTCACTTTTAACACAGCTTTATAAAAAAACACATTAGCAGGTTTTTTCTTTTCTTTTCATTTATTTCGTTTATAAAATAAGAATTAAGATGGGCACATATGCGCGATAACCGAGTGGTGATTTTCTCACCGGTAGTGGGATTTGTTTTTGAAACATAAACTCACGCGTAGGTTTTTAGTGAGGTTTTTGGCAACCCCGCACGCGAGTTTTGCTAAATCAGACTCACCCATAAGTTTTCCTCCCCACTCTCCCCAGCCTTATGACTAGTTCTGTGAAGAAAAGAGTGAGCTATATATGTTAAAAAAAATTAAATATGAGCATTTATAATGCTAATAAGTCTTAATGACTTGAAACCTTAAATGCTTTAAATGAGTGATCTTTCAATAGCGAGCATCTCCAATGGGTCAAATGCCCAATAGCTTTTTACTATTTCAAAAAGTGTTTGAAGCTAGTTTTTGCATTGCATCATAAACTTTTTAAATAGCTTTTTCAAATGACTAGTTAAAACAAAAGCTTTTCACAAAAGCTCTAGTCAATTAATATATGTATTGAATGCAATTAATGCAAAGAGTCTTTCATGGCTTTTTGCATTGTACAAACAAAAAAGATTTTTTACAAGTTTAAAAAGTTTTTAAAAAAGCTTTTTATCATTGTGACATGAGGTTTTGATAAAGTTTTTTACAAAAGACTTGGCCAACTCCAAACTTTTATCAAAAGCTATAAGCCATGGTTTAAGCATTGATTATATTAATTGAAACTACAACAAATTTGTATAGTTTAAATGCAAAAAAATTTTAGAAAGCTTTTTGCATTGTGTATGCTCCAAGACTTTAACTCTTTCAAAACCTTTTTGTCATAATGCAAAAAAAGTTTTAAAAAAGGCTCTTTAAAATAACTAGACGATTACTCGCGCATAGCGGCGGAATTACTTAACGACACATAATTAACGATATGTTAATTGATTTGACGCTTGAACCCAAGAATTGCCTAACGACTGATAGTTAACGATATCCGATGACTCGGCCGGGTTGAACCGGTGGTCGAACTCGTGCCCCGTGACTCGACCGAGTTGATCTGGTGATCGAACTCGTTATCCGATGACTCGACCGAATTGTTTCGGTAGTCGAACTCGTGACCTGAGGTTGGCTTAGGGCGGTCGAACTCTCGACCAGAATGACCGACTATCGAACACGTGACTCGATGACTCAATCGAATTAACTTGATAGTTCAACTCGTGACAAGGCATTAAATGTTTGACTTCTATATAGAGAATTTAAGATTTTAACAAATTTTTTTATTTATCACTTTTTTCACTTCTTAAAAGAAATTAAATCATTTATATTATAAATAACTTTTAAGTTTTCAAATTTTTTTAATTTTCATAAATGGGTAAAACTTTATATGTATTATAGAAACTATAATTACAACAGAGATGTTGACTACTACATACCTGAAATTAAAAAAAAAATTACACTTCGTAAATTAAATTAATTCTATTAAATTTATAAATTGCAACAATAACCAAAATACTCTCCCTTTCATCAAAATATATCTTTTTTACATGCGTATCAATCGAAACAAATAATCTTAATCTTAAGCTAAAAAATAATATTTTTATCAAATACATTCAAATCATTATTTGATAAGGCTTAGTTTCTAACACAATAATCAATACTTCTATATTTGCTTGTTAAAATAAATGAGAGCTGTAAGGTTAAAAAGTTCTCAAATTAAATTTTCTCACAAAGGAAAGACAATATATTTTACCATTGTCAGATACATAATAAAAAATCAGGCCAATGTTCATATAAATTGTTCATCGTAGCCATTAAAATGGTGTTTTGGAAAGCAAACTCTTAACATCACAAAAAATTATCCAAGATATACTCTTTTTTTACAAAGATAAAATAATTAAAGAAAATAAAAATTATTTACATCACGTAAGTATTATTGAGACTTCCTTGCAAAACTTATATCCTTAACTAGAATTATATTTGTCTTTGTAACTAAGTATTATTTTTCTCGTTGTAGACTTAAAAAAAAGTATTCTCTTACTAAGAAGAAAAACATGTCAACAAAATCTGCACACTTATCAACCAAGCAAAACTAAACGCAACATAGAACCATTTATAACTATTCTTAAGATTATGCAAGACACTAAAATAATGCAACCTAAAACAAAACTTGAAGCTGGAATTTCGGTATAATCAGGTAACCACGTTTCTTAGAGAACCAATATAACCTAAAACCATGATATGTTAACCCAAAAGAAATTACATAAATAATTTAACTTCATACAATAAAAGTTAACATAACTTTATTACACAAAAACTTTGTAACTAAACTTGTTAAACTCAAACAAATTCTCACAGCTAAACAAAACCAGTGACAACAAATATTCTCAATGGCATCAACGAGGCCAAAACTTCAACGACGTCGTCTAATATTTGATCTTTTCAAGTTCGTTTTTCCTAACTCACAACAAATTGAAAGTCCAATCAATATCAAGTTTTAATTGTTTTTGGTTTTAATAAAGGTTTTGGTATCTATGTCTAATTCAACAAACCACGTAAAAAGGGTAAAAATAGTATAGCTACATAACCGTTAAACAAGTTGCAATTACCACAATTAAAGCAAGAAGTACAAGTTTTAAATGCACAATAGTAAAATGTTCAAAATGTAAAGAATGTAAAAGTACAAGGACCAAATATGTAAATTCTGAAAGTTAAAGGGCTAAAAATGTAAAATGTAACAAACTATAACTACCAAATACAACAAACTAGCAAAACTAAATAACCAACTATGTAACAAACTCAAAATGTAAAGACCTAGAATTGCAAACTCTAAAAACTTCAAGTTTACAAAGGCTGATTAACAAATCTGGAAGTTTAGGGACTGGATTGCAATTAAACAAGTAATATTAACAAAAATGGGTTACAAGACTTCAATAAGCTCGTGTGAGCTTATTTCTTGACCAAATCAGCTCTAACTTTTTGCAAAAGACTTAAAATTGAATTTAAGCTAGGTGTGTCAAAGGAAATAAGCCGAAAGCTAGTAAAACTCAAGATAGCTTTTCTCACTAAGCCCAAAATAAGCTATAAGCTGAATTTGACATCCACACTTGGATTTTTTTTACTAAAAATGATTAATCAAGCTACAAGGAGACTGGAATGTCAAAGGGTTTGGAAATGGTCCAGTGAATAAGCTGGAATCTCAAAATAAGCACAAAGTGCTTAACGTTGACTTTTGTTGACCAAGAATTTCCAAAAAGCTGAATTTCTCAAAAATGACTTAAAACATGTTTGTACAGAGGATTAAGAATGAAAATTGCTAAGTTTATGAAGTAGATTCGTGGGAAATGGTTTCACAGCTAAGTCTTATCACAGGGAATTGCAAATGCTCAACAACTTGTTTATAAGCTAATTCCTAGCTTATCTCTTGATACTGTATTATCTCCCTTAGTAATTCTGAAAGCTCATATGTACAGCTTTGTCTACAACCAAAAATCAGCCTTAAACATCTACTAACAAAGATTTGAGAGCTACTTGAAATCTGCTTGTTTTTGCTATTGAAACTGACCCAAACTTTTTGTTGGCCAATTGCCTGTTTGACAAAAGCTTTGACCACAAAACTTTGCAAATTGACTTGTAATGATCTATTAAGTATGTGTGAACTCAAAACAACTGATTACAATATCTGAATCACTAAAATCACTCTAATCCAAACACTAGTTCTAAGCTGTTATGAAAAGTTTGCAAAGACTTGTTGAACAAAAGTTTATGAAATCATTAGACACTTATCAGAACTTGTTAACTAACACAATTGAACCACTATCACACCAAGAACCAGCAATATAACACTAAAGAACTTAAAATGGCTAACTGATGCAAATTTAAGCAAATTCAGACTAAATTTTAAGCTAGAACTGAAATAGGAACTAAGTAATCAGCTAACAACTATCAAATCATATCAATCATACACAATGAGCACCAAAACAGTCACAATTCAGAAGTTTAGCTAATTATCTAGGAATTAAGCATGGCAGAACAATTAAGTAGAACAAAAATGAGAATTTTGATTCCTTTTAGTTATGAAGCCTCCTCTAATGGAGTAGTTAGGCGCTGTATCAACTATTATCAACAAAAACACCAATGATCAACCACTAGTAACCATCAAATCATCATCATCTAGGACTAATCACCCCTGCATCATTCTGAACTTTTGGCAAGGAAATGAACTAGATAACGTCTGAAATCAGCTACAAGCTTCCAAAGCACATCAAACAAGCTCTATTGATGCAATATGATCAATAGAACCAGCATTAACAGTGAAGGTAGGAGAATGCAGTTATGAGAAGAGATTTGAGATGAAAAGTGAAAACTGAAGCTTTATTAATGGCAGAAGTTTGTTATAGGGTTGTTACAACTAAACTAACTAACTCAAGTGGTTGTCAATCACTTGAGATTAGTTGCTAATTAAATTATCTAACAGAAATGAGGGAAAATGATAAGTGTGTGTAAATTCACACACTAAGTATAATATACAAATGAGATACAACTGGGACTATTTATAGAGGAAATCTGAAGTTAGTTGGGGATGAGTGACGTGTGGGAACCAATACCCAGCTTCCACGTGTCATAAATCTGCCAATTGGATTTTACCAATGAAGAACACATTTGGGCTTTTTCTTCTGAGTTGATTTCAGTTCAACTGGATGGTTGGAATGAACTCGTCTTGTGATTTTAAGCAAGTTTGATGTTGAAACCTTCTTCTGAAAATCACTCTTTCTCGATCTTGATTCTGGGCTCGCTATGAAACTTGAATATCCACGTGTTGTTATGATATTGGTCCAATAAATATCACACGGATCGTTATACGTTTTGTGATATTTAATTGGTCAAGGGTGACATGTTGGCTCTTGATTGGTTGATAAGTGAAAGTGGGATTTACTGTGAGGATTTGGTTATTGAATGTGTTGGCCACGTGTTGTAGATGTGGTAATCCGTGTCTCACATTTTATAGCCTCTCACTAGTTCATTCAAATAGCACATGGATCAAACTAAATAGAACTTTGAAACTAGGCAGAAATAGTCCCTCATTTTGGCAGATTTGTAGAATGAGTTCCAAACTTCATAATCTTGATAATTTTGGCCCTTTGACTTCTTGTTTGACCATAATAAGCCCCTTGACTTGTTGAATTTGATAGTTGACCATGTTTGACTTTTTTCTTGACTTTACCATATTTGCACTTTTAGTCCTTCAACTTTGAAAGTTGTCAAGAAAGGTCCTTTGACTTTGATTGGTTTGTCACTTTTCATCCTCCTTTTGTCTTTTCTACATCAATAAAGGCTTGATTCACTTGTTTGCTTCAAAATTGTATCTTTTTACCTACACAAGCACAAACAACAAAACATACCCATAATACTGCTTTTATGAATCAAAATTAGGTATTTTGCTTTGTGTTTAAGGGTGATTTATGATATAATTGATATGAGATTTCACTCATATCAAATCCCCTACACTTGATCATTGCCATGACCTCATGCAATGTCACATTTTAAAGCACCAATTTACACTTTTCTCATAATTAATCCACCTTGACCAATATGAAATGCATTTACACTACACTTCACTATATGATGCATGATTTTGATTTATATAATGCAATGCAAAGGAAAACAATCCTATATATATATATATATATATATATATATATATATATATATATATATATATATATATATATATATATATATATATATATATATATATATATATATATTATTTTTCTTGAAATGGTTTTGATGGAAATAACTCATAAAGAAATCAAGGACTTTAATTAGGGCTTTGGTACCATGAACACTTATCATCCTCAAGTTTCACTTTCCCCATACCAAGCTTAAAAACAAGATCATTGTTATCTATAAGTGAAAGTGCATTGACTTATTCATAAAGATTAATTGTGTTACCATTATACCCCCACTTATTATGCCTCTAAGACCGGTTATTATTTGAGCAAATTGCTTTTGGGGAAATTTGTCATTATTTAAAGCGTGAAATATAAGAAATGTAAAATCTCAAAATAAGAAAGCACGACTTTAATCCTAAGTAACCATCTTATCCATTACTCAAAAAACCGCCCACAATTGATATAAGTCCGACCCAAAATAATAAGTCATTCTCCTTATGTGTAAGATCCTTATGTCATGCATTAATAAGTAAGTACACACTCGCTAAGGAAAGAAAAATAAAACTCACGCAATAATTTATATCCGCCGCCTTTTTGGGACTCTGGATCTTCAATCCCGCAACCCGTCAAGGTAATATTGGATTGGATCAACTATTAAATCCCCGCAACCCTTGTGAGAGTAATATTGGAATTTAATAGTTACTATAATTAACACTTCACTGCCCCTCTTGGGAGTCTTGTATAATTATTTTTTTCTTTCTTTTTCTTTTTCTTTTTTTTCTAGCCACTCATTTTTTTCATAAGCCGCTCTTATTTTTCTTTATTACTCACAAAGAAAGTTGAAAAGAATAAAAGGAAAAACACCCGCTAAGTATTAAGCATGACATAAGTCTAGTACACATAAAACGTTCTAGCTTAAAATCTTAAGACATACTTATACCAACCGCGAATGATTAGTCAAAAATGCATAAGAGATTACAAACCAATTAAAATCGTTCTCGATTATTTATTAACATATATACATGCGTTGACAAGAAAGTAAAGGTTACGAAAGGGGATATAAAAGCCACAATTAATTGATATGAGGTTTATCTAGCCCTTAACACTTACTTCAAACTCTATCATCTCTTGTTCTCCACAGTTTAAAATCTCAAATAATGAGACTAGTAGATGCTTAGCCTAATAAACCAATAAAGGTCTACATGGTTAAGGATACTAGCTAGAGAATGCTTGGATAAGCAAACTCGGGTTGAGTCAAAGTATCCATGGCGGGCCTAATATGTCAAAGATATCTAAACTTGTTAAACCACATCCTTTATTATATTTTTTCCTTTTATATATTTTTGATGAAAGAAGAATTATATACAATGCAAATGTGTTATGCAAATGAAAAATAATTAATGCAAAAATTATGAATGCATATTTTTGGTGGCCAAAGTAGATCAAAAATTTGAAAAATGTTTGAAAAATTAATTTTCCCAATTATCATGAAGTCAATGACAAAGTTCTAGGTAAGGTCACTTCGATAGGAGACCCCCTACACTTAAGATAAACATTGTCCTCAATGTTTAAGAGTATTGGAGTGAACTCCCCTACACTTATGACATTGATAACTTTGCTTAACCCAAGCTAAGGAAAGGTCTACTATAGTGAATTCATTTTAAGCACAACGTGGTTTGAAAATCACAATAGTAACGAAGTGAACCCGATACAAGGGCCTCCTCTATAAGCTCCAATGCATGCAATGAGAGAGCAACCCTACAAACATCAAGAAGACAAAAGAGAGGCATCCCCTACACTTCTTCTAAACTATATACCCTTATTCCTATCCTATCACACTCTAGTTTAGAAGATCTAAACCTAGTTATTCAAGCTTGATTTATGAAGTCTCTATCTCGACTCTTCCCACGATGAATTAATTCATGGGGAAAATGGGGATCTCTTGGACCATTTCCACGGAAATGTCCTCCCAAAGTAATGCTTAACACGGTGACCATTCACTTTGAAATTTGGGCTATTTGGTTGTGACAACTCAATAGTCCCATATGGAAATACGTGAGCAATATTGAATGGACCTGACCATCTTGACTTAAGCTTGCCCGCACAGAGTTTCAACCTTGAGTTAAAGAGGAGAACCGGCTCTCCAACTTTGAACTCACGGTTCTTGATCTTAGCATCATGCAATTGCTTAGTATTTTCCTTGTAAAGCAACGAGTTTTCATAGGCATTATCTCTTAATTCATCCATCTCGTTAAGTTTGTCTTTTCTATGTGAACCGACTTGGTTTAAATCAAAGTTAGCCCATTTGAGAGCCCATGAAGCCTTATGCTCTAACTCGAATAGGAGGTGACATGCTTTTTCATAGACAAGCCTATATGGAGTACAACCAATTGGTGTCTTAAAAGCCGTCCTAAAAGCCTACAAAGCATCATCAAGCTTATCCGACCAATAAGCTCGATGCTCTTCCATCGTTCTCTCTAAAATTCTCTTTAAACCACGATTTGTAACCTTGGTTTGCCCATTGGTTTGAGGGTGATACGCGGTAGAAAGTCTATGGTTAACACCATACTTCTTCATGACTCTTGTAGATTGATCATTACAAAAATGAGTCCCACGATCACTTATGATAGCCCGAGGTACACCAAATCTAGCAAATAATTGCTTCAAGAACTTTACTATAACTCTAGCATCATTGGTAGGCAAGGATTTAGCCTCAACCCACTTGGGAACATAGTCCACGGCTACGAGTATGTACTTATTGCCCTTTGATGATGGAAAAGGTCCCATGAAGTCTATACCCCATACATAAAAAATCTCAAACTCTTGTATGAAATTTTGTGGCATCTCATCTCTTTGATTGATTTTTCCTTGTCTTTGAAAAACATCACAAAATTTCACCATTTCTTGGGCATCTTTGTAAATTGAAGGCTAATAGTAACCCGAATCAAAGACTTTCTTGGCCGTGTAGTTGGGCCCAAAATGGCCCCCCGTGGGTCCTTTATGACAAGCTTCTAAGATCTTAAATGCTTCAGGCCCATCTACACAGTGTCTTATGATTTGGTCCGCACATTGCCTAAAGAGGTAAGGGTCATCTCAAAAGTAGTAATTTGCTTCCTTGAGAAACTTTTTCTTTTGTTGGGAAGTGAGACCCTCTATAAGTACATCCCCCACAAGATAGTTTGCAATATCCACAAACCAAGGGGTGGCATCCTCTTGTGAAGAGATAGACATGAGTTCCTCAAGTGGAAAGGATTCATTGATTTCCTTATGAGGTAATTCTCCTTGAAAAGGATGCTCAAGTCTACTCAAGTGATCCGTCGCTAAATTCTCAGCTCCTTTCTTATCACGAATCTCTATAGAAAACTCTTGTAGCAACAAAACCCATCTCAAAAGCCTAGGCTTAGCATCTTGCTTTGTCATGAGGTACTTGAGAGCGGAATGATCCGTATACACTATGGTCTTAAAGAGCACAAGATAGGGTCTAAATTTCTCAAAGGCATAAACAATAGCAAGCAACTCTTTTTCCGTGGTGGTATAATAAAGTTGAGCACCCGTCATTTTCTTACTCGCATAGTGTATAGGTTGAAAATTCTTATTAACTCTTTGTCCCAAAACGGCCCTTACGGCATAATCACTAGCATCACACATGAGTTCAAAAGGCAAATCCCAATTTGGTGATACCAAAACGGGAGCCTTAGTCAACTTTTCCTTAAGAATCTCAAAAGACTCTAAACACTCTTGTGTGAATATGAAAGGAGCCTCTTTTTCCAAGAGGTAGGTCATGGGTCTTGTTATCTTAGAAAAATCTTGTATAAAACGCCTATAGAAACCCGCATGACCCAAAAAGATCCTAACTTCTTTCACCGTGGTAGGTGGGGGAGTTTGGCAATAACATCTATTTTAGCTCGATCCACTTCTAAACCTTTGTTGGATATCTTATGGCCCAAAACTATCCCTTCCTTGACCATGAAATGGCACTTCTCCCAATTAAGAACAAGACGTGTTTCTTCACACCTCTTTAGCATACGTTCTAAATGGGAGAGACAAGAAGTGAATGAATCTCCAAAGACCGAGAAAGCATCCATGAAAAATTCCATAGTGTGCTCAATCATGTCATGAAAGATTGATATCATACACCTTTGGAATGTCTCCGGGGCATTTCACAAGCCAAAAGGCATTCTCTTATAAGAAAATGTACCATAGGGACAAGTGAATGTGGTCTTTTCTTGATCCTTTGGATAAATGGGTATTTGGAAATAACCCGAGAATCCATCTAGAAAGCAATAATACTCATTTCCCGCTAAGCGTTCAAGCATTTGGTCCATGAAAGGTAATGGAAAATGATCTTTCCTAGTGGCATCATTAAGCTTCCTATAGTCAATACAAACTCTCCAACCCGTGACAAGTCTATTGGGAATTAACTCATTGTTCTCATTAGCCACAACGGTGATTCCACCCTTTTTAGGCACACAATGCACTGGGCTAACCCATGGAGAGTCGGAAATGGGGTAAATCATACCCGCATCAAGGAGTTTGATAACTTCCTTTTTGTGACTTCATAGATTTTTGGGTTAACCATTCTTTGGGTTTGAATGGCGGGTTTGTAATCATCATCCATAAGGATTTTATGTGTACAAAAATTTGGATCAATTCCCCTCATATCGGATATTTTCCAAGCTATAGCTCTCTTATGTTTCGTAAGAACCTCTATGAGTTTTTGCTTGTCATCATCTTTCAAGTCTTTATCTATTATAACGGGTAATTGGTCCTCTCCCTATAAGAAGGCATATTCAAGGTGTGATGGAAGATCCTTAAGCTCTAGGGAAGGTGGACTCTCAATGAAAGGTTTTACTAAGGATGGATCATCGTTGGTAACTTCTTGTGGAGTAGGTGAAGGAATGGGATCCTCATTGAGTAACTTTTAGATAGTTAGAATATCATCTTCCCAATTAATGAGAGAATCATCATTACCAAGAAAGTTAGACTCAAATTCCTCTAAGAGGAAATCACTCTCTCCAAATGGTGTTAAGGAGGGAGCAATTGAGGCAACGGTCTCCACATGTGGCATGTTCTCACTATCATTCTTACAAGCTTCATGAAAATGTTCATCACACACCTCATCAAGAACATCCACTATGTTAATTGTTTCACAACTTTGAGATTTCTTAGTAACTTTCCCCAACTTAAACACTACTTTCTCATCCTCAACTCTCATAATTAGTTATCCTTCCGCCACATCAATAAGAGTACGACCCGTCCTCAAGAAAGGTCTACCAACAATAAGAGGAAATATCGGGTCCATATCATAGCCAACAACTAAAAAATCCGCGGGAATGTGAATTTATCAACCCCTACAAACACATCCTCCGCAATGCCTACCGGATAAGCTATAGAACAGTTTGCTAACTCAAGGGTCATCATAGTAGGAGTGAGCTCGGAAAGAGAGTTTTTGCCAAACTGATAAAGGCATGAGATTGATGCTTGCCCCAAGATCCGCTAGTGCCATGCATTTTTCCACCCCGGGAAAATTACAAGGGATCAAAAACCCCCCGGGATCTCCAAGTTTTGTAGGTAAAGTCTTTAGAAACACGGTAGAGCAATTCTCATTTAGTGATGTATTAGGCATATCCACTAACTTTTCTTTATTGGAGAGGAGGTCTTTGAACATTTTAGCAAACTTTGGCATATAGGCTAGAGCTTCCGCAAAGGATATGTTTATGTTCAATTGTTTGAACACCCTCAAAAAGTTTGACACTTGAATATCATCCTTATTATTAAGCTTTTCCTTTCTCAATCTTGATGGGTATGGAAGGCTTGGTTTTGGTGTAGGTTGAGTAGTTGTTGTTGAAGGGTTCTCTTTGTTGGTTTCTTCATTGATAGGTGTGGAAGGTGAAGGAGTAGTAGGTGTAGGATTATAAGGTGTAGGTGTTGAAGTTATAGAGCTTGAAGGTGTTGAGTTTGATGTTGTAGGCTTATCACAAGGGGGGGACCATAGTAGGAGTAACCAAAGGAGGTGTAGGAGGCATTGAAGGATCAATAGTTGTTCTTCCACTCCTTGTTGTGATTGCATTTACATTAGTTCTTGGATTGGTTTGTGTATTTGAAGGTAGAGCACCTTGTGGTCTTTGATTGAGAAGCATCATAAACCTCTTGTTTGTTTCCTCATGCATAGCTCTTATTTGATCTTGTGCTCTCTTCTCACTCTTACGGATCCTTCTTTCGGTTTCTTGGTTCATCTTTTGAAGTAACTCAAAGGTATCATTTTTCCCATATCCTTGATTGTGTCCTTGATTGTGGAAAGGTAGAGGTGGTTGGTGATGAGACTGCTTTTATACATAGCCTCATCGTCCAAAACGGGCTTAAAACGATGAAAATATCATAAAAAGTGCCATATATATGCTTGTGTTTGCTCAATGTGTATTTTAGGTACGGATATCGAGAAAAAGACAAAAGATCACAAGAAATCAAGCAAAACAAACACGGGAAACGAAGTCGTACAAAGAACCGGACCCGATTATGGATTTTACAAAAATGCTCTTGAAGTTTGAAGTTTTGTCACATTTGGTCCCTCAAGAATTGAAGATGTACACTTTTGATCCTTCATTTTGGCAACTTGTCAAGAATGGCCCTTGAAGATGTTTACAAGACCAAAGTCGGGATTGCATTTAACGAAGCAAAAATGGCTATATTCGGTTCGACTCGACAAAGTTTATGAATTTTATCAAGAAAACACGAAGTCAAAGTCAACCCAAATCCCGAAAACAAAATGGCATGGAAAACCGAACCGATATCTATAATTTTATTTTACGGACTAACCCGCACCTGTTTATCGGGCCGGGTCAGCCCGTATTATTTTAATTATCAAAAACTTAGTCTAATATTAAACAACTCAAGCCCATTTTCATACTGCCAAAATTTCGTGATTGGGCCTCAAACC
The DNA here is from genome assembly GCA_025667525.1 of Glebionis coronaria. Classification (NCBI taxonomy): domain Eukaryota; kingdom Viridiplantae; phylum Streptophyta; class Magnoliopsida; order Asterales; family Asteraceae; genus Glebionis; species Glebionis coronaria. The sequence goes on along the minus strand of CM046874.1, from coordinate 77,590,108 downwards.
CACCGAATCCCACAGCCCAAGAACATACCAAACATGGCCCTTTTCTTGATACAACGAATATAAACAAAAACAAAAAAAAGGTCTGGTCATTGTTAAGCACGAAGATTAGGTATTTCTCCATCACCAGCCTCCATTATCATCATATTAATCCTAACCAAACCCTAATCAAATCTTTTCATCCTACCCCACATCAAAACCACATCCATGTGAAGAATCAAGTCGCCACATCAGCAGAGGGGTCCTCACCAGTTATACAAAGTCACAGGATTTCACATCATCCTGACACACTTGACCAAATTGACGATTGTGATGCAATTACTTGTTCCCTACATCAATTCAAAGGCTCAGATGCATCTACATGTCGACATTCATCCATAGAAGCTTCAAGAACAAAGGATATCCAAAGGCATATTCTTGGGTAGTTTAGGGATTTTTGTAATTTATTTTCCAGGTAGTTTCTGAGTACTCACTTGTATATATAGCTATTCATAGTTTAGCTAAGTTCTTGTTCCAGATTTATTTTTAAAGTTAATGTAATTCCTTTTTAATGAATGAAAGTTGGTATTTTGTTGAAATATAATTCCTTTTCATCTTTTTAAAAGTTGGTATTTAATTTAAAGAAATATGAGTTCCAAGATTTAATATTTAATTTTGAGTTGAAAAAAAAGGTGTTGTTTGATGTTACTGTTATCGCAAGAAAAAAAAGACATTGTTATTTATTGTTCGGATTTCAAAAAAGGGGGTGTTCGTTTTTATTTGGCTACTATCGGTGTTGTGATTTTGGTGGAGTGAATGACAAATCTTTATTTTTAGAAGTGTTATCTTTTGGATAAACTTCCATGTTCTTTTTCTTAAACTGTTACAGAAAGAAAAAAAGTGATATTGTGTTTGTGTGGTTTATACTGTTCGAGCAAAAAAAAAGAGAGTAAAAGTGAAAGATTTATGTTTCGGTACTGTGCAAACAAAAAAAAAAGATAGTGAAGTTTGTTGCGAAGCTGCTGGGGCTTGTAGTTTTTAGCCGCTGGTCGGGTTAGAACAAATTTCAGAAGTTCGTTGGTTGGTTGTTGGTTGGATATTGGGTAAACAAGCTGAGATAATAGCGATAGGGGCTTATAGTTCTTGATAATCTTGAAAGTAAGCGGTTGAGGTGCTTGTTTGAAGTGCGTTAGAAGCCTTATAGCTTTGGACCCCAAGTAAGTAATCTCCCTTCCTTAATTTTATCATTCTATGAACTGTGTAGCTTAGATCGATGTGCTCATTTGCTTTGTTTTATGCCGATTTGTCTTATTTCTTGCTTATTTTAATTGCCTATTAACTTTCTATGTTGTTTGCCTTATATGTTTTACTTTATTGTAGCTTATCATAGTGTTAAATTTCGATTTCTGTTTTTGAAATGGTGTTTGGATTCGTGCTTAGTTTAAGTTTCAGATGGATTTAAGAATTAAGCTTGGATTGCATCTTATTAGTAAGGTTAGTGATAGAGTAATTCTACTTTTATTTTGCTAAAATTATTGAAAAAATATATATATGTGTCGCCTTAAGTTTCTGCTATTTAGATCAGTAGGCATTTGATAGACTTTGTTTAACGCTATTTGTGTTCTTGCTGTGTGAAATCTACTTGGTATATGTTATATATTGTTGTCGGGTAGGTCTGTGGAATTAGAATCCTCTTAGGCTTGATATGAGTTCATAAAGTGAACAATTTTTGGCCTATTCTGAGTGTAAAATACCTAGCAGTCATAGCACTTTTGATTTAAGGTGTCATGTTGTGAAAATTAGAATTCAAGTAGTCTAAGGATTAAGGTTAGTCTGTTTGAGGTGAAATCTAGGTTAGGTGCCTTTATAGATAGCTTATTTATAAGTCATGTCTCCAAGGTAATTAAAAGCGAAAGCGACATTAAAGCGACATGCCTTTTTTTTAAAGCGAGAAGTGAAAAAAGCGAGCGCTTTAGTTAACTTTCTATTATTTATGTTTATAGTAGTGTAGTATGAAACAATAATCAATTAAAAGCATAATTATTTTGAAAATCCTCCTTTCTAATATAGAAAAACTATTTTAAGAGAGATAAAAGTATAAAAATCTTAAACTTGAAATCATTTTATAATAAATGATACATTCAATTTTTTTTAAAACATTCAATGGATAAGAATGGTTTTAAATATTCATAAATGTAGAAAGAAGAAAAAAAATCATTTCTCTCTCCTCAGTCACGTGAATAACTGACCCACATTTAATACATATCCATTAACTTATTTCTCTCTCCCATATGCATCATCTTCCCAAAAAAAACACAGTCCTCCATTTTTTCAGATCTAGAAATTAAAATTTGCCATTTTTTCACAAAAGCGAACGCTTTTTGGTCGCTTCCCAGTCGCTTTCCTCGCTCTAGTAAAACGCCTCGCTTCTATAGAATCAAAGCGTTTTGGGTCGCTTCGCTTCGCTTTGTCGCTTAAGCGACCGCTTTTCTCGCTTTTGACAACCTTGCATGTATCACTAAAATACCACTAGTAGGTTTAAGTGCTGTTCATCAGCATAGATTTTTGGATTCCTTGATTTTCTGTGGTAATTGTGTTTTCTGTAGGTTATATTTGTGTTTATTTCTGTTCTTTAAAAAAAGTGACAGCAATGGGGATCAAACCCCTAACCTACAAATAACAGAAGACGCAGCACTCGACTGTCAAACTATCAGGTCTCTTGATGACTTTTGTTTACAATCCCTTTCTTTTTGCTTTTATATTCTTTTGCCTATAGAATTCCAAATAAAAACAAAAAGAGGAAAAACGTGACGCAGAAGGGTTTTGAACCCCTGACCTCACAACACATCATCAGACGCAGAGATACAACATACAACCATTTGTGCTCTTTGCACGTTTTGGTTATTATTTCTGTCAATTTTGTCTAATACTTTGTTTTTACTTCTTATATAAGCTGTAATAAATATAAAAAGCAAACAGAAAAGTGGCACAAATGGGGTTTGAACCCCTGACCTTCCCTTCGCATACACAACAACTCAAACAACAATCCCCCAACCAACTGTGCTAGTCTTTTTCTTGTTATGTATTACACAGAGTTTTATTTAAACCTTCTTTAATGCCTTGCTTTTTATACTAATTCGGCTTATTGCAGCTTATTGCAATAAGTTCTTGGCCGAAACGTATTTTTCTTGCATTCCTATTAGTATTCAGCACCTTATATAATTTTTTGGTATTTTTGTTAAATCATTTAATTTTTTTTTTATTTTTTTGCATTTAGTTAGTTTAAAATCATTTTTAATTCAAAAAAAAATATTAAACTCAAAAAAAAAATGTAATTCTTTTTTTTTTTTTATCATTTAGGACGTGGGAAAAATAACTTTTCATTTGTAGAGTTTAAATTTCATAGTTTTCTTTTTATTATTATTTTTTCTAAAATTATTCTCATTTTAAAATTTAAAAAAGTCATAAAAAATAGAAAAAAGTTTAGAAAAATTTTCAAAAAATACTTTTAGTTTTTAAATAGTATAAATTAGGTTTGCCAATAATAAAGTTTGAATTTTGTCCTTTTCTTAGTTAATTTATTTTTTAGGATTTTTAATTAACTTTAAATATTAATATAAAATAATTTAAGCACTTTCAAAATTTTTGGTTTGCGAAGTTTTCTTAGTTAGACTTTTTAGGTACTTTTAGATATTTTTAATTATTTTTAAGTCGAAATTTTTCGTTGGGTCGCGTTTTTACGTTCGTACGTTCACGCGTTTTCGTCCGTTTTGAGCTTAGTCCGATCACGTTTTCTTTTCTTTCCTTCTTTCCAAAAACGTAATCACTCGATTAAATAACGTATAATATTGTTGGCTAAGCACCATACCTCCACCGAGAACGAACTCGACGACGAGTATTCGCGTTTTTCACAAAACGTGATACTTAACGCTTACCACTATTTTGGTACTCTTTTCCTAAAGGGTATACAAAAACTCAACCATCAGTTGGTTAAATCCTTGATTATTTGCATGAAAGTTGTTTCCTTGATGTTGAAAGTTATTGGGTGATCTATAGTTGTTGTGTCCTTGGTAATTTGGCCTAAGCCCTTGATTTCTTTGAAGCAATTGAGGAGGGTTTGTTTGGTTTTGGGTGGGTGGATGGGGTGGAAATCCGGGTGGAGCAAGGTAGTTGTTTGACTTGTAAGAGAGATTGTTAGGGTTGATGTTAGGTTTAAAGTGCTCTCTTTGTTCATCTTGATAAGCATAACATTCACCTTGCTAATTTTGAACTTTGTCACATTGTAGGTAAGAGTGAGGTCCTCCACATATCTCACAACTTATGGAAATGGCATTCACATCATTGGAAGAGGAATTGTTCAAAGAGAAAATCTTAAGGGCTTGAATCATCTCTTGTTTGTTCTTTTCAATTACTTGAAGTATCTCATTGTGACTCTTGAGGAGTTTATTATCAAAGGATGTATGAGCACTCCTTTTCATAACATGGACCCCCTCATCTCTTTGGTTATTTGTTTGCACCATGGATTTAGTCTCAATGATATCCCATGCTTCTTGTGTAGATTTGGAAAGAATGTTCCCACCCACGGAGGAGTTGAGGGAATCTTGATGTTGTGGTCTCAATCCATTGTAGAAGGTGTTGATTTGGTGAACTTGGTTAAATCCATGATTGGGGCATTTTCTTAATAACTCCTTAAACTCTTCCCAAGCCTCACTAAAGGTTTGATCATTCCTTTGTTGAAAACCTATGATTAGGTTTCTCAAAGCGGTGGTTCTTGAAGGAGGGAAGAACTTATTCACAAATTTCTTGGTAAAATCCTCCCAAGTGTGAATGCTCTTAGGAGGTTGTCTATATAGCCAATACCCGACATTACCCTCTAAGGAGAATGGAACTAAGATCAACTTAATGGCATCATGAGGAACCCCATTATACTTAAGTGTATTGAAAATGGACAAAAAATTCTTGATATGATCATGGGGGTCATCCATGGGTCTCCCTAAAAAGGGTGTAGAAGAAACCAAAGTGATCATATGTGTCTTAAGCTCAAAGGTGTTTGCGGGTATCTGGGGTATAACAATAGCATCGGCATTTCCCTCCACATTTTATTGGAGGATCTCCATCAATGGTCTATTATCAACGGGGCCATGGCTTCTTGTGTGTTGTTCAAAGCACGATGATCGGGATCGGCTTGATGGACGGTGTTGTTCTTGTTCTTTTTCTTGTTCTTCCTTTTGGGAGGAAGGGGTTGTACACAAAAGGTATTTGTGCACGCGCTCGAGTGCGCATGCAACTCAACTCGAGGAGTGAGAGAGGAGCTCTCGATCGACTTTGTAAAAGAAGGGATTATCCTTTCCGAGGTTCAATAAGTAATATCCACAAGAAAGTATAATATATGTAAGTAATACTTGGGTGGCAAAAACCCCCAACAAGCTTTCCTTCTTAGAATACTCACTAGTGAACGGGGGAATGAGGTGGCGCGTAGCTCTTAAGTACCTTTTTCCCTTAGGCTTGCATTTTATAGCAAAGCCGCCTATCTATTCACTTTAATAGTTCGTATTCTTCAAATTCTTGCCTATTGGAAGTATTTATTTATTTTTAACTTTAATTTACTTTGATTGATACACGAACTTTCTTCAAATTCTTGCCTATTGGAAGTATTTATTTATTCTTAACTTTAATTTACTTTGATCTAGACACGAACTTAGGACCGGAACGCCCCCAAGCACGGTGTATTGTCTCGGCAATACAAGGTGAACAGATCCCAAAATCCAATCGAAACAGTCAATCAATCGTCAATCGTAATGTCATGAACCGGCAGCGGCGCCAATTAATATTTGATCTTTTCAAGTTCATATTTCCCAACTCACAACAAATTGAAAGTCTAATCAATATCAAGTTTTTAATTGTTTTTGGTTTTAATAAAGGTTTTGGTATCTATGTCTAATTCAACAAATCACGTAAAAAGGGTAAAAATAGTATAGCTACATAACCGTTAAACAAGTTCCAATTACCACAATTAAAGCAAGAAGTACAAGTTTTAAATTCACAATAGTAAAAATGTTCAAAATGTAAAGAATGTAAAAGTACAAGGACCAAATATGTAAATTTTGAAAGTTAAAGGGCTAAAAATGTAATAAACTAGAACTACCAAATAACAAACTAGCAAAACTGAATAACCAACTATGTAACAAAATCAAAATGTAAGGACTTAAAACTGCAAACCCTAAAAACTTCAAGTTTACAAAGGCTAATTAACAAATCTGACAGTTTAGGGACTGGATTGCAATTAAACAAGTAATATTAACAAAAACGGGTTACAAGACTTCAATAAGCTCGTGTAAGCTTATTTCTTGACCAAATAGGCTCTAACTTTTTGCAAAAGACTTAACATTGAATTTAAGCTAGGTGTGTCAAAGGAAATAAGCTGAAAGCTAGTAAAACTCAAGATAACTTTTCTCAGTAAGCCCAAAATAAGCTATAAGCTGAATTTGACATCCACACTTGGATTTTTTTTACTGAAAATGATTAATCAAGCTACAAGGAGACTGTAATGTCAAAAAGTTTGGAAAATGGTCCAGTGAATAAGCTCGAATCTCAAAATAAGCACAAAGTGCTTAACGTTGACTTTTGTTGACCAAGAATTTCCAAAAAGCTGAATTTCTCAAAAATGACGTAAAACATGTTTGTACACAAGATTATGAAAGAAAATTGCTAATTTTATGAAGTAGATTGGTGGGAAATGGTTTCACGGCTAAGTCTTATCACAGGGAATTGCAAATGCTCAACAACTTGTTTATAAGCTAATTCCTAGCTTATCTCTTGATACTGTATTATCTCCCTTAGTAATTCTGAAAGCTCATATGTTCAGCTTTGTCTAGAACCAAAAATCAGCTTTAAACATATACTAACAAAGATTTGAGAGCTACTTGAAATCTGCTTGTTTTTGCTATTGAAACTGACCCAAACTTTTTGTTCGCCAATTGCCTGTTTAACAAAAACTTTGACCACAAAACTTTGCAAATTGACTTGTAATGATCTATTAATTATGTGTGAACTAAAAACAACTAATTACAATTCTGAATCACTAAAATCACTCTAATCCAATCACTAGTTTTAAGCTGTTATGAAAAGTTTGCAAAGACTTGTTGAACAAAAGTTTATGAAATCATTAGACACTTATCAGAATTTGTTAACTAACACAATTGAACCACTATCACACCAAGAACCAGCAATATAACACTAAAGAACTCAAACTGGCTAACTGATGCAAATTTAAGCAAATTCAGACTAAATTTTAAGCTAGAACTGAAATAGGAACTAAGTAATCAGCTAACAACTATCAAATCATATCAGTCACACACAATGAACACCAAAACAATCACAATTCAGAAGTTTAGCTAATTATCTAGGAATTAAGTATAGCAGAACAATTAAGTGGAACAAAAGTGAGATTTTGATTCCTTTTAGCTTTGAAGCCTCCTCTGATGGAGTAGTTAGGCGCTGAGCCAACTATTATCAACAAAAACACGAATGATCAACCACCAGTAACCATCAAATCATCAGGACTAATCACGCCTGCATCATTCTGAACTTTTGGCAAGCAAAATGAACTAGAAAACATCTGAAATCAGCTACAAGCTTCCAAAGCACATCAAAAAGCTCTATTGAGCCAATATGATCAACAGAACTAGCAGTAACAGTGAAGGTAGGGGAATGCAGTTATGAGAAGAGATTTGAGATGAAAAGTGAAAACTCAAGCTTTATTAATGGTAGAAGTTTGTTACAGGGTTGTTACAACTAAACTAACTAACTCAAGTGTTTGTCAATCACTTGAGATTAGTTGCTAACAAAATTATCTAACTAAAATGAGGGAAAATGATAAGTGTGTGTAAATTCACACACTAAGTACAATATACAAATGAGATACAACTGGGACTATTTATAGAGGAAATCTGAAGTTAGGTGGGGATGAGTGACGTGTGGGAACCAATCCCCAGCTTCCACGTGTCATAAATCTCCCAATTGGATTTTACCAATGAAGAACACATTTGGGCTTTTTCTTCTGAGTTGATTTCTGTTCAATTGGATGGTTGGAATGAACTCGTCTTGTGATTTTAAGCAAGTTTGATGTTGAAACCTTCTTCTGAAAATCACTCTTTCTCGATCTTGATTTTGGGCTCGCTATGAAACTTGAATATCCACGCGTTGTTTTGATATTGGTACAATAAATATCACACGGATCGTTATCCGTTTTGTGATATTTAATTGGTCAAGGGTGACATGTTGGCTCTTGATTGGTTGATAAGTGAAAGTGGGATTTATTGTGAGGATTTGGTTATTAAATGTGTTGGCCACGTGTTGTAGATGTGGTAATCCGTGTCTTGCGTTTTATGGCCTCTCATTGGTTCATTCCATTAGCACATGGATCAAACTAAATAGAACTTTGAAACTAGGCAGAAATAGTCCCTCATTTTGGCAGATTTGTAGAATGAGTTCCAAACTTCATAATCTTGATAATTTGGCCCTTTGACTTCTTGTTGACCATAATAAGCCCATTGACTTGTTGAATTTGATAGTTGACCATGTTTGACTTTGTTCTTGACTTTCCCATATTTGCACTTTTAGTCCTTCAACTTTGAAAGTTGTCCAGCAAGGTCCTTTGACTTTGATTGGTTTGTCACTTTTCATCCTCCTTTTGTCTTTTCTACATCAATAAAGGCTTGATTCACTTGTTTGCTTCAAAATTGTATCTTTTTACCTACACAAGCACAAACAACAAAACCTACCCATAATACTGCTTTTATGAATCAAAATTCGGTATTTTGCTTTGTGTTTTAGGGTGATTTGTGATATAATTGATATGAGATTTCACTCATATCATCGCCCGTAAATCCCAACGGTAGTCGTGATTTCTTTATCCTATAAAAAACGCATGGAACTAAAAAAAACATGGATTACAGAATCACTGGTGTATTATGGCTCCAAGAAATTCTGGTGACAGCACCGATGACTTATAAAATCTGATATGAGTGATTTACTCATATCATTTTTATCCATAAATGAACATAAAATGCATAAATATCATGAAAATGGCATTGTATACGTGTTTTTGTTGTTTCATGTGTGTAGGTACCAATGATCATGAAAACCGGCAAAACCGACACGAAATTGAAGAAAGTTCAAAAGTCAAAAGACATGTTCGATTTCGGGGATTTAATCTTAAATTGGTTAAATGGACCTTTATGGGTCCCATATTGGGTTAATGGGTTTTTAAGCCCATTTATGGACTTAAGTAGCTAATGTTGGGTCAAAGCCCAATGATAGGTGTGAAAACACCCATCCTTTTACCACTTATTTCCGGCTAAAACAAGACCAAAACACGTATTTAATATCATTTGTTTGGAATTATGCGTGGTTTTTGTGTTTATTGTGTTTTCAGAGTCAACCGGGTGAATAGTGAAGAAAACATGGGATTGCACGGGTTTTATCGAAGAAAAAGACTCAAGACGAAGTCTATTGTCCAAGAGATGCAAAAGATTTGAAGTCATTGTGCCTATTTAAAGATTTATCGAAGAATAGAGCCAAAGATGGAAGATTCTTATATGTCGAAGAACTCGAGTCTATTAAACAAAAGATTATAAGACGAGTTGGAATTATTCACCGACACTTCTAAAAATCCAAAGTCGGAAACGTTTATTTAAAGAAACGTGAAGACTAAAGAAGAAAGAAGAAAAGAAGCCCAAACCAAAGCTCATTCACAAGCCCACCATCACACGCCTATAAATAGGACTTTACTTCACAATTTGGAGGAGTTAGTCTTTAGTTAGTTTTTAGTTTTTCACTCTCTAGTTTTAGAGAGAGAAAGTTCTCAACTTTCTCTCACTAGTTTTCATCTTTCTTTCTTTCTATCAAGATCAAACCTTTGTATTGTTTTTCATTAATCAAGTTTAATTTCAAGCTTTTAATCTTTAATCTCATTCTACCTTTCTTGATTTTAGTTAACTTTTGGTACGAATTACTTATGATCCGTGTTGTTCATCTATGTTTTCGTGCTTAAAAAGTTAATCTTTTTATGTTTCCTTAAGTTTCTACACGAATAAGCTTTAAGATCTTTGTGCTTATTGGCTTATTTGTAAGTTTAGCTTATTTACTTTTTAAAGTTTTCATAAAAAGTTCATCTTTTTATTGTTAGATTTACGAGTTTGCTTATTTGAAGTTTAGATAAGTTGTAATTTGAGCTTATTTGATTTGTTTCACATTAGATTCATTATAGTTTGGGTATTAGCTTATTCCATTAGCTTATTTCCCTTGCTTAAAGTTTCGGATCAACTCTGTTTTCGGAAAGGGCAAAGCCCTTTTCCGACCAGGTATTCCGACCACTCCACACCCTTCTTTCCGATCGTCAGATCGGAAAAGGGTTTTGACGTATTCTGATTGTGCAAGTTTTGTTACATTCCGATTATAACTCATTTTCCCATATTCCGATTTGTACTGTGTTAATCATTCCGATTGTGGGTCTTTTGGCAACATTCCGATCAACATCCATTTTAAGTCATTCCGATTGCAATTTTTTCCCATATTCCGATTAGTCTTGTTTGTGTAACATTCCGATCAGTACTCCTTAACATTTCGATCATGCAGATCGGAATATATTCCGATTTGAAGTTTTGCTTATTCCGATTTGTAGATTTAGTTTTTCATGTTTTTACAAAGTCTTTAAGTGCTAGTTCTATTAAGTGTTCAAGTATTTCTCTAAATTTTGCCTTTAAGTTTTCAAACATCTATTTTTAACTTGTCAATTTAGTTTAATCTTTTAAAGCTTTTAATTTACTCTTCGACACTTCCTTATTTGCTATTAGTAAAAATAGATAAACAAACCAACATCTTATTATTAACCAAGAACAAATCATTCCACTTAGAACCGTGATCAATTCGAGGAGATCGAGAGACATAATATGAACCATAGCAAAATCAGTTTATCAAATGGCACCGCTGCCGGCTCTTCTCGTTAAGATCAACAGTTTTTTGTGAGAACTTGGATTTTGGGATCCGTTCACCGTGAACGTTACTTTTTCACAAAAATTTTCAAAAATCCTAAAAAATATAAAATTTCCAAAAATACAAAAAAATTAAAAAACCATAAAAACCAAAAATATTTCTGGTTTGTTTTTGCCTTGTTAGTTCTTTTGCAGGTGCATGCGTACACGATCAACGTCTTATCAAGAGCCCGAGCCTCTCGAAGACTTAGACATGGCCGGTGTACAAAACAACAACAATAACCCACCTCTTAACAACATTAATAACAACAACAATAACAATCCACCTCTCAACAATGAGCCTCTACCAGACAATCGCCCGATGATTGAACTTCTGCAAGCACATGTAGATGGCAACAATGATCCAATTGTCATACCCGCAATTGCAGCCAACAACTTTGAGCTCAAATCCGGTTTTATCTAGATGGTCTCTGCTCAACCATTCTTTGGGCGTACCATTGATGATCCACATGACCACATCAAGAGATTCTTGCAACTCACGAATACAGTCAAATTCAATGGTGTTCCACAAGAGGTAATCCGTTTACAACTTTTCCCCTTTTCTTTAGAGGGACAAGCCCGGCATTGGCTTGCTAAGGAACCGCCACAAAGTATTCTTACGTGGACGGATTTGGAGACCAAGTTTATAAACTACTTTTTCCCACCCTCTCGTACTACCGCTTTGCGGAATGAAATTATCAATTTTGAACAAAAGTACGATGAGTCTTTTAGTGAATCTTGGGACCGTTTTAAAGATCTTTTAAGAAAGTGCCCACAACATGGTTTTACCAAAGTGCACCAAATTAATACTTTTTATAATGGTTTAAGCATGAATGACCAAGATTCACTAAATAGTGCCTCGGGGGGTAATATTTTGGTTAAGACTTCCAATGCCGCTTGGGATATCATTGAGAATAAGTCTCGTGTGCAAACCAAGAGTGTGCGGACCAATGCCGCTAGTGCTAGTACTAGTGATAGCGACAAGCGAATTGACAAAATCATTGCGCTTCTTGAATCGCTTGCTACCCAAACCGCTAGCAACACCAACAACATCAATGCTAAAAACGCTCAAGTCAATGCTGTAAGCCAACCATGTGAAATATGCGGGGGTCCTCACTCTTACACCACTTGTACCGCCACCCAAGACTACCCTTCTGAGAATGTGAATGCAGCATACGGTACCTATCCTCCGGCCGCTTATCAAGCTCGTCCTCAAGGTGACCGCAACTTGCTTAGCTACTGCTCAAACAACTATCTCTCACCGCCCGGTTTTTCTCCTAACAACCCAAACAAACAACAAAACCTCAATCTCCCTCCTCAACAACAACAAAAACCTCATACACCATACATACCACCTCACAAACAACCATATCAACCTCAACGAAACAACCAAGTTTACCAGCAACCTGCTTATCAACCACCCGCATACAATGCTCCTCCCAACCAACCCACCGCATTACACCAAGACATTGGAACCTACATGAGGACTAATGATGTGATCGTGGACAATCTCCAACGGGAAGTGCTCAACTTGAAAGCAGACCTGGTGAAACAAGGGAACGATCTGAGAGCTGATATGAGAAACACTTTGGATAGTCAAACGAATGACTTAAGGAACATGATGGCTAGTTTCTTCCAAGGTAATCAACCCTCTTCTTCGGGTACTCTTCCGAGTAACACTGTTGCGAATCCAAGAGGGGAGATGCAAGCAATCACCACTCGCAGTGGCAAAGGTACCAAGGAACCCGAGCTTCCTATACCTCCACCGGTGATTGTGACTAAGGAAAACGAGTCACCTGCTCCTATTCCCCATCCTTCTACTTCCCCATTTTCTCCACCTCTTACTTCTACCCCTCCTCCACCCAAGGATGTGAGTGATCCTATTCTCCCAAAGCCTTCCTCTTCTTCCGATATACCTTATCCCTCAAGGTTGAGGAAAGAGAAGCTCAAAAGCAAGGATGATATTCAGGTTTCGAACTTTCTATAAATATTTAAACAATTGAATTTTAACATCTCCTTCGCTGAGGCTCTCGCTCACATGCCCAAGTACGCGAAAATGTTCAAAGATCTTCTTAGCGACAAGGAGAAGCTTCTTGATATTGCTAACACCCAACTTAATGAGAATTGCTCTGCAGTCCTCTTAAGGAAATTGCCAACCAAGCTTGGTGATCCGGGTCGTTTCTTAATTCCTTGCAACTTCCCGGGAGTAGAGAATTGCATGGCCCTAGCCGATCTAGGTGTCAGTATTAATTTAATGCCTCTAAGCGTTTGGAAGCAATTATCTCTCCCTGAGCTAGTCCCCACCAAAATGACTTTGGAATTAGCTAATCGTACGGTTGCTTATCTAGTGGGGATAGCCGAAGACATCTTTGTAGGAGTCGACAAATTCACTTTTCCTGCTGATTTTGTCGTCGTTGACTACGACATGGACCCTCGTGTACCATTGATCGTTGGTCGTCCATTCTTGAGGACCGGTCGCACTCTCATCGATGTTGAAGCCGGTGAGCTTATCATGAGAGTGGGTGACGATAAAATTGTCTTCAACATGGGAAAGCTTTCTAAACAGCCTTATTCTAACGAGAGTGTTAATTGTATTGACGTTCTTGATGAGGCTTGTGAAGAACACTTCAAAGATGCTTGTAAAAGTATTCCTACCTCTCTTCCCAATGTTGAGACCGTTTCCTCGATTGACTCATCACTATCTCTATTTGGAGAAAGTGATTTCCTTTGGAAAGATTTGGAAGCCACCATGGGAGATGTGAACTTAGCTAATAACGATTCTCCCACCGATTGGGATGAAGATCTTCGCCTCATTGAGAACCTTCTTAAAGGAGACAATATTTCACCACCATCTCCCATGGTTATTGCTATCGATGCTCCGACTTTGAAACGCCTCCCATCGAAAATCCTCCGGATTTAGAACTTAAGGAGTTGCCGCCCCATCTCGAGTACGTGTTCCTTGAAGAAAACAAGAAGTCGCCTGTCATCATCGCGAAGGACTTAAAAGAAGATGAAAAAACTCGCCTCATCGCCGTGCTTAAAGATCATAAGAAGGCAATTGCTTGGAAAATTTCCGATATCCGCGGAATTGATCCGAACTTTTGTACTCACAAGATTCTCATGGAAGATGACTTTAAACCCGCAATCCAGAGCCAAAGAAGGGTTAATCCTCACATTCATGACGTCATCAAACAAGAAGTTATCAAGCTTCTAGATGCCGGCCTGATTTACCCTATTTCGGATTCGCCGTGGGTAAGTCCCATCCATTATGTGCCCAAGAAGGGCGGAATAACCGTTGTTTCCAATGAACACAACGAGTTGATTCCCACTCGTCTCGTTACTGGGTGGAGAGTTTGTATTGATTATCGCAAGCTCAATGATGCCACGAGAAAAGATCACTTTCCTCTTCCCTTCATGGATCAAATGCTCGAGCGTCTAGCAGGTAATGATTATTACTGCTTTTTAGACTGTTTCTTCGGGTATTTTCAAATTCCCATCGATCCCAAGGACCAAGAAAAGACCACATTCACTTGTCCCTACGGAACATTTGCTTACACACGTATGCCTTTTGGTTTATGTAATGCTCCTGGGACGTTCCAAAGGTATATGATGGCTATCTTCCATGACATGGTGGAAGACACTATGGAAGTATTCATGGATGATTTCTCGGTTTATGGCGATTCTTTCTCTGCTTGCCTTGCCAATTTAGAACGTATGCTTAAGCGGTGTGAAGACACTCGCCTTGTTCTTAATTGGGAAAAATGCCATTTCATGGTAAAAGAGGGCATCGTGCTAGGACACAAGATCTCCAAAGCCGGTCTTGAAGTGGACCGTGCTAAAGTCGATGTTATCGCTAAGTTGCCTCCACCTTCAACCGTGAAGGGTGTGAGAAGTTTCCTGGGTCATGCGGGCTTCTACCGTCGCTTTATCAAAGATTTTTCTAAAATCGCTCGCCCGATGACCCACCTCTTGGAAAAAGATACTCGTTTTATTTTTTCCACAGAGTGTCTTGAAGCCTTCAACTTGCTTAAGGATAAGCTAACTAAGGCACCGGTCTTGGTTACCCCAAATTGGGAGCTTCCCTTCGAGTTGATGTGCGATGATAGCGACTTTGCTATTGGTGAGGTTTTGGGCCAAAGAGTGAATAAACACTTCCAACCAATCCACTATGCTAGCAAGACAATGACGGGGGCTCAATTGCATTACGCGACAACCGAAAAAGAGCTTTTAGCTGTTGTCTATGCTTTTGAAAAGTTCTGCCCCTATCTTGTACTTTCCACCACAATCGTGTATACGGACCATTCAGCGTTGAAGTACTTGTTAACTAAGCAAGATTCCAAACCAAGACTTCTTCGCTGGGTTTTGCTACTCTAGGAATTTAAAATCGAAATTCGCGATAAAAAAGGAGCTGAAAACCTAGCCGCGGATCATCTCAGTAGACTTGAGGATCCTTATCAAGGGGAACATTCGAACAAAGAGATCAATGACTCTTTTCCCCTAGAGACCTTAATGTCTATCAACTCGACTTCTGATGAAACCCCGTGGTTTGCGGACATTGCAAACTACTTGGCGGGTGGAATTCTCGTTGACGGGTTAACATCCCAACAAAAGAAGAAGTTCTTCAAAGACATTCAGACTTACTTTTGGGATGACCCGTATCTATTCAAACAATGTGCTGATTTGATCATTCGCCGATGTGTTGATGGAACGACAGCTTTAGAAATCTTTGACGCTTGCCACAAAGGACCCACCGGTGGTCACTTTGGTCCCAACTACACCGCCAAAAAAGTGTTTGACTCGGGATTTTATTGGCCCACCATTTATCGTGATGCTCACGAGATGGTTAAACGTTGTGATGCTTGCCAAAAACAAGGCAAGATCACACATAAATACGAGATGCCTCAGAATTTCATTCAAGAATGTGAAATCTTTGATGTTTGGGGTATCGACTTTATGGGGCCATTCCCTTCTTCTAAAGGAAACAAATACATCCTTGTTGCCGTTGACTACGTTTCAAAGTGGGTTGAAGCCAAAGCTTTACCCACTAATGACGCAAGGGTGGTTTGTAACTTTTTGAAATCGATGTTCGCTAGATTCGGTGTGCCTCGTGCCATTATTAGTGATCGCGGGACTCATTTTTGCAATGATCAATTTGCTAGAGTCATGGCTAAGTATGGTGTAAATCATCGTCTTTCCACCGCCTACCACCCACAAACTAATGGCCAGCCTGAAATCTCTAACCGAGGATTAAATCGAATTCTTGAAAGAACCGTGGGAGAGCATCGTGCCTCATGGGCTGATAAACTTGATGATGCTTTGTGGGCTTTTCGTACTGCATACAAGACCCCGATTGGTTGTACACCATATCGTCTCGTGTACGAGAAAGCATGCCACCTCCCCATTGAGTTGGAGCACAAGGCTTACTGGGCCTTGAAGTGGGCTAATTTTGATATCAACAAAGCCGGTGACCTACGCAAGATCCAACTCAATGAGCTCAATGAACTCCGTAATGAGGCTTATGAAAATTCTTAGATCTATAAGGAAAAGACTAAGCTTATTCACGACTCCAAGATTAAAAACCGAGAGTTCCAAGTTGGAGACAAAGTTTTACTCTTTAACTCTCGGTTGAAAATCTTTTCGGGCAAGCTGAAATCTCGTTGGTCCGGCCCATTCACCATTGCCCAAATTTTTCCATATGGTACTCTCGAGCTCGCTCAACCTAATGGACCTAATTTTAAGGTGAATGGCCAACGAGTGAAGTTGTACTTTGGTGAGGACATCTCTCAGGAGATGACTCCATCCCTCACCACGTTCCCCATGAACTAATTTTGGGTCGAGTCAGGCTCGTGACTCGGTTATCAAAAACAAGCGCTCCTCGGGAGGCAGGCTGAGTATCTATCCTTTTCTGTTTTAACCTCCTAAGTGTAGGGGGGCCTATATAGGTGTTTGTATTTGTGTGGTAATGTGATTACAGGGATGAATGCACTTTTGGAACATTTGAAGAACCGTGCTCCCGTGTTATCGAAATCCGGTTCTATCTCTCAACTATCGTGATTCAATTTTCTTCATACTCACATTTGAAATTGATCACTTTAGTCGTCTCTTCCTTAACTTGAGTTAACCAACGTGCACAATGTCATAAGTGTAGGGGAGATTTTTTTTCCCACATGCTTAAACATTGAGGACAATGTTTATCTTAAGTGTAGGGGGGACTTCTATCGAAGTTTTAAGTGGACTTTTCCATGAAAATGCCTTCATTTAACCGGAAAATCATCTTTTTCAACATTTTTCAAATTTTTTATAACTTTGGCCATATAGTTTTAAATTTTTATCGTTGCTTTCATATGTATATATCCCGCAATAAAGTGGTGTAGCTAGTTTAGAAGTCTTTGACATATTAGGCCCGTTGCGATTATTTTTACTCAACCCGAATAGACTTATCCAAGTTTATTCTAGCTAGTATCCTTAACCATGTAGACCTTAATTGGTTTATTAGGCTAAGCATCCACGAGTCTCATTACTTGAGATTTTAAATTGTGGAGGACGAGAAATGATAGAGTCAATTATAAGTCGGTATTCTTGCACAAGCTCACTTGGTGTAATTATTTGCATATTCTCCCATCACTTGCTAATAACTTATCTGCAATAAGTAAGGTCGTACGATTTTAAAAGTTACTTAGCTTCTAGCCCAAGATCGTTTAAAAGTTGCTCGGTAATGATAAGAGTTCATAGCCAAGGCATAACTTATGAAGCGGGGCGCGAAGATTGGCGAGTCCGAAAAGGCCCTAACAAGGCATGAGGATTCAATTTTATTGCTGAAGATCCAAAGTGATGTGAAAAGAATTATTCTCGAAATCAATATGAAGGATCAAGACTCACGACGAAAAGCAATCAACTCCCATAAAGATCATGGAGAAGTCTATCCGAAAAGACCCTAACAAGGTATGAGGATAAATAGATCCAAGTCCGAAAAGGAGGCGGATCGTTGTATCTCAAAATCCCAATTAGAGATTGAAGAAATAATCATGAAGTCGTGGTCAACAAAGTTGGAGTACCCCTCAAAAGTCTCCAAGTGAAGAAATTCTATAACGAAGAGAAGACCATTATCTCAAGAACGTCTCTCGAAGATATGAAGTATGAAGTACATGCCAAATATCAGCCCGAGAAAGGTCTCAAATCGTGAACCAAGTTATGCCAAGTATGAACTTTTTGATATCCCGAGAAGCAGTTTTAAGAGATTTTGTCCTTTAGCTAACTATTGATCAAATCGTCCCACTTTGCTTTCGGCCCAAATAAACTATCGAAATAAGTCCAAAAATGCATCTTCATGATCATTCCAAGACAAAAATAAAATATAAGAGATACACCTAGGAATAAGGGAGTTTAAGCATTTAATTATGCCATGTGTGTAAGTGTTTGATTTACTAACTTATAATAACAATGATCTCGTTTTTAAGCTTAGTTTGGGGAACGTGAAACTTGAGGGTGATGAATCGTCGCAGCACCGAAGCCCTAATGTAAGTCTTCAATCTCTTTGCAAGTTATTTCCACGTAGCTATTTTCTATCCTTTTGTTTACTTTAAAGTTTTAATTTCTCTTAGTACTTAATTTTTTGTTTAGTAGAATGTTAATAAGGCCAAGGTTGATTGATTATGAGAAAAGTGTAAATTTGCTTTATCATTAAGCATTGCATGAGGGAATGGCAATGGTTAAGTGTAGGGGATTTGATAGGTGTGAAAACACCCATCCTTTTACCACTTATTTCCGGCTAAAACAAGACCAAAACACGTATTTAATATCATTTGTTTGGAATTATGCGTAGTTTTTGTGTTTATTGTGTTTTCAGAGTCAACCAGGTGAATAGTGAAGAAAACATGGGATTGCACGGGTTTTATCGAAGAAAAAGACTCAAGACGAAGTCTATTGTCCAAGAGATGCAAAAGATTTGAAGTCATTGTGCCTATTTAAAGATTAATCGAAGAATAGAGCCAAAGATGGAAGATTCTTATATGTCGAAGAACTCGAGTCTATTAAACAAAAGATTATAAGACGAGTTGTAATTATTCACCGACACTTCTAAAAATCCAAAGTCGGAAACGTTTATTTAAAGAAACGTGAAGACTAAAGAAGAAAGAAGAAAAGAAGCCCAAATCAAAGCCCATTCACAAGCTCACCATCACACGCCTATAAATAGGACTTTACTTCACAATTTGGAGGAGTTAGTCTTTAGTTAGTTTTTAGTTTTTCACTCTCTAGTTTTAGAGAGAGAAAGTTCTCAACTTTCTCTCACTAGTTTTCATCTTTCTTTCTTTCTATCAAAATCAAACCTTTGTATTGTTTTTCATTAATCAAGTTTAATTTCAAGCTTTTAATCTTTAATCTCATTCTACCTTTCTTGATTTTAGTTAACTTTTGGTACGAATTACTTATGATCCGTGTTGTTCATCTATGTTTTCGTGCTTAAAAAGTTAATCTTTTTATGTTTCCTTAAGTTTCTACACGAATAAGCTTTAAGATCTTTGTGCTTATTGGCTTATTTGTAAGTTTAGCTTATTTACTTTTTAAAGTTTTCATAAAAAGTTCATCTTTTTATTGTTAGATTTACGAGTTTGCTTATTTGAAGTTTAGATAAGTTGTAATTTGAGCTTATTTGATTTGTTTCACATTAGATTCGTTATAGTTTGGGTATTAGCTTATTCCATTAGCTTATTTCCCTTGCTTAAAGTTTCGGATCAACATTGTTTTCGGAAAGGGCAAAGCCCTTTTCCGACCAGGTATTCCGACCACTCCACACCCTTCTTTCCGATCGTCAGATCGGAAAAGGGTTTTGACGTATTCCGATTGTGCAAGTTTTGTTACATTCCGATTATAACTCATTTTCCCATATTCCGATTTGTACTGTGTTAATCATTCCGATTGTGGGTCTTTTGGCAACATTCCGATCAGCATCCATTTTAAGTCATTCCGATTGCAATTTTTTTCCCATATTCCGATTAGTCTTGTTTGTGTAACATTCCGATCAGTACTCCTTAACATTCGGATCATGCAGATCGGAATATATTCCGATTTGAAGTTTTGCTTATTCCGATTTGTAGATTTAGTTTTTCATGTTTTTACAAAGTCTCTAAGTGCTAGTTCTATTAAGTGTTCAAGTATTTCTCTAAATTTTGCCTTTAAGTTTTCAAACATCTATTTTTAACTTGTCAATTTAGTTTAATCTTTTAAAGCTTTTAATTTACTCTTCGACACTTCCTTATTTGCTATTAGTAAAAATAGATAAACAAACCAACATCTTATTATTAACCAAGAACAAATCATTCCGCTTAGAACCGTGATCAATTCGAGGAGATCAAGAGACATAATATGAACCATAGCAAAATCAGTTTATCACCCAACAAAGGTCCAACAAGCCCAAAATTCAAGCTAAGAAGGGACGGATTTGTAGTTTATTAAAATTGGGTCCAAGACCAATTACTTGAGTTATGAATTAAACGAATGGAAAAGTTTACTGAAGTATCAAATTTATATGGACGTCGGGAAGAATACAATTTTGGGACAAGCCCATTAGGTCTTATACACAAAGAACGGTTAAAGTTATTATTTAACTTCTTTTTCTCTTTAGTCAAACAATATCCTTCGATACATACAAGAAAAAACCACAGAGGAGAAAAAACTTATCACAGCCACCACAAAACTTTCTTCACAATCCCTAACCCAAAATTGGGGTTTTTCATCTACAAGCATGTGATATCACACCTCTAAATAATACTCAAGTTTTAAGGAAGAGAAAGGTGTTGTTATTTATCCACGTGGCTCGATGAACGTGTCATATCTGGTTTCCTATTGGTCCAAGGCTTATTAATCCTATCAAGAACTAATCACCATCTGCCAAGTCATCTCCAAAGAAGCCCAACTAACATAGTTTTTGCCAACCTGTCGATCCGTGTGAAGAGGAAGTTTTACAGCCCTTGGATGATTAACTGACAAGAGAGAGAGTAGAGATACCAAATCAAAGGCCAAGATCAGCTCTTCATCAACAAATCACCCTCTCGGGTTTGCTATAAATACACA
This sequence comes from Glebionis coronaria, assembly GCA_025667525.1. Lineage (NCBI taxonomy): Eukaryota > Viridiplantae > Streptophyta > Magnoliopsida > Asterales > Asteraceae > Glebionis > Glebionis coronaria. The sequence goes on along the minus strand of CM046874.1, from coordinate 77,569,028 downwards.
CATTTCTTTTCTGAAAAATTATCCCTTCTTTTATTTTAATTTTATAATGATAGTTTAGATTTAGATTTGTAATTTCTCTTTTAAAAGTATTGTAATGAAATCTTGATTTAATGAAAAGTTAATTTTCAAATTTGTTATCTATTTATGTTTAACTTTACTGTTAAATCTTCTTACCTTCTCCTAAGTTTTAAGCTAAAATTATAAGTGTGAATCGTTTGAATAAGCTCTGGTAGTTTTTGTGAATGAATATTAAAGTAAGTTTAGGGATATATACACATTTATCCCTACTAGATAAGTGATAAAGAAAAAGTTGCTGGATCGAGATAAATTGATGGGTCGTGGTCAACTCATGGTTCGGGTGTAAATTTTAGGGTGGTTATGGTGCGAGTAAGCTGAATGTTTATGGTGGTTCAAGATTTGGTGTCAATCTAGATAAGTCAGCGCAGCGCTCGACTTCGTCTCAATGGATATCTTCGATTCATGGTCAAGCTCATTTTTCTGTTTTTAGTTAATTTTTATTTAGTTTAATCTGTCAAGTTTTATGAGTTTAGAAATCTGCTATTGTTTGTTAATCTGTTATATTGTGAATCTATCATGTTTCCGCTTGTGTACTTATGAATAATGTATTTGTTTGGTTCTATGCTTATATTGTCTCTAGATAACGCGTCTGCTATACCATCATAAATTCTGTAATCATATGTTGTGTTTCTTTTAGTTCATCGTTGATTGAGGTCGTGTTTAGTTGTTGTTGGGTTTGCTAGATGTAGATCTTGCAGCCTGTCAGGACCGGTGAATGACTTCTGTAATCACAAGTCAAATCACAAAGAGACTCTATACACAATATGAATGTAGAATATAAATATAATTAAGAAGAACAGAATAACTATAAAGACTTGATCCTTTCTAAGGATTTCTAATATTGATAATGACTAGAACTACGTTTTGTGAAGGTGTTTCTAACCCTTCTGCCTAAGGTTCCTTTTATACTACAAGGAAACCCTAATACATCATTAAAGAAAACGTGTAAAACTGATATGCATATCCTTTCCTAACATATCTCATGCATATCCTAACAGAATATTAAGTAAATAATAAAGTTTGACTACGACTAGGACCAGGAGCAGGACTTGCTCCTACTACGACTAGGACCAGGAGGAACTACATACCTCCTAGTCTACCTATTACATATAACTATTACAATGGTCCTAACAATCCTCCCCTAAACTTGAATTTGACCTGTTGAGTTCAAGTTTCCTGGAAAACGTGCAACGAAAGCCCGAGGATTGTATCAGCAAAACAAAGAGCAGCATTAACAATATAAGAATCAGAGTAACCGCTGCAACATGAAACACTAGAAGCTTCTCCAAAGCTTGTAACAAATCAGCATCGTGTTGAATCTTTTCAGCAACATGAGCAGATTTGATGAGCCTTTACCAAGTTGCTGCTCGCTCTTGGGCTAGCTAGTCATTCTGGTGGAATAAGCATCACCCTGGGAGACTAGAACCCAGCCCAACTCTTAGAACGTGAATCAATGGTGAGTGGGAGTACCCTGATGATTTTAGGCAAACCATCACAGCCGTCAACGGATTTGATGCGTCTTTACCAGAAGCCGTACCCCTCTGACTCGCCAACTCTTAGCAATGAAGCATCGGTGAGTTGAACACCCTATAGCTTTAAGCAAGCTATTACAGCTATCAACGGATTTGATAAGATCTTTACCAAGAGCCGTACCCCCTTGGATTAGCCACTTTTCAGTCCAAGACTATGGCAAGTGAAAACCATCCAGTTTTGGGTAACCTGGCAACCATCAACGGATTTGAGAATCGCACCAGGAGCCGTACCCTCAAGGTGAATCAACTTTTTCTTGTCGATTAGACATGGTAAGTTGAGAACCATTTGTTGTGTGGACCACGTCCAACACCAAGTGAAACCAAGTACCAGGACAATCGCAAATCAGTAACCAGAAACCACATTGTGAAGCAGCCAAGGGATATTATGTACAAGTATAAAATCTAAACTGTGTTTAAAGTATAAGCAGATATTATATAAAAAGTATATATATATATATATATATTTTTTTATAAAATGTTTTTTTTTAACTCTAAAGAATGAAGTTCACCAATCACTGTACATATTGGTGAAAAGAATGAAAATAAGAACAAATAAACAAAAATACAAAGCATAAACACTTACAACCCAATCACCTTACATACCAGAAGCAGCCTTCTTATCTGCTCTCAACCTTGCCTGAATACCTTCGACCAATGTCGTAGCCATAGAGGACTCATTTCCAGATGGAGCAGTAGAAATTTGCAAGTGACTCGCTAACATCGCCTCCATCGAAGAAATAGTCAAAGGATACTCCACATCCGTCAGCATAAACACCATATGACCAGACTCTAATTCCAACACATGAACTCCACATCCAGCATATAGCTTCCAGCGCAGAATCTCCCATTGCATTTGATCCTTCCATATGCCCGAAATAGGAGCATTAGGATGAGCATCCAACATCAGCTTGAGATCAGCCCAGATACGCAGACCAGGCCAGGAAGACACAGCCATTGGGTTAAACGGCATACTAGAATCAACAAGTCCATACAACGCCATAAGATCCATACGGTCAGCCCAAGACAACACACCCTGCAAACCCGTTGCCAATCGCACAGACCCATCACTCAAAGTAATCCGATGGGATACGCCACCAGGAAGTGTTGTAGAACGCTCAACCGTATACCCAGTAATGTTCCCATTGCCCAAGGGTAAGTCAGAATCGCTGTCAGAAGCTGCATCAATTAAATTCTCAGGATCACGCTTCTCAAAAGGAACTGTCTTACCACGGCGAATACGACGAGCCTGTTTCTGGCGAAGGGAACGTCTAAGTGAGGGAGCAGAAGGTGTTATTTCAACCTTTACCTTAACCTCAGCAGCAGCAGGGGAAGCAGTAGAAGTAGACTCATGAATGTGTCCACCCAATGGACCACTAGGAGCTGCATCAGAAGTAGGATTAGGTTGAGTTCCAGGAACTGGTGGTGATGGAGATGGCACATCAGATGTAGTAGCAGTAGGTATGGTGGTAGCAACAAAGGTGCTTGCAGGAACATGTGTGGTGGTGGTAGTAACAGGTGTGGTGGTAGAAGCATGAGTGGTGGTGGTAGTAGCAAAGATGGTAGTAGCAGGACCAGCAGTAGAACCCAACGGAGCAACCAAAGGTGTAGTAGAAGGACCAACGGAAGTAGCAACAAAACCAGATGGACTAGCAGCAGAAGACGAAGGACCAGTAGAATCATCAGGCATAGAAGAAGTCACACCACGAGGATGGTAAATAAATCTTTCCGGAATAGGTTGACTCTGACGCTTAACCATCTTTTCATAAAGGGCCTTGAGCTCATCAAAAGTCAAAGCCCGCACCCGAGCCCACGTCCAAGGAGCATTAAAATGAGCAGCAGACTGAAATTTCACATAACATTGCATCTGCTGGCGCTCCTCAGCCCGAGATAAAGGTCTGTTCCTTCTCTGTTTCTTAAGTTCTGCAGCAAGAGCCAACTGATGCTTACGCATCAATACCATAGCCTTCGGTATACAATTCTGTTCATCAACATCGTCACCCAAAAGATCCTTAAACTGAGCATAATCCCGAGTGAGAACAGTCAACACTTGCATCCATTCACTATCACTCCAATGCATGGCATCATGCTGAATTTGTGCACGCCTGCGTTCTCGAAGCTCTTCCTCAGCAGCCCTATCAGCTTCATCAATCTCAGCTTGAACCCGACGAGCAACCTCCTCACCAAGCCTTTCCTCTTCAATCTGGCGACGGGTACGCTTGCGAGATGGGGATGGAGCATCAGTCATTGGGGCCTTACCCTTCGAATCATGAGAGGGACCAGCATGAGAACCATCAGCAGGATCAGAATCACCACCCATAGAAGGGGGAATAGCACCAGGAGAAGGAACATTGGAGGACGTTGGAGGAACCGGCAAATCATCATAAACTTTATCAGCAAAGGCAGCCTTTGCCAACAACGTCAAGCCATCCTCAATATTCTCCGCACCCTCTTCATCAGAATCTGAATGGACCACATGCTTCTTGCGACGACGTTGTTGAGTCTCCAACGCCTTGATGCGATCAGCCAGAGGAAGAACAAACTCCCTTGTAAGCTTCCGATGTTGGTTTAAATCAGCTTCCAAACAAATCATCCGCTCATGGTACCTGCGCATAAGATCAAGCAAAGATATCAGTGTAGTAGGCTCCTCCGCCTGCCCAACAAGAGAACTTGGATCAGGGAAAGCATCACTGGAGCCCGAAGCAACATGTGGGTCAACCTGTGGAGTACTAGCATCAAACGGTTTATCAGTCGAGTGTGGGGCAGGACTAGGAGGTGGAGTCTCCACAAATGGAGACTGGTGTGGGACGGAGGAAGGACCAGCCTGGGAAGGGGATGGTTTTTCAACCACCACCTCTGCAACCAGCTCCTCCTCAACCACAGGAGTGGCACCAGCAGTAGGAGCCTCCACCTCCATTGGGTCATCATCAATCACAACAAACTCAGGAGCCTCCTCTTCCTCACCCATAGGACCCTGAGCCAATCCCAACATGGCTTCAGTCAGAGGCCTCCAGTCCCCAGTAAACCCATTCATCATATTGTAATATACTTTAGCTGTAAGTTTAGACGGCACATGCTCAGTCCTATCACGAGGAATACAAACAAGGATTTGCTGAAGAAACCTAGGGTACATAAGAAACTTCTTTCTCGAACCAGCAGTAGACAAATTACTAACCATCCCCTCAAATAGATAATGAGAAAAATTAAACACTCTACCCTGGGCTAAGCAAATAAGACCAGTAGCCAAAGGAGTAGGGAAAGCATCGCAACTCCCAGACTTGGGACTCATACAATGGATTAAAAAGTGAACCAGAAGCTTCCATTGGGGGGAAAACCTATTTTTCTGGAAGTTAAACTTCCCCCCATGTTCATAACCTATAGCAGCCATCCCCTCCAATACTTCCGAATTGGGGATTGATTCAACACCCCCCTCATCCTGAAGATGAAGAGAAGAGCGAATAGAAGCCTCATTTACCACATATGCACGTCCATCTATGGTAGCATGGAGCGCACGTGGACGACCAGCCACATTCACAAGTTGAGCAGACGCCCAAAATTGACGAATCACACTATCATATATGGTGGGACAGACAGTAAATGCAAACCTTAAGTTAGAAGCTTCAATGAAATCCAAGATGTCAGCAAAATGTTCACGATTTGGACCATCACCCAGATAATCAACACGGTTGTGAGCAGGTTGGTAAGCAAGAGCAGCCATGGATCTTGATGAATTGATGGAAGAAGGATTGGGATTAGGGTGTAGAGAGTAGAAGCGGTTTTGTGTGTGTGTTAATTGTAATGAGTGAGTCAAGGGTGTATGTTGACCATATATAAAGAAAGTGGTAACTGTTCATTGACCCCTATTAATGGGGGGTTGCCCTTTCAAATTAAACCATAATTGCATAGTAACTACTTGCCCTTTTTAACATAATAACCAACTCCCAATTAACATGCTTAATTCAAACTTGTAAATACCAGGATTGGGAGCGTTGACCAAAAGTCAAAGCACACAATGGTCAAACCAGGAGCAAAACGTGATTAACAAAGGACAAAAGGAATGAACAGTATGCCAGACCAGTACCAGAAGCCAAACACCACGTGACATGGAAGGATTTTAAACCACAAGAAGCCAACCAATTATAACTAGAAGCTGACCAAAGAGGACCAGAAGCCAGTCATGCAAGGCCATATCCACCAGAAGAGAGCAAAATCCTCCATCAGAAGCACCACACACCATCAGAACCAAGAAACTATGTTGTTAAATACTAGCAATACGTTAGTCTGACCTAATATGTATACAAAGCCTCCCCTTAGGCTGTGCCTCCCCTCAATCCTAGACCTCAAGGATTGACCATCCCAATATGAACCACCAAGTGGTTAAACCGAGGACCATCAAAAGCTTTAGTCAGCAAATCAGCAACATTGTCATCCGTATGAACTTTAAGAACCTGTATCAGCTTCTTCTCATTGGCATCCCGTATAAAATGATGCCGAATCTCAATATGCTTCGTCCGCTGATGAAATACAGGATTCTTCACAATGCAAATAGTGCTTTGATTGCCAATAAAAATTTTGGTATTCATAAAATTGAAACCATAATCCAACATCTGATTTTGGATCCATAAAACTTGTCCACAACAACTAGCAGCAGCAACGTATTCAGCTTCTGTTGAAGAAGTAGCTACGATTGTCTGTTTCTTACATTGCCATGAAATAAGTCGACGACCCAAAAATTGACAACCACCAGTAGTAGACTTCCTATCATTATTAGCACCAGCATAGTTACTATCACTATAGGCTTCTAGAACAAAAGGAGATTCTCTAGGATACCATAGACCCAATTTAGGTTGAGCCTTGATATACTTGAAAATCTTCTTCACTGCATTTAAGTTCGAAACCGTTGGAGTCACCTGGTGTCTAGAACAAGCACTTACTGCAAACATAATGTCCGGACATGATGCAGTCAAATACATGAGGGAGCCAATCATAGACCTGTACATGTGAACATTTACCGGGGGGTCTGGCTCATTCTTAAGTTTGATTTTAACAAATTCATAAGGAGTTGCTGCTAGTCTAAGAGGATCCATGTCAAACTTCTGAATAATCTCATGGACATATTTATCTTGACTGATGAAAATCCCATCCGATTGTTGCTTGACCTGAAGACCAAGGAAGAATGACAGTTCTCCCATTGCACTCATCTGAAATTCGCCTTTCATCAAGTGTTCAAACTCATCACACCACTCCTTCCTTGTAGAACCAAAGATAATGTCGTCCACATAAACCTGAACAAGGATAATATCCTTGGAATTCCGCCGAAGAAATAGTGTTTTGTCAATAGTACCTCTTCTATAGCCATTCTTTAACAAGAAAGTTGAAAGACGCTCATACCAAGCTCTAGGAGCCTGATGTAACCCATAAAGAGCCTTGACCACCTTGTAGACTTTCTTGGGATGAAGTGGATCTACAAACCCCTTAGGTTGAGTAACATACACTTCCTCGTCAATTTTGCCATAGAGAAATGCACTCTTGATATCCATCTGGAACACCGTAAAGCCAACATACGAAGCAAAGGCCAAAAACAGACGAATGGCCTCGATCCTTGCAACTGGCGCAAAGACTTCAGTATAGTGAATGCCCTCAATTTGAGTGTGTCCTTGTGCGACAAGCCTAGCTTTATTCCTGACGACAATTCCCCGTGCATCCTTCTTGTTTTTGAGAATCCATTTGGTATTGATAGTTGTCTTTCCATCTGGTAAGTCAACCAGAACCCAAACATTCTGAAACAAGAATTGCTGCATTTCCTCCTGCATAGCCTCCACCCAACTTTGATCCTCAAGTGCATGAGAAACAGATCTAGGTTCCACCTGTGAAAGAAAACAAGCAAACAAACAGTGTTGAAAGTCCGTATGATTATTACGCTTTTGATCCTCAATATAGCCCACAAGAGCATGATGATCAGACGAGGCCTTCTGCTGCATTCTGCGTGTCTTGACGGTAGAACCAGGATCTCCTATAATTTGAGTGGTAGGATGATCTTTATGTGATTGCAAGACTGGATTGGAAGAAACCTCCACTTCTGGTGCCAAGTTATTGAGATCACCAACAAAGTCAGCATCATATGAAGCATTTTGGAAAATCCTATCTACCGGTTGTTTATGAATATCATCCAGCTTGGTAGAAGACTTCTTTTCATGGTTCCCCAAATCAGAAGGACTGGAGAAGCGAGTATTGGAAGCAAACTCACTAGCCGGAGTACCAGTAGGTGATAAGCTAGCACTAGGAGCAGAAGCTGGAGTACCAGGAGCAACTTTGTCAGTAGGCTCAACCAAGGGAAACTCAAAACTACCTTGAGCAGCTGCTTTAGTAGCTTCTTGTTGCTGTTTGAGAAGAGTGTCAAGAGCTGCTTGGGAATCCTGTACATCCAATGGAGTTGCAGCACTAGGAGGAGTAGGAGAAACCGTGGTGGAATAGGATGGAACCACAAAAATGTCATCCTCATCATCTGAATCAGAAAGACTAGAAGGAACACCAGTACTTGAAGTTGCAAACACTTGTGGTCCTGTATCATGGTTAATTTTGAAACGAAAATATCCTAACGAATCACTAAGATAATCAAGATCAAAATACCATTCTGGACCTTTGCCTTGGATGTTTGACTTCTCCTCAAAATACCTGAGATTAATAGTTTCAATGATCCGTTTGGCTTGAAGATTGTAGACACGATACGCCCGAGAATGAGCTGAATATCCCACAATGTATCCTTCATCTGCCTTGCCATCAAACTTCCCCAAATAGTCACTAGTATTCAGAATGGTGACTGGACACCCAAAAGGCTTCAAGTGAGCAATATTTGGAACTTTGCCCGTGAGCAGCTCATAAGGAGTCTTCTTGTGAGGATTGGTAATAGAAACCCTATTCAAAACATAACTTGCAGTATTAACAGCTTCTGTCCAGAACATGGTTGGAAGCTTGGAATCGGCAAGCATAGTTCTTGCTGCTTCTATTAGTGTCCTGTTCTTTCTTTCTGCCACACCATTCTGTTGAGGAGTCCTAGCAGCACTATAATCTGTTTTGATGCCCTTAGCATTGCAAAGTGCGATGAGGTCTTTATTTTTAAACTCGGTTCCATTGTCGCAACGAATACCTTTAACTTTCTTGGACAACTGATTCTCTATCAAGGTAAGAAAATCTCTAAGAATTGAGTAGGTCTCACTTTTGGCAGCCATGAAGAACACCCACGTAAACCTGCTATAACCATCAGTTACCACCAAACAGAATTGCTTGTGGTCAATGCTCCTGATGGAAGTAGGACCAAATAAGTCCATGTGTAGAAGCTGCAATGATTCAGTAATAAGACTTAGAGCAGTAATGGCCTTGAAGGATGCTTTGTGCTATTTGCCTTTGCTGCAGGCAATACAATTTATATCATTTCGAAACGTCTTGGGAGGTAAACCAGAGACCGGATTTAGATTTGCAAGTTTGTGAATGGTCTTGAATTTCACATGCCCCATCCTTCGGTGCCATTTAGTGGCTTCATCTTCTGAGGCTTTTGCAACCAGACATGCTAGTTGACTAGTAGGGTTGACTTCATTCAACTTGATGCTATAGAGATTGTGTCTTCTAGGGATTCTGAGTAAAACTTGTGAGTCATCTAGAAGCTGAAAGTCTTTGGAAAGCACAAGTGCATCAGTATCGGTGAAGAGTACAAACTGCTTCTTGTCACAAATCTGAGAGACCGATATCAAGTTGAAGTGTTGAAGTGCTTCCACATAGTAGACCTGCTCAAAATTTAGATTTAGAGTCTTTATCGTTCCTTTGCCAGTGATTCTGCCTTCACCCCCACCAAAATAGACCTTGCCACCATGAAATGGTACAAAGTTAGAGAGAAGACTCTTATTTCCAGTCATGCTCCTGGAGCAACCACTATCAACAATACCTAGACTAGGATCCTGGTATGGAGTAACCTACAACAACAAGATAATAAAAATGCAAAAGTTAGTGTCTTAAGGGGACCCAAACCTTTTCAGGTTTGAGCCTGCCTTGTGGATCATTAGAAGAGTGCCAAGAAGATTGATGAGATCCACCGTTGTTCCTTGGTTGCCTATGCATCATATGGGTATTATTATTTGACCAAGAACAACCTGCTGAGGGCTTAACAGCAGTTCCCAAATTTCCCAAACCAAAATACGTGTGGTCTAAATTATGTGGATAGATTGGATTAAAATTTTGAAAATAATTACTGGTTGTTTAGAATCCACTATCTCTCCAATAATCAGACGCGTAAGGAGAGGCTACTCTAGAAGTATTAAACGTTGGAGCACTAGGATTAAGTCTTCTAGAAGCATATGAAGCAGCTCCTGGTGGACCAGGAGCAGGAAAAGCATGATTAACAGATGCATGTGTGTCATAAAAATCACAATCTTTAATTAAATGAAAGGCACTGCCACAAACAAAACATGTTTTGAAAGACCTTTTATTAGAATGAGATTGTTTCATACTGCCTACTTTATTACACACATTTCTAGGAAAAACATTCTTCCTAGGACTCAATAAATAAGGACCAGACACACTTGACTTGACAACAACTTTTTCTTCACACTTCCTAGCACCAGTAGCAGCATGATCATTCAATTTGGAACTTGTAGGTCTTGACTCTTCACTTGAACCACTAGATGCAGAGTCACCGGCTTTGTCACTGAAAGTACATGAGACAAAGTCATTAGTATTAGTAGAACTTGTTGGGGACTCAAGCATCTGTGATCCATCCGAGTCATTATGCCATGTGGTGGGCATAAAAGTTCCAGTAAGAGGAGGAGGGACAGCATGCATTTCTGCTGCTGGTTTAAACCTATTGTAACTAGGTTTGCCCTCATCCTCTTTGTCGGCATCAAAGACACTTGAGAAAGATAAATCAAATACATCTTCTGAATCAATATATTTTTCAAATCCTAAGCCTCTTTTAGTTCTGCCAGACATGCTACTATCAATTAATTTTGAAAGATTTTTAGGTGCCTTTTGCCATTTGTCAAATCTTAGCATTGTAGCATCTAATTTAGCTTGCATCTCCTCTTTTTCTTTGATACTAGCATCTCTTTCAGTTTCTGTATATTTAAGCATATTTGTAGTGTTTTCTAAATCAATGCTTAGTATCCTGATTTTATCCTCATACGCACGTTGTGTATCTTGTAACCACTTCTTTTGTTGTTCCAAAGTGTTTAATGAAGCCTTATAGGCTTGAACCTCTAAAAAATACTTATCATTTTGATCATTTACTTCATTAAATTGGGACAACAATTCTGAGTATTTATCATGACAACCAAGAGGACAATGTTGTACCTGAGGTGAGATGCCCATAAGAGCAAACTCGTCTGCTTCTTCTGCATTAGAGAGATTTCCAGCAATCATTGCAAATACGTCAGTCGAGGACTCAGCTGACTCCAGAGTAGAAGCCTGATGATCATTCCAGTTGACCATAGAGTCAACAGATACCAATGCCTTCCTGTCATCTTTTATCTCCTGAACCTTGAAAGCGGAGTACCTGCTCTTCTCCTGATCATTCTTGCTAGGGCACTCCCTTGCAAAGTGACCCTGTTGCTGGCAGTTATAGCATCGCACCTTGCTTCTATCGAATCTTGCTGGCTCCCGAGGGTTGTAATTAAATTTCCTTCCTTCTTTCTTCTCAAACTTGTGTACCCTAAGAGTAAGCATGGCCATCTGCCATTTAAGATCCATTTCATCCAGGTCAAGTTTATCGACCTGTTTGAAATCATCGAAAGCAAGTTGTTGTTCAGCATTAACTTCAGCCACAAAAGAATGAAGAACAACTTCTACCATACTACCAGACTTGGTAGCAGGATCAGGAGCAGAAGTATGCTGAACAATATGCTGAGAGGAGACAGTATTGCTTGGGCTACTTGCATATGACATGGGACTAGATGCCATAGAACTCACAAAGGCTGAATTAGCAGGAGTGGGAAAAGAGTCACTAGGAAATCCTCTCACATGGGGTTCGAAAGTTCTGAGCCTATGAAACATATCATCAAAGGTGAGATAGTCAAGCCCACCTTTGGCTTTGAGAGAGATCACCACCTGATTCCATGAGTAGGGTAAGGCTTTAAGAAACCTTGCATTAATGTCACCATCATCAGGCTTTGACCGAAGTTGATTCAACTGGCTCAATATCTTCTGGAACCTATCATACCCTTGATTTAGACCTTCAGTTTCTGAGATTTTGAATTCGGTAAATTCATCTCTCAGCATGGAACTTCGCATTTTCTTAGATTCCTCATTCCCACCGAACCTTGCTTTTATGCCATTCCAGATCTCTCTGGCATCATCCAAATGGTAGAAGTCACCCATGTGATCTTCAGGAAGAGATTGAAGCAAAATCGTTTTTGCTTTTACCTCCTTCTGGATAGCTATGATTTCCTCATGAGATTTAGGGTCAAGAAGAGTAATATTATCGTTCTTGTCTCGTCCAGTAAGCTTCCTGTTGTTCCCATTCAGTATGATCTTCCAAAGATCTTGATCAGTGTTGGTGATCCACCATTCCATCTTCATTGCCCAGTTATCATATTCACCCTTCTTTAGAAGAGGGAATTTACCATTCGTATTAGAGACCGTAGCCAGGATCTGCTGAGGTTGCACAATTTTAGGAGTGCTGTCTTCTCCTGTTTGAGTAGAAGTTGAGGCAGACATGATAAACAAAGTGTCAGAAATAAGAAAACTTGATTCTTCTTGTATAGAGACCCTCCCAGGCTCTGATACCACTTGTTGGGTCTGCTAGATGTAGATCTTGCAGCCTGTCAGGACCGGTGAATGACTTCTGTAATCACAAGTCAAATCACAAAGAGACTCTATACACAATATGGATGTAGAATATAAATATAATTAAGAAGAACAGAATAACTATAAAGACTTGATCCTTTCTAAGGATTTCTAATATTGATAATGACTAGAACTACGTTTTGTGAAGGTGTCTCTAACCCTTCTGCCTAAGGTTCCTTTTATACTACAAGGAAACTCTAATACATCATTAAAGAAAACATGTAAAACTGATATGCATATCCTTTCCTAACATATCTCATGCATATCCTAACAGAATATTAAGTAAATAATAAAGTTTGACTACGACTAGGACCAGGAGCAGGACTTGCTCCTACTACGACTAGGACCAGGAGGAACTACATACCTCCTAGTCTACCTATTACATATAACTATTACAATGGTCCTTACAGTTGTGCCTGAATGATTGCTAATAATTTGTTGAAAGCCTGTTACCGAATCTGGTTCAACACTGAATTTGCATTACTCTGCTATCGGTATAATCTCGTTTAGTTTTCTGCAAGATTTGGTTCAATCTGTTATGATTTATATCATAGTTAAATTCAATATTATTCGATTCTTTTGGAATACAGTTAATGTGGATAGCCATTTTACTAGTTTAGGCTAGTTTCTTTTAGAACATAATAATAATGAAAAAAATGGTGTACAACAGGAAACGAATCTATGATTGATCTCAACTTGTTTAAATTTGGTTATAATGCAATTTAAGCCTTTCATCTTGTCTATACGCATTTCAGTCGTAGTCGAGTTACACAGTCAGTTATATGCATTAGCTCTTATTGGTTCGATATATTAGCTACATTTGAATTGACTCGTAGGCTGCCCAAATCTTTTGCTGTCTGCACATTATTGACAGATTTAATATTCTGTCAAAGATTTAATTTCTGCCGTTACTGTTCTGTCTAGTTTAATTACTGTCATCTTGCGCATATATGAGAATTTGATTTAAACTGCTGAAATTAGAACTCGCACCGTTGCGTTAATCCTAGTGTGACTGATATAAAAGACGCTGCCATCAGTTTAATAGGCTGTTTGAATAAGCTATGGTTTCTGTCATTTTGTTCGAATTTCAGTATTGGTTGATGCTATCGAAAGTTTGTTGTGCTGATCATTTAGCTTTCTGAGTTGATAGACTTTATCTTAGTTTTTAATCTGATTAATTTGGAATTTGTTTGCTGATTAATGTCTGAGTAGATACCTTTTGGTTACTGTTTATTATCATGGTTGATTTTACTGCATTCTTGGATGTTTATTTCTTTACTTACATTTCTTTAAGTAATTCTTTAAACTTATAGATTTGGTGTTAGGAGTTTAGCAATCTGTTTCAAATTGTTTTTTTACTGATATAGAATTTAAATGTTTGCCTAGTGGAGTTACTGTAACTTTGAGTTTGGTAGATATCTGTTTTGATTTAAACAGTTTGATGTGGTATTTACTTGTGGGTTTGAATTTATCTATTTTACTGATTGATTTTATGGTTAAATAAGTTTTTTTATCTGCTTTCACTCTTGTGAATCACTGTATTTTTTCATTGGTTATTTTTATTGTTCAAAAATTAAATAAACAAAAATGTCTCCAATGAGACTCGAACCCATGACCTCCTGGTCATGGGCCAAATGCTCTACCAATTGTTCTAGTTAACCTTTTGTGTTTAATTACAGCTAATAGAATTAATATAGTCAGTTTGACTTATGTCAGTTTTTTAGATACTACTTTCATTTAAATAGAGTTTAATTAAAAGATTTATTAGATTTACTTTTAGTTAAATAATAAAAAAAATGTTTTATTAATTTTAGAAATATAATTAGTTTTTAAAATAATTAGATTTTAATAAAGTTAGTTTTTAAATAAATTAGATTTAATTAATTTTTAGAAGTAAAATAGTTTTTAATAGATTTTTAAAATAGTGTAAAAGTATTTTAATTAAATAAGTTTTATTTAAATAGAATTTTTAAATAGTTTAAATTTTTTTCGTAGTGTTAATTTTAATTGTTTTTAGATTAAACGGGGAACTATTCATGCACTTAGGTTTTAAATTGGTAGAATTAATTTTAGTTTTAAAAACCGAAAACCAATTCGAATCAATTGTCCAAATCGAAACAAAACGTCTCAAATTCACTAGATCTTAGTGTACAACGAATTTGGTTCATCTACGTGTTTAATTAAATCCGTCTTTGGTAATTTTAGTCTATTACTTTTTCCTAAAGGTAATTTTCTAATTTACCCAATAACGTATCTAATTAACATATACTATCCATGACTACATCAAATTTTGGCGCCGCTGCCGGGGATCTTGTGTACGATTCGTTTCGTGGAGATTTGTTGATCGTTGATTTGAAGACCCTTTCCATTTTGGAAGGTTATGCTTATTTTTGTTTTATCATCATTATGTCTTCATCTATTGTTTGCGTTAAGTGTGGGAGTCCATTGTATGATGGCGTGTGCCCTTGTCTTCAAACGAAAGACGACTCCTCACAACTTTCCATTGAACAATTACTTATGCTAGAGCAAATGAATTTTTACAAAGATTATTTCAAAGATGATAATTTGGTGAATTATGATTTTGACGATGACGATGATGAGGATATTTTCAATCTCACTCCATCTCATGACATCATTACTCCTATTCTTGAATCTTCCACCGTGGAACCCAAAAATTCTCTAAGCAAGGGGGGCGAGCATTTTAGCACTATTCCGGACACGGAATCGGACGAAGTAATAAAGTCGAGTGTTGAGATCCTTGTCCAAAACCCAAGAGAGTTCGATGGGGTTTCCAATGAAACGTGTGATTTGCCACAATGTGATGACTCTACTTCTTCCAATCACTTTGATATTTTCTCCAATTCTAATAATGAAAATTGTGATAGAAATGAAGATTTTGAGAATGATTCGACTTATAGTGAATTTTCTAATGAGGAGTTTAGTAAGTGTGAAAACACTTATCCTTTTACCACTTATTTCCAATAAATAACATGACCAAAACGTGTATTTTATGTCGTAAAAGTCGGAATTATGCGTGGTTTGTGTTTTTATTGTGTTTTAGGACCAAAAGATGAAAAAGGAAGAAAACACGGGCTTTCACGGGCTTCTATCGAAGAAAACGAGAAAAGACGAGGTCAAAAGATCAAGAGTTCAAAAAGAACGGAAGTCCAAGGCCTATTATGAAGATTTATCGAAGAAAAAGTCTAAAGACGGAAATTTAATGAAGTCGAAGAACTCAAGTCTAATTGAAGAAGAAAATTACAAGACAAGTTCAATATACATCGACAAATCCCGAGACGACGTCGAGAAAGACAAAGAATTTAAATCGAGTCGAGAAGAAAGAAAGAAGAGGCAACACATGCACACCTTCCATTTTCCCTATAAATACCCTCCTAATACACATTAGGAGGGTTGGTTAGTTAGTTTTAGTTAGCTAGTTTCATTTTTCATTTTTCCTTTCTAGTTTTAGAGAGAGAAAGTTCCAAACTTTCTCTCACTAAGTTTTCATCTTTCCTTTCTTTTAATCTTTCAAGTTTAAACCTTTTTGTATTGTGATTTCATTAATCAAGTTCAAGTTAAGCTTTTTGTTCATTAATCTCTTTCTACCTTTCTTGATTTTAGTTTACTTTTGGTGCGAAATATATTTGATCCGTGTTGATCTTGATGTTTTCGTGCTTAAAAAGTTAATCTTTTTATTCATACTTAAGCTTTCATACGGTTAAGCTTTAAGATCTTTGTGCTTATTGGCTTATTTGTATGTTTAGCTTATTTACTTTTTAAAAAGTTTTCTTAAAAAGTCTTATTTTATGGTTTGATTTAAAAGATTGCTTATTTAAAGTTTGGAAAAGTTGTTATTCGTGCTTATTTAGTTTGTTTCATTACTGATTTGGTTAAGTCTTGGTTTGAGCTTATTCCTAATAGCTTATAGCTTTGCTTATTTTCGAATTCGTAGGTCATCGGAAAAGGTTTAAACCCTTTTCCGATTTCAACATTCCGATTTGCACTTCCCTTTGTATTCCGATCTCCAAATTGGAAAAGGGTTTATGTTATTCCGATTTGCTTACTATTATTCCGATCACCCTGATCGGATTAGGGTTTAACATTCCGATTGTGGGGATTTTTGACATTCCGATTTGACTTGTTTTCAATTATTCCGATAGCTCCAAATTTCCATTATTCCGATCTGGATTCCTTTTTATGCTATTCCGATTGCTCCATCATTCCGACGAGGGTATTCTTTGGTATTCCGATTGGGACTGTTTCACAATTTTCCGATTTAGCATTCCGATTGACACATTCCGACGGGATTCCGACCAGGGATTCCGACGGGGTTGATTTCTTGTTTTTCCAAAGTTTTCAAGTTTTAGATTTATTAAGTGTTCAAGTGTTTTTCTAATCTTGTTTTTAAGTTTTCAATCATTTATTTTTAACTTGTCAATTTAGTTTAATCTTTTAAAGCTTTAATTTTACTCAACGACACTTTCATATTTGCTATTAATTTACAATAGATAATCAACCAAACCATTTAATCTTCCACCAAGAACAACTGAGTCACACTTTCTACCAATAATCAATTCGAAGAGATTCGGTTTAACGAACTTTCATACGAGCTTAAAAACCTTGTATGAAATGGCGCCGCTGCCGACTCTTTTCGTTAAGATTAACGGTTTTTAGTGAGAGACGCGTTGAAATTTGGGATCCGTTCATCTTTGAACGTTATTTTCCTTGCTTTCAAATTTTCAAAAATCCTAAAAAAATATAAAATTTTCAAAAATACACAAAAAATTAAAAACACATAAAAAACCAAAAATATTTCTTGCTTTGTTAGTTCTTTTGCAGGTGTATGCGCACTCGATCAACGTCTTATCAAGAGCCCGAGACTCTCGATAACTTAGACATGGCCGGTGTACACAACAACAATAACAATCCACCTCAAAACAACATGAATAACAACAACAATGAACCTCTACCGGACAATCGCCCTATGATCGAACTTTTGCAAGCACATGTAGAGGGCAACCACGATGCTATTGTCATACCCGTAATTGGAGCCAACAACTTTGAGCTCAAATCTGGCTTTATTCAAATGGTCTCTGCTCAACCATTCTTGGGACGTACCATTGATGATCCTCATGACCACATCAAAAGGTTCCTGCAACTCACGAATACGGTCAAATTCAATGGGGTTTCACAAGAGGTAATCCGCTTGCAACTTTTTCCTTTCTCCTTAGAGGGACAAGCCTGGCATTGGCTTGATAAGGAACCGCCACAATGTATTCTTACGTGGACGGACTTAGAAACCAAATTCATAAACTACTTTTTCCCACCCTCTCGTACTACCGCTTTGCGGAATGAAATCATTACTTTTGAACAAAAGTACGATGAGACTTTTAGTGAATCTTGGGACCGTTTTAAAGAACTTTTAAGAAAGTGCCCACAACATGGTTTTACCAAAGTGCACCAAATTAATACTTTTTACAATGGTTTAAGCATGAATGACCAAGATTCACTAAATAGTGCCTCGGGGGGTAATCTTTTGGTTAAGTCTTCTAATGCCGCTTGGGATATTATTGAGAACAAGTCTAGAGTGCAAACTAAGAGTGTTCGGACCAATGTGGCTAGTGCTAGCACTAATGAGAGCGACAAGAGACTTGATAAGCTTACTTTGCTTGTTGAATCACTTGCTCTCCAAGCCGCCAATAATACCAAAGCTATCACCGCCCAAGCCAATGCTATGACTCATTCTTGTGATATATGCGGGGGATCTCACTCATACACCGATTGTCCTTCGACTCACGACAATACGGAAAATGTGTATGCTGCCAACGGTACCTATGCTACAGTAAGCTATCAAGCACGTCCTCAAGGTGACCGCAACTTGCTCAACTATCGCTCAAACAACTTTCTTTCACCTCCCGGTTTTCCCCCACAAAACCCGAACAACCTCAATCGCAACAATCAAAACCAACCACGTGCTCCAATTCCATATCAAAACCAAAGAAACCCATATCCACCTCAAAGAAACAACCAAGTTTACCAACAACCTGCTTATCAACCACCCGCCTACCATGCTCCTCCTCTCAACCAACCCACAGCCTTACACCAAGATGTTGAAACCTACATAAGGACTAACGATGTGATCGTGCAAAATCTTCAGCGGGAAATGGCCAACATGAAAGCAGATATGGTGAAGCAAGGGAATGATCTTCGAGCTGATATGCGAAACACTTTGGCAAGTCAAACGAATGACTTGAGGAACATGATGGCTAGTTTCTTCCCTAGTAATCAAGCCTCTGGATCGGGTTCTCTTCCGAGTAACACCGTTGCTAATCCAAGAGGGGAGATGAAAGCAATCACCACTCGCAGTGGAAAAGGTTTAAAGGAACCCGAGCTTCCTACACCTACACCGGTGATTGTGACAAAGGAAAACGAGTCTCCTTCTCCGAATCCTCCATCTTCTATTCCTCCAACTTCTACTTCTCCAATTCCACCACCTTCTACTTCTACCCCTCCACCACCCACGGATGTGAGTGCGAATTCTATCCCAAAGCCTTTATCTCAACCTAATATACCTTGTCCTTCGAGGTTGAGGAAAGATAATTGAAGAACAAGGATGATATTCAGGTTTCGAACTTTCTTAAAATGTTCAAACAACTGAATTTCAATATCTCCTTTGCTGAGGCTCTCGCTCACATGCCCAAATATGCTAAAATGTTTAAAGATCTTCTCAGTGATAAGGAGAAACTTCTCGATATTGCTCAGACCCAACTTAATGAGAATTGCTCCGCAGTGCTCTTAAGGAAATTACCAACCAAACTTGGTGATCCGGGTCGTTTCTTGATTCCTTACAACTTCCCTGGAGTAGAGAATTGCATGGCCCTAGCCGATCTAGGTGCCAGTATTAACTTAATGCCATTAAGTGTTTGGAAGCAATTATCTCTCCCCGAGCTAGTCCCCACACGAATGACTTTGGAATTAGCTAACCGTACGGTTGCTTATCCAGTGGGGATAGCCGAAGACGTCTTCGTTGGTGTCGACAAATTCACCTTTCCGGCGGATTTTGTTGTCGTTGACTACGAGATGGACCCCCGTGTTCCATTAATCGTTGTACGTCCATTCTTGAGGACCGGTCTCACTCTCATCGATGTAGCCGTGGGCGAATTAATCATGAGAGTTGGTGACGATAAAATCGTCTTCAACATGGGTAAACTTTCTAAGCAGCCTTCGGACAACGAGAGTGTTAATTTCATTGATGTTCTTGATGAGGCTTGTGAAGAACATTTCAAAGACGCTTGTAAAAGTAGTTCTTCTTCTCTACCCACCGTTGAGACCGTTGCCTCTATTGCTCCATCACTAACTCCATTTGGAGAAAGTGATTTCATCTTGAAAGAATTTGAAGCAACTTTGGGAGATGTGGACTTAAAATATGACGATTCTCCCTCCAATTGGGATGAAGACATTCGTACCATTGAGAAACTTCTCAATGAGGACCATACTTCTCCACCATCTCCTAAGGATATCTCCATCGATGAACCGAATTTGACTACGCCTTCCATCGAAAATCCTTCGGATTTAGAGCTTAAGGACCTACCATCTCATCTCGAGTACGTTTTCCTTGAAGACAACAAGAAGTTACCGGTCATCATCGCTAAGGAACTGAAAGAAGAAGAAAAATCCCGACTTATCGCCGTGCTGAAGAATCACAAGAAAGCTATTGCATGGAAAATCTCCGATATTCGTGGAATTGATCCTCACTTTTGCACACATAAAATTCTCATGGAGGACGACTTTAAACACACTATTCAAAGCCAAAGAAGGGTGAATCCTAAGATCCATGACGTAATCAAAAAAGAGGTTATCAAACTTCTTGATGCGGGAATGATCTATCCTATCTCGGATTCACCGTGGGTTAGTCCCGTCCATTGTGTGCCTAAGAAAGGCGGAATCACCGTTGTTCCCAATGAAAACAACGAGTTGATTCCTACTCGTCTCGTTACAGGGTGGAGAGTTTGTATAGACTATCGCAAACTCAATGATTCTACGAGAAAGGATCATTTTCCCCTTCCTTTCATGGCCCAAATGCTTGAACGTCTAGCGGGTAATGACTATTACTGCTTTTTAGACGGTTTCTCCGGGTATTTTCAAATTCCCATCGATCCCAAAGACCAAGAGAAAACTACATTCACTTGTCCTTATGGAACATTTGCCTACAAAAGAATGCCTTTCGGCTTATGCAATGCTCCTGGGACGTTCCAAAGGTGTATGATGGCTATCTTCCATGACATGGTTGAAGAAACTATGGAAGTCTTCATGGATGATTTCTCGGTTTATGGCGATTCTTTCTCTGTTTGCCTTGCCAATTTAGAATGTATGCTTAAGCGGTGTGAAGACACTCGCCTTGTTCTAAATTGGGAAAAATGCCATTTCATGGTAAAAGAGGGCATCGTGCTAGGACACAAAATCTCCAAAGCCGGTCTTGAAGTGGACCGTGCTAAAGTCGATGTTATTGCTAAATTGCCTCCACCTTCAACCGTGAAGGGTGTGAGAAGTTTCCTCGGTCATGCGGGCTTCTATCGTCGATTCATTCAAGATTTTTCTAAAATCGCTCGCCCGATGACCCACCTCTTGGAAAAAGATACCCCTTTCATCTTTTCCAACGAGTGTCTTGAATCCTTCAATCTTCTTAAGGATAAGCTAACTAAGGCACCGGTCTTGGTTACCCCTAATTGGGAGCTACCTTTTGAGTTGATGTGTGATGCTAGCGACTTTGCTATTGGAGCGGTTTTGGGCCAAAGAGTGAACAAACACTTCCAACCAATCCATTATGCTAGCAAGACAATGACGGGGGCTCAATTGCATTATACCACTACCGAAAAAGAGCTTTTAGCTGTAGTGTATGCTTTTGAAAAGTTCCGCCCCTATCTTGTCCTTTCTACCACCATCGTGTATACCGATCATTCCGCGTTGAAGTACTTGATGACTAAGCAAGATTCTAAGCCAAGACTTCTTCGTTGGGTTTTGCTCCTTCAAGAATTCAACATTGAAATTCATGAAAAAAAAGGAGCTGAAAACCTAGCCGCGGATCATCTCAGTAGACTTGAGGATCCTTATCAAGGGGATCATCCGAACAAAGAGATCAATGACTCTTTTCCCCTTGAGGCCTTAATGTCTATCAACTCCAATCTCGATGACACCCCGTGGTTTGCGGACATTGCAAAATACTTAGCGGGTGGAATTCTCAAGGAAGGGTTAACGTCCCAACAAAAGAAAAAGTTCTTTAAAGATATTGAACATTATTTCTGGGACGACCCTTACCTTTTCAAACAATGTGCTGATCTGATTATTCGTCGATGTGTTGATGGGCCGGCAGCGGTACAAATCCTTGACGCTTGCCATAAAGGACCCACCGGTGGTCACTTTGGTCCCAATTACACTGCGAAGAAAGTATTCGACTCTGGATTTTATTGGCCCACCATTTATCGTGACGCTCACGAAATGGTTAAACATTGTGATGCTTGCCAAAGACAAGGCAAGATCACACATAAAGATGAGATGCCTCAAAATTTCATACAAGAATGTGAAATCTTTGATGTATGGGGCATCGACTTTATGGGGCCATTTCCATCATCCAAAGGGAACAAGTACATCCTCGTCGCCGTTGACTACGTTTCTAAATGGGTTGAATCTAAGGCTCTCCCAACGAACGATGCGAGGGTGGTTGTGAACTTTTTGAAGCAGCTGTTTGCTCGATTCGGTGTTCCTCGTGCTATTATCAGTGACCGCGGGACTCATTTTTGCAATGATCAATTTGCAAGAGTCATGGCTAAGTACGGTGTTAATCATCATCTTTCCACCGCCTATCATCCTCAAACCAACGGTCAAGCCGAGATTTCCAATCGTGGATTGAAGCGAATTCTGGAACGTACTATGGGAGAGCATCGTGCCGCTTGGGCCGATAAGTTAGATGATGCTTTGTGGGCTTTCCGTACTGCTTATAAGACCCCGATTGGTTGTACACCTTATCGTCTTGTGTACGGGAAAGCATGCCACCTCCCTATCGAGCTGGAACATAAGGCATACTGGGCCTTGAAGTGGGCTAACTTCGACATCAACAAAGCCGGTGATCTTTGCAAGATTCAACTCAACGAGCTTAATGAACTGAGGAATGAAGCTTACGAGAACTCACTGATCTACAAAGAGAAGACCAAGATCATCCATGATGCAAGGATTAAGAACCGAGAGTTCCACATTGGTGATCAAGTATTACTTTTTAACTCTTGGTTGAAGATCTTCTCGGGCAAGTTGAAGAGCCGCTGGTCTGGTCCATTCACCGTCGCCAAAGTCTTTCCATATAGCACCATTGAGCTTTCTCAGCCAAATGGGCCCAATTTTAAGGTGAATGGCCAGCGTTTGAAGCTGTACTTTGGTGAGGACATCTCTCATGAGATGATTCCATCCCTCACCACGTTTTCCATGAACTAATTTTGGTTCGAGTCAGGCTCGTGACTCGGTTATAAAAAACAAGCGCTTCTCGGGAGGCAACCCGTGATCTATCCTTTATTGTTTTCATAATAAGTGTGGGGGAGCCCCATATGTGTTTGTTGTCTTGTTTCTTATTCTCTACAGGGATTCAAGCTTCAAAGAGCACCTCGATGACTTTTGACGAACCGTGACCCCGTGTACCCGTCTTCCCGGTTCTATCCTAAACTGCCGTGATTCAATATTTCATATCTTATATGTTCACATTGAAATCACTTTAGTTGTCCTTTCCTTAGCAAGATTTAAACAAAGTGCACAATGTCCTAAGTGTAGGGGAGTTTACTCCCACATGCTTAAACATTGAGGACAATGTTTATATCAAGTGTAGGGGGGACTTCTATCGAAGTAAGTGGTCTTTTCCATGAATTTGCCATCAATTTAACCGGAAAATTTGATTTTTCGGCATTTTTCAAAATTTTTAATCTATTTTGGCCTAGTTTTATAGTTGTATTTTCCTTTGTTATGTTTATTTTCTTTCCATTGCCAGAATAAATTCTCAATAAAGTGGTTTTAAAAATTTTCAAAGTCGTGAATATTTTGACTCAACCCGAGTTTACTTATCTAAGTTTACTCTAGCTAGTATCCTTAACGTGTTTAAGTCAAGTTTTGCTAGGCTTTTATTTAGGGAACTTTAAAACGCGAAAGTCTTAACTCTCACGGGTTAAGAACAAGAACTTTTCGCAAGTTCCTATAATTGATCCTAGAGAGTTGTTTATCAAGGGAACTTTAAAATGCGATTTCTAAACTTGAAAAAGTCTAAGGATTTGCAAGATCCTATAGATGACTCGAAAGCCCAAAACTTTGATTTAATAGGCTAAGCATCCACGAGTCTCATTCCTTGAGATTTTAAACTGTGGAGGACGAGAGATGATAGAGTCAATTATAAGTTTGGTATTCTTTCGTGAATTTATGTGAGTTAATTATGAGCCTATTCTCCCATCGCTTGTTAATAAATTTATCTGCAATAAATAAGGTTGTACGATTTGAAAAGTTTCTTAGGTTCTAGCCCAAGATCGTTTAAAAGTTGCTCGGTATTAATTAGAGTTCATAGCCAAGGCATAACTTATTGAAGCGGGATGCGAAGATTGGCGAGTCCGAAAAGGCCCTAACAAGACATGAGGGCTACAGTTTGTTGCTAAAGATCCAAAAGTGATGTGAAGAATCATTTATCGAAAATCAATATGAAGGATCGAGACACACGACGAAAAGCAAATACTCCCCAAAAGATCATGGAGAAGTCTATCCAAAAAGGCCCTAACAAGGTATGAGGATAAATAGATCCAAGTCCTAAAATGAGGCGGATCGTTGTATATCAAAGTCCAAAATAAAGATTGGAGAAAAATGAAGAAGTCGTGGTCCAAATATGAAGAATCTCTCAAAACTTCAAGTGAAGAAATTCCTATTATGAAGAGAAGACCATAATTTCAAGAACGTCTCTCAAAGATTCGAAGTATGAAGTCGCTGCCAAATATCGGTCCGAGAAAGGTCTCAAATCGTGAAGCGAGTTATGCCAAGATATGAACTTTATGAGGTCCCGAGAAGCAGTTTTAAGAGATTTTGTCCTTTAGCTAACTATTGATTAAATCGTCCACTTTATTTTCGGCCTAAATAACTATCGAAATAAGTCAAACAATGCATCCTCGTGATCATTCAAGACAAAAATAAAATATAAGAGATACACATAGGAATAAGGGAGTCTAAGTGAATAATTGGCCCACAT
This sequence comes from Glebionis coronaria, assembly GCA_025667525.1. Classification (NCBI taxonomy): domain Eukaryota; kingdom Viridiplantae; phylum Streptophyta; class Magnoliopsida; order Asterales; family Asteraceae; genus Glebionis; species Glebionis coronaria. Next base: position 77,544,332 of record CM046874.1, on the reverse strand, counting down.
GAATTCGTGTTAGTCTGCTAACTTATAATAACAATAATCTCGTTTTTAAGCTTGGTATGGGGAACGTGAAACTTGAGGATGATAAACGTCCATGGCAGCCAAAACCCAATGTAAGTCTTTAATTTCTTTACTTGTTTCTATCTTTTTATGTTTAGTCTTTAATAAAGGCCAAGGTGGGTTATTTATGATGGAAAATGTAAACCGTGCTTTAAAATTAATGCATTGCAATGGTCAAGTGTAGGGGATTTAATAAGTGTGAAAACACTTATCCTTTTACCACTTATTTCCAATAAATAACATGACCAAAACGTGTATTTTATGTCGTAAAAGTCGGAATTATGCGTGGTTTGTGTTTTTATTGTGTTTTAGGACCAAAAGATGAAAAAGGAAGAAAACACGGGCTTTCACGGGCTTTTATCGAAGAAAACGAGAAAAGACGAAGTCAAAAGATCAAGAGTGCAAAAAGAACGGAAATCCAAGGCCTATTCTGAAGATTTATCGAAGAAAAAGTCTAAAGATGGAAATTTAATGAAGTTGAAGAACTCAAGTCTAATTGAAGAAGAAAATTACAAGACAAGTTCAATATACATCGACAAATCCCGAGAAGACGTCGAGAAAGACAAAGAATTTAAATCGAGTCGAGAAGAAAGAAAGAAGAGGCAACACATGCACACCTTCCCATTTTCCCTATAAATACCCTCATAATACACATTAGGAGGGTTGGTTAGTTAGTTTTAGTTAGCTAGTTTCATTTTTCATTTTTCCTTTCTAGTTTTTAGAGAGAGAAAGTTCCAAACTTTCTCTCACTAAGTTTTCATCTTTCCTTTCTTTTAATCTTTCAAGTTTAAACCTTTTTGTATTGTGATTTCATTAATCAAGTTCAAGTTAAGCTTTTTGTTCATTAATCTCTTTCTACCTTTCTTGATTTTAGTTTACTTTTGGTGCGAAATATATTTGATCCGTGTTGATCTTGATGTTTTCGTGCTTAAAAAGTTAATCTTTTTATTCATACTTAAGCTTTCATACGGTTAAGCTTTAAGATCTTTGTGCTTATTGGCTTATTTGTATGTTTAGCTTATTTACTTTTTAAAAAGTTTTCTTAAAAAGTCTTATTTTATGGTTTGATTTAAAAGATTGCTAATTTAAAGTTTGGAAAAGTTGTTATTCGTGCTTATTTAGTTTGTTTCATTACTGATTTGGTTAAGTCTTGGTTTGAGCTTATTCCTAATAGCTTATAGCTTTGCTTATTTTCGAATTCGTAGGTCATCGGAAAAGGTTTAAACCCTTTTCCGATTTCAACATTCCGATTTGCACTTCCCTTTGTATTCCGATCTCCAAATCGGAAAAGGGTTTATGTTATTCCGATTTGATTACTATTATTCCGATCACCCTGATCAGATTAGGGTTTAACATTCCGATTGTGGGGATTTTTGACATTCCGATTTGACTTGTTTTCAATTATTCCGATAGCTCCAAATTTCCATTATTCCGATCTGGATTCCTTTTTATGCTATTCCGATTGCTCCATCATTCCGACGAGGGTGTTCTTTGGTATTCCGATTGGGACTGTTTCACAATTTTCCGATTTAGCATTCCGATTGACACATTCCGACAGGATTCCGACGGGGTTGATTTCTTGTTTTTCCAAAGTTTTCAAGTTTTAGATTTATTAAGTGTTCAATTGTTTTTCTAATCTTGTTTTTAAGTTTTCAATCATTTATTTTTAACTTGTCAATTTAGTTTAATCTTTTAAAGCTTTAATTTTACTCAACGACACTTTCAAATTTGCTATTAGTTTACAATAGATAATCAACCAAACCATTTAATCTTCCACCAAGAACAATTGAGTCACACTTTCTACCAATAATCAATTCGAAGAGATTCGGTTTAACGAACTTTCATACGAGCTTAAAAACCTTGTATTAGAGTTCTCCGATGAACTTTCTTATAAAGATGACATTCACGACTCGGATTTTGAGGGGTTTACCGATGAAACTACTCTTCTTCACTCATTACCACTGGGAAATGAGGATGATAGTAATCCGGTTTATGAGAGGTTCACTTTTGAACTTTCTCCTTTAGACCCATTTCCACCGAGAAATGAGGTTGATTTGAATATTCCGATCCTTGAGAAGTTCACCGATGAACTTACTCATTTAGATGTGGAAGACGTCATTCTTCGAGAGAAATTATCAAACGTCTATCTTCTCATTTCTAAGATCGAGACTTTGAATTCTAAGCCTAATGTCAAGTCTTTCTCTCCATCTCCTATTCCCGTTGAGGATAGTGATCCGCTTATGGAGGAAATTGACACTTTTCTTGCTTCTAATGATTCGATACCACCGGGTGTTGATGAAATTGACCCGGAGGGGGACGCTCTCTTTTTAGAGAATTTACTTGATGATGATTTCATCCCAAGTCCTCCTCCCACCCACTTTGACCTTAATGTGCGGGTTTTTCATGTGTCTCATATTGAGTACCATGACCCGATTGATCACATTTCTAAGGGTGAAATGGTCGTTAAAGCTAAGAATGTTGATTCCACTATGGATGAAACTTTTATCCCACCTTTACCATTTGCTTTCTATGATCTTGGATTAGCATGGGGGGACGACACCGTGTTGTCTAGTCCTTTCTCTTTCGAGGACGAGGTATTCGACCCTGGAATCGTTAATTTAAGGAAATCTCGGCCTTTCACCGATGCAATAATTGAAAGACTTTTCGATCATCTTGGTGCGAGTTTATCTTGGGAAGCATGCTTTATCCATATCGTGATTTGTGACCACTATCTCTTTTTGGAGATTTATGTTGGAGTTTTATCCTTTCGTTTGTCATCCGACAACGAGGATGTAATCTTTGACCCCGACATCGTGCTTTATTATGGATTTAATTCCAATTTGCCGGTTTTCACCATTTTCCCTAAGGACCAATGAATGTGGGGATCGAGTCGAGCTCATGACTCGGTTAACAAAAACGAGGTGCCTTATGGGGGAGTCCCATACATTCTATCTTCTTTCTATTTTCTAACACTAATAAGGCTTGATCTTTCAAGCTCGTGCTCGTGTTTTGTTGTGTTGTGAATCTTAGGTATGACCCTAATCATTGAAGACTCTCGTGTTCGGTTTTTGTCGGTCCACTTGATCTTCCATTCTTTGATTGCCAAAAGGGGCACACTCTTTATCCTTTGATTTTTATCGACTAACGTTTTATCTTGAGGCATAATTAATAAACGGCTTATAGATTTGCGTGCTCTTTCCATGCTAGGATTTTGCATTAGACTCTTCGTGTTTTAGCAAGGGGGTGTTACTCTTGAGCTAAGAAACATTGAGGACAATGTTTGGTTTTAGCATGGGGGAGTCAATCGATATTATCGCTTGTGTTTGCTTTTGTCGTGTCCAAATGTAACTGTTTTTCTCATTTTTCATAAAAAAATTAAAATTTTAGTGTTATTTTAAGTTTTAATAAAGAAAATAAGTGCTTTTGACACAAATGTAGGCTTTCCGTTGGTGAAAATAAAAATAGTTTTTGACTCGACTCGGTTTTTACCTTAGCTTTTCCTTAACGTGTTTGAATTAAGTTTTGCTAGGCTTTTATATAGGGAACTTTAAAACGCGAAAGTCTTAATTCATACGGGTTAAGAACAAGAACTTTTCGCAAGTTCCTATAATTGATCCTAGAAAGTCGTTTATCAAGGGAACAATAAAACTCAAATTCTAAAACTTGAAAAAGTATAAGAAGATGCAAGATCCTATAGATGACTTGAAAACCCAAAACTTTAATTTAATAGGCTAAGTATCCATTGATTTCACATTTTTGAAATTTTACAATATGGAGAACAAGAGATGATAGAGTTTAATCATAACTTTCTAAAATTAATTCTTTTTTGTGCAAGTATTTTTGTGTTTGATTTAATCTCCTCGTATTTAATTTCAACACTTGAATAATAAATGCTTAATAAATGAAGTTTTTAGCGGTTTAGGCTTGATATCTTAACTCGTAACTCCTTCTTTTTCTTCCCCTGTAATTAAAGTAAGAACACATTAAGGGTGTCAGCGTCATGGACTTTTGATCATGGGATTGCGGAAATTTAGCTTACTATAAATATCATTTTAATAAAGAAGAATAAATAAAAACATGTTCTCTAGGAGCCTTCGGGTGGGAGTCATGTAGCACTAACCTTGTCATTAGAGCCTTAGGGTGTATGGCAAGGGGATGTGTTGAATAAAAATTGCTTCATCATCATGAGCCATAAGGTGGGATGGTATATGTCAATTCCCTTGTTTTTGTCCAAGGAGCCTTCGGGTGTGGATTTTTAATAAGGAGCAAAATTGCATCTTAAAGAGCCACAAGGTGATATGATGTAATTGTTGCTAACTCCATTAATCAGGTCATAATTGACTTTGGAGGTTTTATTGTTGCTTTTAAGTAGTCCTATTAGCCAAATTTCGGGTCCGGGGATTTATCCCTCAAATCGTGTTAAGTTATCCTTGATGTGGGTTTTCTTTAGTGACAACGGTTTTTGAAGTCGAGGTTAGGTTTTGAGTGTTGAGTTTACACCGTTTTTGCCTTCATTTTTGGACTAATAAATATTAAATAAAGTCAAATGAGCCTTTGGGTGAATGACATTTAAAATCTAGAGATACAATTAGGAATAATAGGAGATTGAGTTTAACACAAATTACTTGTATGAGTTGGTTTAATTTTGGGGCTTATGATTGACAATGATCTTGTTTTTACACTTGGCATGGAAAAGTGAAAAGTCGAGGTCGATGAATCTATTTGAGTTTTATGATCCTAAAAGTTATTTTTCAAATAATGAAAGTTATACATTATGTCTTTGCAAAATAAAAGTCAAAAAGTTGAATAAAAGTGTAGTTAATGTTTTATTTTATCATTGCGCGAGGACACGGCAATTGCTTAGCAAGGGGGAGTGTGATATGAGTGATTTTACTCATATCATTTATATCTATAAATGAACATAAAATGCATAAATATCATGAAAATGGCATTGTATACGTGTTTTTGTTGTTTCATGTGTGTAGGTACCAATGATCACGAAAACCGGCAAAACCGACACGAAATTGAAGAAAGTTCAAAAGCCAAAAATCATGTTCGATTTCGGGGATTTAATCTTAAATTGGTTAAATGGACCTTTGTGGGTCCCACATTGGGTTAATGGGTTTTTAAGCCTATTTATGGACTTAAGTAGCTAATGTTGGGTCAAAGCCCAACAAAGGTCCAACAAGCCAAAAATTCAAGCTAAGAAGGGACGGATTTGCAGTTTATTAAAATTGGGTCCAAGCCCAATTACTTGAGTTATGAATTAAACGAATGGAAAAGTTTATTGAAGTATCAAATTGATATGGACGGTGGGAAGAATACACTTTCGGGACAAGCCCAATAGGTCTTATACATAAAGAACGGTTAAAGTTATTATTTAACTTCTTTTTCTCTTTAGTCAAACAATATCCTTCGATACATACAAGAAAAAATCATAGAGGAGAAAAAACTTATCACAGCCACCACAAAACTTTCTTCACAATCCCTAACCCAAAATTGGGTGTTTTCATCTACAAGCATGTGATATCACACCTCTAAATAATACCCAAGTTTTAAGGAAGAGAAAGGTGATGTTATTTATCCACGTGGCTCGATGAACGCGTCATATCTGGTTTCCTATTGGTCCAAGGCTTATTAATCCTATCAAGAACCAATCACCATCTGTCAAGTCATCTCCAAACAAGCACAACTAACACAGTTTTTGCCAACCTGTCGATCCGTGTGAAGAGGAAGTTTTACAGCCCTTGGATGATTAACTGACAAGAGAGAGAGTAGAGATACCAAATCAAAGGCCAAGATCAGCTCTTCATCAACAAACACCCTCTCGGGGTTGCTATAAATACACACATTTCTTTTCTGAAAAATTATCCCTTCTTTTATTTTAATTTTATAATGATAGTTTAGATTTAGATTTGTAATTTCTCTTTTAAAAGTATTGTAATGAAAGCTTGATTTAATGAAAAGTTATTTTCAAATTTGTTATCTATTTATGTTTAACTTTACTGTTAAATCTTCTTACCGTTTCCTAAGTTTTAAGCTAAAATTATAAGTGTGAATCGTTTGAATAAGCTCTGCTAGTTTTTGTGAATGAATATTAAAGTAAGTTTAGGGATATATACACATTTATCCCTATTGGATAAGTGATAAAGAAAAAGTTGCTGGATCGAGATGAATTGATGGGTTGTGATCAACTCATGGTTCGGGTGTAAATTTTATGGTGGTTATGGTGCGAGTAAGCTGAATTTTATGGTGGTTCGAGATTTGGTGTCAATCTAGATAAGTCAGCGCAGCGCTCGACTTCGTCTCAACGGATATCTTCGATTCATGGTCAAGCTCATTTTTCTGTTTTTAGTTAATTTTTATTTAGTTTAATCTGTCAAGTTTTATGAGTTTAGAAATTTGCTATTGTTTGTTAATCTGTTATATTGTGAATCTATCATGTTTCCGCTTGTGTACTTATGAATAATGTATTTGTTTGGTTCTATGCTTATATTGTCTCTAGATAACGCGTCTGCTATACCATCATAAATTCTGTAATCATGTGTTGTGTTTATTTTAGTTCATCGTTGATTGAGGTCGTGTTTAGTTGTGCCTGAATCATTGCTCATAATTTGTTGAAAGCCTGTTACCGAATTTGGTTTAACACTGGATTTGCATTACTCTGCTATCGGTATAATCTCGTTTAGTTTTCTGCAAGATTTGGTTCAATCTGTTATGATTTACATCATAGTTAATTTCAATATTATTCGACTCTTTTGGTATACAGTTAATGTGGATAGCCATTTTACTAGTTTAGGCTAGTTTCTTTTAGAACATAATAATAATGAAAAAAATGGTGTACAACAGGAAACGAATCTATGATTGATCTCAACTTGTTTAAATTTGGTTATAATGTAATTTAAGCCTTTCATCTTGTCTATACGCATTTCAGTCATAGTCGACTTACACAGTCAGTTATATGCATTAGCTCTTATTGGTTCGATACATTAGCTACATTTGAATTAACTCGTAGGCTGCCCAAATCTTTTGCTGTCTGCGCATTATTGACAGATTTAATATTCTGTCAAAGATTTAATTTCTGTCGTTACTGTTCTGTCTAGTTAAATTACTGTCATCTTGCGCATATATGAGAATTTGATTTTAAACTGCTGAAATTAGAACTCGCACCGTTGCGTTAATCCTAGTGCGACTGATATAAAAGACGTTGCCATCAGTTTAATAGGATGTTTGAATAAGCTATGGTTTCTGTCATTTTGTTCAAATTTCAGTATTGGTTGTTGCTATCGAAAGTTTGTTGTGCTGATCATTTAGCTTTCTGAGTTGATAGACTGTATCTTAGTTTTTAATCTGATTAATTTGGAATTTGTTTGCTGATTAATGTCTGAGTAGATACCTTTTGGTTACTGTTTATTATCATGGTTGATTTTACTACATTCTTGGATGTTTATTTCTTTACTTACATTTCTTTAAGTAATTCTTTAAACTTATAGATTTGGTGTTAGGAGTTTAGCAATCTGTTTCAAATTGTTTTTTTACTGATATAGAATTTAAATGTTTGCCTAGTGGAGTTACTGTAATTTTGAGTTTGGTAGATATCTGTTTTGATTTAAACAGTTTGATGTGGTATTTACTTGTGGGTTTGAATTGATCTATTTTACTGGTTGATTTTATGGTTAAATAAGTTTTTTTTATCTGCTTTCACTCTTGTGAATCACTGTATTTTTTCATTGGTTATTTTTATTGTTCAAAAATTAAATCAACAAAAATGTCTCCAATGGGACTCGAACCCATGACCTCCTGGTCATCGGCCAAATGCTTTACCAATTGTTCTAGTTAACCTTTTGTGTTTAATTACAGCTAATAGAATTAATATAGTCAGTTTGACTTCTGTCAATTTTTTAAGATACTAGTTTCATTTAAATAGAGTTTAATTAAAAGATTTATTAGATTTACTTTTAGTTAAATAATAAATAAATAAAAACAAAAAAAAATGTTTTATTAATTTTAGAAATTTAATTAGTTTTTAAAATAATTAGATTTTAATAAAGTTAGTTTTTAAATAAATTAGATTTAATTAATTTTTAGAAGTAAAATAGTTTTTAATAGATTTTTAAAATAGTGTAAAAGTATTTTAATTAAATAAGTTTTATTTAAATAGAACTTTTAAATAGTTTAAATTTTTTTCGTAGTGTTAATTTTAAATAATTGTTTTTAGATTAAACGGGGAAGGATTCATGCACTTAGGTTTTAAATTGGTAGAATTAATTTTAGTTTTAAAAACCGAAAACCAATTCGAATCAATTGTCCAAATCGAAACAAAACGTCTCAAATTCACTAGATCTTCGTGTACAACGAACTTGGTTCATCTACGTGTTTAATTAAATCCGTCTTTGGTAATTTTAGTCTATTACTTTTTCCTAGATAATTTTCTAATTTACCCTATAACGTATCTAATTAACATATACTATCATCGACTACATCAAACTCATATCTGTAAAACACCATATGGATTTTAAAAAGTATTTAAACTATGCATAGATCTAAATAAAGCGAACTCGTAGCTGCTTTTCGGCGGGTATGCGGAGGCTGTTGGAAACCTGTTGAATAAAACTTCAAAACTTGATTATACCTTCAAAAAGGCGTGTGTTTAGGTGTGAGAGAGGGAGATAGATGGAAGAGATGACAATGAATATTGGGATAATTGTGAAAGTGGCCCGCGTCCAAGTGGTTTAGGCAGTGTATGTCCCCCGCGACTTATTCTTCTCAAAATGTCATGTACAACTGGGCAACCATGGGTTTTTTAGTCATTTTAGTTTTAACTTTCTAAATACCTTTTTTACCCTTTGTACTATTACTCATTAATTACAAACTCCTCTTTTTTCAACCTATCAACTATTTTTTTTATTTCTTTTTGTTAGTTTCCTGTTTTTTGTACAACTCCTTTTTATTTATTTTCGTCAAGATCTATTTTTTTGGGCAACTGTCTTTTATTTCTTATTTCTTTTCGTGTATGAAAGGTTCTTTTATTCGTTTAGGCTTATCTCAAAAAACATTAATTTTTTTGTACAAAAACTAATACTTTTTTCTTTGAATAATAAATTTATGCAATTTAAAGAATAGAAAAAATATAATATGATGAAAAAATGTACACCGAAATAACTAGTATAACTACAACACCAAATTCTCCTAAAAACAACTTTATAAAAATTTCTAGCATCTTCAGAAGCTTCTTTCTTCATTTCTTCCTTGAAATACCACTTCGTTACCACCAGCACGATTGTAGCATCTAAATTGGCAAAGGTTGTGGCAGGAGCTGGATCGGTCAAATCATCAGCAGGCACGTGACCACCACCGTTAATAGCCTGAATTTATGAAGGAAATAAGACTTTGATTGTAAACAATAGCATTATTTAAGACTAAATAGAAATGACGCATGAAAATTTACCTAGGGAGACTATACAAAATGAGAATGGTTGTCACTTCACATCTACGAACTAGTCTATAAGGCTCTGTAAACATGTCGAATATCTGCCCTGCCCCAACCCTTGGCCTCCTCATTATCTGAAATTACAGTAAAAAGAAGACAAAATAAAGCATACGCATCAACGTTCTAAAGCATATGCTTAGAAAGAATGAGAAAAGGTAAGAAAGTTTTGAGATGGACCGTAAAAATATTAAGATTCATACAGTATTGTTAGTATTTCAGACATGGATTGGTTAATCATGGTATTTAGTTCTGTGATTTGATCATTACGAACTGATATATCAGCTACACATAATGATACTTCCTCTTGTAGTTAAGTGTTCTTGTCTATTTCAGAACCAAGCTGCTTCTGCAACGTCGCAATTTCTTGCTTAGTTGACCCGAGTTGACCTTGTAACCACTGAGTTTGTTCGAATATTTTGCTAGACAGCTCATCCTCCAGTTTTGAAATTTCATCTTCTGCGGCCAGTACTTGCTTTCTGGATACCTCTAGCTCATCTCTAGTTGTTCTAATACCGAGATTCGAGTCAGAAATCACAAGTTTAAGGTTGCTCACTTGCTTCTAAAGCTCAGCCACTTTTGCTTTCTCAGTTTCAAGATGCATGATATAAGACTGCATATCGGACTCTTTCTCATGAATCTCGTGCTTCAACTAAGTATTTTCGTCTGATAGAGTTTGAGGCTTTGTGTTCAAACCAACAATCTCTTCTTCCAACATAGCAATCTTGTTAAGTAAAACCTCAGGGACTTTAGTTTCTTTTGACCTTCGACACATCATCAGTTCCTGGTGAAATAAGAATCTTGTTGATAGACATAAAAGATTCAGAATCTGAATTAGAAGACAATGAGAAGGAAGATTTTGTCCCATCTTTTCTAGAAGCATAAGAACAAGTACCTCCAGAGTTCATTACATCAAAACCGATAGGTGTCCAGAATTTATGTGTGTTGCTCATCTAATCAAGAGTAGTAAACATCTGAGTAACTTGGGGAGAGCTTGAGTCAGTAGTAACAACATGCTGATTTTTGATTAAATCAACATGTTGATCAGCTAGCACACCATGCATGTGCGACAACTCTATTACATGTTTTGTCAATTTGGACTTTTTGGCATCATGGATTTCTGCCGTCAATTGAAAGAAATCTGTATCTTGTTCTATCATCTTTAGGATTTCTTTGACACACTGCTCGAACCCTAGTTTTCAATAAATTTTAACATTAATTAGCGTACGGATTGAGGTGTATGAATCTACACGTAGTATATCAATTCATCTCTTTAGTGATAAAATCGTTTCAAAATAATACCACAATTAAAGTACTATACTGCGTAACAAATAAGTTCATGAAAAGGTGATTGACCAACATTCTTAGTTGTTCTGTACTTGACATGAAAAAACAATCATATATACGCATATGTAATAGAAAGCTCACCTCCAACATTTTCTGCAACGGAAACAAAAATTTCAGCGCTAATCTGCCTGCCTTCCATTGGCGACCAAGATTTGGATTCGACGACCTCCATTTACCTGCTATAACTAAATATAATTATCATTATATTAAGTCCATCTTCCGAGAAAAATCAAGTAACTTGAATAATATATTGAAAATTGGAGTTAAACGTAAGACTCCCTACTAGTGGGTTTAAAGTAAAAAAAAAGTGTTAGCTCATATGATTGTTAGTCATATGTGTGAAATGTTTTTCAAGACCGGCTAAGTATTACTACTTCCAAGAAAAACATCACAAGTATTCATAATGATTTGGAGTTCAAGGTTTCAATCGCCTATGAGACTACAAGACATTGAATTTTTAGGGACAACATCATTTAGTATATATCAACAGGACAACATATCACCACCAAGGTAGCATAGTGGTCAAGCACCCTGATGTCCTCACGAGAGGTGTATGCCGCCTATCGGGTTCAAACCTCATTGGATACACATCTCGGGGTGGCATGAGAAGGGTTAGAAATGGTCACGAGGACACTCCTTCGGCTAAAGACATGTCCTTACTAGTGGGGTGTTTGTTTCAGTTTATGTAGCCAGCTTATGGCTTATTCGGTTTTGGGCTTATATTTCATAAGCTCGTATTTATGACTTATTTTCAAACTTTTCGGATTATATAAGTTTATTATGCAACAATTCACTTATATAAGCCGAAAAGTTTTAAAATAAGCCACAAAATTGAGCTTATGAAACATAAGCCCAAAACCAATTAAGCCATAAGGCGGCTATATAACCTTAACAAAAAATGCCTCACTACTGATATATAAGTGATCTCAAACAACTCAACACATGCAAAACAAATAAACCATATCTATTACATCTATTCAAATCAACTTATGCAAAACACATCATATACAATAACGAATATAAAAACAATAACTTAGATCGATCTATATTAATCATAACTCTTAACCAACCACCATCATTTAAAATATTAGCCATCTAAACCACGGAACAGAACTAAATCAAATTCACAACAGCTTATGAAAAACAGAACCAATAAACAAAAAAGAAAAATTATCTAAATTGTATCTTACTTGTATTCTTTTTAACATCGTCAGACTATTTAATAACTAACTTTTTCAATTTCGATTATTTTGTGTATCAATTCCCCGAAACACGTTATTCGATTGCAAAAATACTTGATTAGATACACAAAATAATCAAAATTCAAAAGTTATTAAATAGTCTGACCCTAACGATAGTACATAACATACAATTTCGGACAATTAGCCTCAGAGAAAACAACCTAAAATGAGAAGAAATCATTAAATAAACAAAAAAACATCAAATCCTAAACCGAAATTCAAAAAGTATTTGACTAACGCCAGATCTAGTGCATCGTTTACCACTTGCTCCGGCCACCACTTCTACCATTCCATCACCTTCACCACCACTATATCAAACCAAACCCAAACAAATCAAACCGGAAATTGCACAAACCGATTTCATGTATTTTCTGGTGGTTCTAATTTATTGGTTGTTGTTTAATTCACGAGAACGACAACGATGAAGATCCAACCACACAATAAACAACCACGGGAGACCATCACAAAGATCAGGATCTGGCCACTAACACCATCGAGATCCGGCCCATCCACCACCTTCCAACCACCAATGGATAGATCTTGACTTGTAACATTTATAATTAAATAAATTTTGATTTCTAATTGATGAAGTGAATGGATTTAGATATGGATTTCGATTTGTATTTATGATTTAAGTGATCCGTTGAAAAATCAAGTTATCTTTTGTGGATTTGGATTTGGATTTGGATTTGTGATTTGGTTTAATAAAGACTAGATTTGGATGTGTGTGTGTGTGTGTTTTTATGAAGGAGAAACTAGACAGAGAAAGGAGAAAGGAGAAAGGAGAGAGGAGAGAGGAGAGAGAGGAGAGAGACATTATTAAAAAATAAATAAAGTACGGTACCTTATAAAAGGGTACAGAAGTCTTTCAAAAAAAAAATTTGTTTCAATGACTAAAATACCCTTGGGCGACTGCGCAACTGACTATTTTGAGAAGAATAAGTCACCAGGGACAAACACTGTCTAAACCACTTGAGCGGCTAGACATTTTCACAATTATCCCATGAATATTTGAGGATTTTTATACTCTAGCAAGGAAGCATGGGTTATGAAGACTATCAATTACGTAATAGTTTCTTAAATTAACTTTATTTAACGTGTTTTGTAATTGAATTGTCATGCCATCACTTTCAACATTAGGGTTAAGGGTTAGTTTCTAAAATTAACTTTTAATTTCTTAAATTAATTTTTGATTTTGCCATAATTAAATATATGTAGTAAAGATTCACGGGAAGAATTAAACACTGCTGTAATTAGCTTTCACCAATTCAAACAAAGTTGAATTTTTAATATGTACAAAATTAGTGAAGAGTAAGCCAAATATGCAAATGTTGAGAGATAGAGATCAATATACAAGGTAAAAGCACAAGTTGAAGATACCTGCAACATTGAACCACAAACCACAAACACACCATAGTTAACAAAATTTGATGAGAACATAACAAATACGTAGTATCTAAGATCTAAAAAACCAAAGACCACCAAAATTAAACATATACCGAGGTATAAGGTTTTTGGTTTTTAGCATCACCGCATAAACCATCATAACTAATGAATCCAATTCGTTTGGAACACAAACATAAACTAAAAAAAAAGAAACCATAACATGATGAATAAAAGCCACCAGACACAAACCATCTAATTTCACCAAGCACAAAACCAAAACCGTATCATACAAAAGACACTTTTAGGTGTAGTTCATTTGTCATTGAAATACAAATCTAAAAAAACCGTACATGAAAAAGATCTTAAAATCCTGATTAACAAACATACGATATACAAACCAACACAAATCAACAAACCATTTAGATCGGCATGATCTGATCAAGAACCACACAAGAAACAAGTCACCGCAACCACAAAAGCACAACCGAGACCTCTCAAAACATCAACGAAACCACCTAAACTCAAACACCACATGTTTCAGGTGATGTTTATGGTGGAACCAGTTGACAGTGATGGTAGTGTTCTTGACGGCGACACTTGGTGGTGGCGATGGCAGTGGTTTTAACCGGTCGTGGTTATAATGGAATGTGTGTGTCTTAAGGCTCGTGTTAAAAAGAAAGAAAAGAACATGTAGGTTTTTTTTTGTTTTGTGTATTTGGGTTATATATATGGTTGATCATATAAATTCAACCATGCATGTTCAGTTGTGTTTCCTATTATAAGAATAAATTTGCCATAGATAGATTAAGGCAAGTGTTATATTTCAATTCAATCGTATATAATTTTTTTTATTCTTCGAACAATTCAAGCGTTTCTTCTTTTGAATATCAGACGTTTTATTTTAGTTACCTTTTTTTGCAATTCTTGAAATTTTATACATCTATTTTTCATATGTTTCTTACATGAGAAGATTTGTTAAATTTTTTCAACTTTCAACATTTGTTATCCATCCATTATAGATAGTATAGATAGATAAAAAGCAATCAAAAGTTTTTACCATTGCAAATTTTTTAATTGAAACCGTAGTTACTCTACTACTCATATTAATTAATCACTTTACGTTTGAGACAAAATAATGATTAGATTGAATTAGTTTGAATAGTAGTTGGAAAATGTTCTCTATTGTTTATATGGATGTATTGTTCTCTATGATATTTCTCTCTTAATTGTAACTTGTAACAAGTCTCATTATTGATGATTTTAACTTTTTCGCTAAAATCATCTTGTTAGTCGAGCATCGCTAGATCTTCTTACGTAAAATCCCTACTCATATTCTTACTCACACAATCACATAACATTTGTCATACATTAGTTTTCTCTCTTAATTTAGATCACTCATCATTTTACTTGTCACAGTCAGTTAATCATGCAATATCTCATTAAAAAAACCTAGCAATGGCGGCAACTTTTCATCTAATCTTCTATACCTCTTGTAATTCAATTATGGCAAAGTCCCTGCTGTCTTAGGAGTTAGGATTGATTTTATCACCTAAGAGCGAGCGATTTTACACTGGTTTGGATTCGTGAGTTTTCATAGAGATTAGATTTTTTTTCAAACCATAATTTTGCGGCGTATCATAATTCTGACCTTGTTAATTCACCATTCACTCCATAACATCTGATTATTGGGATTTCTTCATGGATTTGCGATATCCTGTCTTATATAATTGGTTCTACGTAGTCGTGGGGCTTAGGGTCGATCCCTGGATCTAACCTAATCCGGCTCGATACTCATCAATTATATCTGATTTGATCTTTTTCCTATGTTTTATTCTCTAAATCTCTTGTTATCGAGGATCGACGTGGATTTTAAGGTTGGTTTTTTGTTTACTGATTTTTAGGGTTTCTGTCATTTTAGGGTTTCTAGTCGTTTCTTTATTTTTTCCCTTTGTTTATATCTGTGAGGCTCCATCATGGGTGGGTTCAAATCAAACGTGGATAATCTCAGTCCTATTGCCAAATCGGTTTTTGTTACCAATTTTCCAGATGATTTTGGTTCGCATGAACTTTGGAACTTGTGCAAGGTCTATGGTCAGGTTTTTCATGTATTCATTCCTTCACGCAAAGTCGAATCAGGTAAAAGATATGCTTTTGTTCGGTATGTTAAAGTAAACAACATGGATCGTCTAATTAGTAACTTGTGCACTTTATGGGTTGGACGGTTTCATCTACATGCTAATGCAGTTAGATATGAAAGGCCGAATTTAAATTCACCAACTAAGAACACATCTCCCCATATTCCTAAACAGCCTCCTTCGGTTCAGCCTATTAATGCTTCGTTTGCCTCAGTTGTTTTGAACAAACACACAACCCCTTCTATTGTCGACGTTCCAGCTTTGGTTATTGATGATTCATGTATTAATGACATGGATGTTAATCGTCATATTATGGGTTGTGCTAAAGAGCTGAGTTCTTTACCTAACTTACTGACCATTCTTAAAAAAGAAGGAATTGGGGATACCAAAGTTATCTTATCTTGGTGGGCTTTGGATTCTGATTGAATTAAAGGATGTTGACACGAAAAAAAAAACCTTGCTTATTCACACATGTGTTAAATCTTGGTTTACTGAGTTACAAAACGCCACTCCGGATTTCGTTAACAGTGATCGTATAGTATGGGTAGATATTGAAGGGGTTCCACTAAATTGTTGGTCACATGCTACTTTTTCTAAGATTAGTAAGAAGTGGGGAGAACTTATGGATATCGAAGAATCTGTTGGGTCTTCCTATGCGCGTAAACGTATTTGCATCAAAACGAAGGTTCCTAATTCTATTTTAGAAAGCTTCAGAATTATTGTTAAAGGCAAAATTTTTGTGGTTCGTGCAAAAAAGCTTTTTACATGGACACCTTGTTTTTTGGAGTTTAAGGAAGATGGGTATATCTCTGAGGACGACAAACACTGCGTTGATGATAATGATAAGGCGAATGAGGAAGATTTGCATGATAGTAATTTGAATGATGAAAGTGATGTTGAGGAGGTTCCTAATACGTGCGTTGGTGACAAGTCGTCTCCTATTATTTATGATAATCAGACTCGTGATAATCACATGGAGGCTAGCAAATCTGATGATCATTTTGAGTTATATAAGACTCTTAACAAACAACCGGATAAAACTATTACAGAATCAGATCAGACTATCCCACATCTACCAGGTTATACACCAGAACCTACTGTTTCCTCGGCTCCTGCAGTGGGTAAACAACATTGTTAGGCCAGTTTTAACTATGGCCTAGTCTAGATTTGTTTAAATTAGACTAAGTGTTACTAGCCGCTGTGTGCACCAGCAACATAGACCAGACCAGTGGAAGGCAAAGCCTCAGCTGGCACACCAGGAACATTCAAGTCAAAGACAACGTCAGAGAATAGTTGGGATGTAGAAGGAATGCGCTGGTGTCCAAGGATCTCTGAGATGACAATACTCAGAGATCACTTAGAACCCTAAGAAGTCTTATGCAAGCAAAGCTTGTCTGATCCTTTATAGTTTAAGCGGGAGAATCTACAAAGTGTTTTGAGCGGGACAAAACAAGAGATTCAAGATAATCCTGGTACAACCTAGTGGGACAAAAGGTGAACAGTTGGCAGAACTGTTCACCTAAAGTAGTTTAAAGGTATGTCTCGATTTAGACATGCATTTAATACGTTGTACTCTTCCACTTAGAAGATGACACGTATCAACTACTCCTACTAAGGAAGCAACCTCGTACCACTATAAATAGGAGGGAGAAAGAAGAGTTGTTCAACCCTTGTGCTTGGATAAATTATCTAAGTTCTTTCTCCCTTTGAAACCTCTGAGCCCTCAGCTGTCTACCATCGACTCATAGGTTCTCTTGTAAACTTAAGGCTCGAATCAAGTTTACTCGTTCTAGGGTCCATTTCTTATTGTCATACAATGGGTGTATTCATAGCACTTTATAATACTTTGTTTATAACAGTTAATAAAGCATTACTCGTTTGAAAAGTATTTCGTTGTGTGTTCATGTTTATACGAGATATAGTTTCGACAATTATTGTATTTTGGGACTTTCAATTGGTATCAAAGCGGTTTGATTATTAAAACTTTTTATAAACCGTTCTTGTTTTTAAATTAAGATCCAAATATGACTGAAACTATGCCTCCTATGCCACCACCTTTTGGTCAAACTAGTCAAGCTAATACTTTGACCAACGCACCGGCTACCACATCTACTACCATGCCTACACCAGTTGTAAGCACTGGTAATAATGATGATGACCTTCCCCAACTTCTTGATGTTCGTGGGGGGTCACATGTGTCCAATGTTCCAGTGTTTGATGAAGATTTCTCAAGTTGGAAAAGTGAATTTCTTATTTATATAGATGGCTTAGAACCTTTCCTAGTAGAAATCTTAGAAAATAGGTCTTATGTGCATTGGCTGTTTCCTATACCCCTAAGAGACCCATTAAGAAGCCGGTTAAGCAATGGTCTCCAACGGATAGACGTCTGGCTAACCAGGACAAGAGACTTAAAAGTATCATAGTCTCTTGCCTACCCAAGAACATTATGAAGTCCATGATCAAATGCAACTCTGCAAAAGAGATATGGACTGAATTAGTTCTAGGGTATGAAGGTCTAGAGGAAACAAAAGAAATTAAAATCTAAGCCCTAAGACTCAAGTTTAATGCTTTTAAAGCTTTGGAAACAAACACTGTTGCTCAAACTTATACTAGGCTTAAGATTTTGTTGAATGATTTAGGAAACAATGGTGTTGTTCTACCAAAGGACGAGGTTAATGCCACTTTTGTAAACAGTTTACCTAGGAAATGGCTTAGCCTAAACCAGACCTTAAGAGCAAACAATGCAATCAAGAACGATACTCTAGCCCAACTGTTTGGTAGATATAACTATGAAGAAGGGCTGATTGATTCTATTTACAAATCAGAGACTGGTAGGTTTACCACCCATATCTCTGGTTCAAAAGCTCTTGTTGCTAACCATTCTTTTCAGGACAGCTACTCTGACATAGAGGAAGATACACGAAGTAGTCAAGAATTTCTTGATGAATTGAATGCAGACTTTCATGACAGAGCTCTTCTAGCTGATCAAAAGAGATACTACAAGATATCAGGTAGAGTTGGAGCTGCTAAAGTCGATAAATCCAAAGTGACATGCTACACTTGTAGAAAAACTGGTCATTATAAAAAAGATTGTTAGTCAAACAAAACTTCCTCTCCTAGATTTCCATCTTCCAGCAGTGACCACAACAGCAAGAAGAAGTTTTCTCCATCGCCTTTCAAGCAAACTTAACACTCTGACTTAGAAGGAAAGAAGGACTACAAAGTCAAGTACAAAGCATTGAAAGCTGAGCTGGTGAAACTCAACCAAAAAGCTAAAGACGCTGCTAAGAAAAAGGACAACAAAAAGACTGAAAAAGGTCTCGTTGCCGCCTCATTTGATTGGGATGATGAACCTCTTACATCAGAGGATGAAGGAACCACGACTGTCAGAGCCTTTATGGCCGTAGCTAATGAGGAACCAGCTGTTGGATAAAATGAGGCAAGATCTGGTCAATGGGTGGACATCACCATGAAAAAGGTACAAAGATTGCTTTCTAAGCCTAAAGGTCCTGATAGAGACCATGTCAGTGACTACACTCTGGTTGACCTCCATTTTGTGGAAGAACAAAGAAAAAACTTGTTAAACAAATTTCATAATCTTAAAATTGAGTTGAATCTTTGTCAATCTGAGTTAACTAATCTCAAACCTTTTGTGAATATTTCAAATAAATTGCAAAATGAAGTCAGCAAACTTTCCATTGAAAATGAATCTTTAACTGATGAAAACACTGAATTCAGAAAAGCCATTGAAAAATGAAATGTAGGTCAATTCACTGTGGATGAATTAGTTTCTAAAGCCATTCCAGGGGATGTGGTTCAAGCAATAGGGGGTAAAGGTAGGTTTAAAAATCACATACCTGTGGTCAAACTAAAATTTGTCCCCTCAGATGATCCTTCTTCGTCTTCCACCTCTGTGGATGAGAAAGACTCTGACAAGGAATCTGGTGTTTCCAAACCTCTAGCGTTACCCAAAATCGTTGGGGCAAATCCATCCAATTCCTTGCTTGGCCCAAAACCTGCCACCAAAACCTCTGGGACATTAAATCTCAAAGTTGCTGATAAAGTACATAAAAAGGTTTTCGTAGCCAAAGACTCTGCCAAACCCACTCCCCCCTGAAGAGCTATCACCCACCAAGAAACTTCTCCTCACCCTTACGAAAGAAGTAAAGGGTTTGAAAGAACAAATCAAACCTAGGGTAAACAGTCCATCTGTCAACTCTCTTGGTGAAGGATCAAGCAGCTCAAAGGGGAGAGCATTGTTCAGACCTTGTAAGCATTGTGGTTTCAAAAATCATTCCTATGAGGATTGCTCTAAGAAACCCAAATGTATCACATGAGAGTCAACTAAACACAGCTCTAGAGAGCATGAGGAGACCATAGCTGTCCAAAAGGCAAGAACTCAATTAATGTATAAAACTCATTACAAGTCCTCTAGGAGGCCTGAACCCAAACCCAGAGACGCTCCTCAGGGTTACAAACCATATCCTCCCTGCAAGTATTGTGGCTTCTGTGACCATCACTCTGATGAGTGTGAGCACTATCCAGGATTTGACATTTGTGGAAGTATGCGTCATGAAACTAGAGGCTGCAACCAAAGAGGGGGAAATAGAAACCAGAGAAGACCCAATGTCGTTGGTCAACAACAGCATGAACCCACTAGAAAGTGGGTTCATCTATGCAGGAATATTTGAAGAAATCTATTTGGTATTTGGATAGTGGGTTCTCCAGACATATGATAGGGGTTAAACAATATCTGCATAGATATAAGGAGTTTGGTCCGAAAGTAGTCTTTGGAGATGACTCCTCAAGGGCTACTAAGGCATATGGCTCAGTGGATTGCAATGGAATCACCTTCACAAGGGTCGCTTATGTCAATGGACTGAAGCACAACTTAATCAGTATCAGTCAACTCTACGATGCTGGTTTCAAAGTTCTGTTCACCAAGACCCAAGGAACAATCTTCAATCAAAATGATGATGTTTTTCTTATTGCACCCAGAAGAAGGGATGTGTATGTTATTGACATGACATCATGTCCAGAAGGAAACAACACCTGTCTATTTGCCAAAGCCTCTAATAGTGAAAACTGGCTCTGGCATAAGAGACTTTCTCACCTCAACTTCAAAAACATCAACAAACTGGCCGAGAATGATTTAGTTGCTTGGCTTCCCTCTCTGACCTTCAGCAAAGACAGATCCTGCTTAGCCTAAGAAAAAGGGAAGCACCATAGAGCCTCATTTGAAACCAAACCATCATTCTCCATAAATAAGTGCCTCCATCTTCTTTACATGGACTTATTTGGACCAGTAAACCACAATCCCTCAATCACAACAAGTATACACTAGTCATTGTTGATGAATTCTCTAGATTCACATGGGTATTTTTTCTCAAAAGAAAGAGTGATGCAGCTGAAAGGATAATGTCTTTCATCAGAGAAATAGAGAACTTCAATGACTACAGAGTTAAGGCTATCAAAAGTGATAATGGCACTGAATTCAAGAACCATTGATGAGACTGCATTTATACATAGTCTCATCGTCCAAATCGGGCTTAAAATGCTTAAAAATATCATAAAATACCCAAAAATATGCTTGTGTTTATTGTGTATTTTAGGTACGGATATCGTGAAATCAACAAAAGATTACAAGAATCAAGCAAAAACGAACATGGGAAACGAAGTTGCACAAAGAACCGGACCCGAACGATGAATTTCCATTGAAGCCCTTGAAGTTTTGACGATTGAAAACTTTGGTCCCTCATCTTTGAATATTTGTCATAACTGATCCTTGAAGATTCATGATTATGCAAGAAAGGTCCTCCATGTCTAAAGAGTTGACAAAACAAGCTCTTAAAGAATGTCTTTACTACATAAATAGTCCTTGTTCCTTCATATATAAAAGAGAGGGACTGTATTTGTATTTACACCAAAATACTTAACAAAGGAATGGAGTAAAAAGCTGGCCAAGAATTATTTACACACTTTTTGGAAGAGGAGGGACTATTTCTGCCAAGACACTTAAACTCACCCCTACCAATCACCCAGCCACATCACTACACTCCACCACTCACAATGCTCCACCTTAACAAAACCTCCATGTCACTTTCCACTGCCAAAGTTTATATTAATTAAACTTTTCAAAAGTTAATTAATATATATATTTGGCGGTTAACACCCTCTAAACCCCTAAACCAGATCACACTTCACCCTATTCACTAATCCCTCCCATGAACGAACCTTAATCAAACAAAGGCGTTTAGGCTTATATACTCCAGAACACTAATTACTATAACCCTCACCTTAACCCCACCAAGAAAACACTCCCCCGTGACTTCAACGGGTCTCACGAGATTCCCCTACTCCTTCAAAAATGGCAAACATGACATCTTTTCAGTCCATCAACGAACTAGCTTCAATACTTGCTCCCAAAGGATAAAATGAGCGTTCAAGATCAAAACAAGACAGCTTGCACATTAAGGACAGTCACAAGCATCCACTTTGACCAAGATTCAAAATCAAGACTAGGGGCAAACTAGGAATTCATAAATGCTAGGGTTTACTTGTTTTCTATATTCTAGATAGTTCTTTTTCTTATTATTAATAGCAATTCGACTTGTGAATGCCATTTGTTCCAGTTTTTTAAACCTTATTCATGAAATATTTAAAGTAATGTTTTAAGCCTTGCAAAACTGAGTTCCTTTTTACTTTTCTTGTTTTAAATTCGTGGTATACTTGTTTTCATGCAAATGTTAGTGTAGGTTTATAAAAAAATTAGTTGTTCAAAAAATCATTTGGCAAGTTTTTTTTTTGAGATCCATTGTTCATCAGCTAATGAGATCATAAGTTGACAACTTATTGGTCTTATAAGCTTCTATTCAGTGTTACATTCATCGTTGCTTCAAAAAAAATTGGTTTTAAAAAGTTGTATTTCAAGATTTTTCATAAAAAATCTGTTTATTGTTTATTGGAAGACTTACTGTAGCATAAGCTCTCCACTAGCTTATCTGACAAATAAGCTTGTGGTTAAGCTTGTGGTACTTGTGTTGCTGTTTTTTGTTTTTGTTGTGTTTCAACAGGTACCAAAAAAGGTGGGGTGGTTGTGTCTGCTGTAGACTACCATTCCCTTCCTTCTTTTCCATTTTGAGAAGATATAACTTCTCCCTTGGTCCTGCTGTAGGACCTCAACAAGGTATCTCTGTAAGGCCTTCATAATCCCATAGGTGTGGAATAGCTTTAACAAGCTGGTGGCATCAGGTATGAACCCTTGAACTCCCTTTTCATAGCTTTTACAACATTTTATGATGTTTATTGAGTTTGTATGATTTGTGTGTTCCTTGTGCAAGTTTGATGTTTACTTTATGTTCTCTGATCATCATTAAATGTTTTTGATAGATTAGGATAAGTTTGAGTAAGTTTTAAAAGTTTTATTGGTTAAAAAGTTTGTTCATCAGTAATATAGGGTGTTTGGGACTGTATATAATTAGGGGTAGGGTGACACCACAACTAACTTATATAAGCTTGAACATATTTAGTTTGTCTTGTTACTTTAAGTTTTGAGACCAGGTTTGATTGGTAGATAGGAAAAATAGGTTTGGATATTGCATGTTAGTCTAAAATTTGCATAGAAAATTAGTAGGTTTAATATAGGGTTGAATTTTGAGTTTTAAGAATTGAAATCTTGTAATCAGCTAGTCCTAGTGATAAGTAGGGTTGTGTGCTCTTGGATTTGAGTGTGGTTTGCTAGGGTGTTAGGTTTGTGGCTTTAAAAATCACCACTTGACCATTTGCATCAGCAAACTACCCCCAGACTTAGGTTTCTGTAATACAGTAATTGGTTTGATCTTGTTGTGTGCATTTTGTTGCTTTTGGTTGCCTGTTTTTTGCTTTATAGTGACTCCCCACACTCCACTGAGTGTGGGGGTGCCTTGCTTATCCAAAAACACCAACAATTAAAGCTCAAAAGAGCCAATAACAATTTTCTGTAAAGCATCAGTGGGAACAAAGTTCCCACTGCTAGTGTAATCTTTGCCACTGCTTTGCTAAAAGACAAACGCAGCAAGTGTCCCTTTCAGTTTTTCCTTGTTTTTGTCTCTAGTGATCAAACTTAGCATTTTTCATTCTTTTTAATTTTACTCAGTTTAGTTGTTTTTTTGAAAAAATTAATTTTATTTTTCTGTTTATTTAAGTACTTTTTTAGCATTATTATCATATTTAATTAGCTTTTAATAATATTGTTTTGTCTTTAGTGATAAAAAGTAAGGATTTTCAGTTTTTCAAAATTTCCATTGTTAAGTTAGTTATTTTAAGATTTTTAGAAAAAGAATTTTATTTCCAAGTATTTAATCATTTTTTAGAATTATTTTAAGTTTTAATAGGTTTTTAATTAATGTGCTTTTGTCCCATTAGGCTTAAAATTATTCCTTTCAAATTTTTTCATTTTTCTACTGTTTAGATAGTTAAGAAAATTTATTTTTCTCATCATTTTATTATTTTTTATGATTATTTTTATTTAAAAAGTGTTTTTAGCCTTTTAAAAAAAGAAAAATAGTTTTAAAAATTTCGGAAAATATCTTTTAGTGTTTAAATAATGTAAGTAAGATATTTGTTTGATAAAATATAATTTTGGACTTTTTGTTAATTATATTTAATTTTAGGGCTTTAATTAGCATTTAAAATTGAATATTTAATTAATAATAAGTTTTAATATTTATTTATTGAATTTTTATTCTTATTTTTTAGGGTTAAAGCCATAAATTACCATTATATTTTACTTTTTTTCTCGATAATACTAATATGAAATATATACTCCCGTTATTATCATCCAACTTTTTAAATATATTCCAAAATTAGAAACATTCTGAAAACTGACTTATAATAGCCGGTTGACAAATACTTTGACCTACAGCTCATACATTTAGTAGGTCATTTTAATTTTTATTATATCTTTCTAGCCACATCACTATTTTAGTACTTCATTCAATAATATGTGTGTGTGTGTGTGACCCCCCCCCCCCCCCCCGAAGATTGTTAACAACATCACAAAACCATCAACATTATCATATCCTCCGATCTAAGATCTAGAAAAAATCTTAATTACCAGTTTCATATAAAATACTTACTTTTAATCCCTAATTTTCATTCCCATTAATTCTTCCATTATCTAAAAAAACCACAAAGATGGTGGTGACGTTAGTTGCTGGAGAAGACAAACAGAAAAAAGTAGGAGACAAATATGAATGTGTAGTAGCAGTCACATGTGGTGGTCGTGAGTATGTTGTGATCGTTGGTTACAGCGACTAGCTATAAGGGCTATAGTTGTTGGGTTATGATGGTGATATAGATGATGGTACAACAAGATTTAAATCTCATAAATCTTTCAATAAGTATGTACTAACTTATTCATGCAGGGATTGATCAAGTATTAAAAGCTATTGTGCACAAGGACAAATTCAAGGACACACCTCGATCACATACAGAGACAAGTTACTTGAGAAACAAACAAATATGTGCATTTCTAAATTGTATAACACAAAGAAGGACATTTTAGTTCGGTTTAGCAATTTATAACTTTTGAGGAAGAAGTGACGTGTAAAAGTGAATAAAAGTCAATGCTACGTGGGTAAAAAATGACGTGGAATATAATATTTTTACGTTACTAATAACAGCCGGTATCAAAAAGTTTCAATGGCTATATAAGTATTTTATGTTCCGTATTTATAATATCCAGAAAAAAGTTAAAGTTCGTTGGTAATTTCTGGCTTTAACCCTATTATTTTAGACTTAGTTTTATTTTTTAAAATATTTTTTAGTTTAAATTTTTAATTTCGTCGCGTTTTACGTATTTACGTATTTAAGTTTACGTTTTACGTTCTACGTCGTAGTTTAATCGTAGTGTAAATCGTCTTTTAATTTTCTCTCTTGAAACCCAAAAAACGACACTAATCAAAATTTGATTTAATTATATTGGCACATAACACATACACCTCCGCCGAGAACGAACTCGCATTTATTGAGCATTCGCGTTTTCCTAAACGTGAAGGTTTAATACTTGTCGATTATACGCGTTTTTCCTAAAACGTGTACGATTTTACTACATCAATTTTGGCGCCGCTGCCGGGGAGGTGTGTTTAGCCATATATATATATATATATATATATATATATATATATATATATATATATATATATATATATATATATATATATATATATATATATATATATATATATATATATATATATATATATATATATATATATATATATATATATATATATATATATATATATATATATATATATATATATATATATATATATATATATATATATATATATATCCTGTTTATGTGAGTAGTGTGTTTTTGCTTTTCATATCTGAAAAGCGTAAATATCGTACATACTCGTTTGTTAGTTTTTCTACTATGTTATAGAATATCCAAATAAATCGTGATTAGTTTTCCTAAATTAAACACACAACAATCTTTTTACTATATTGTAGATATCCCATTATTCGTTTTCGTTTTTCTTTGTGAATATTATTACGATATTGTACTACGTATCAAAACAAAAATTTACAATATCTTCAAAAACGTGAAAATGCAACCTTAATTCGGATTTCATCACTCAATTATTGTATTCGAATCCAAAGCAAAAAGAAAAGGCAAAATAGATAATTACTTTCGAAAGGCATAATTTTGATTAACACAAACTATAAGGTGGTATAAGGCGGTTGTATTTCACGACCTAAAGGAAAAAAGCTCTTAAGTGCTTAGCGCCGCCTCGTTTCCTCCGCTTGCTTGTGCGTGTTTTGAGAAAGAGGGTTAATCGAGGGTTTTCCAACCAAAGTATTATCTACGTATATTATATTTGCTTGTTTTTCAAGATTAAACCATCTTGAACGTTTTGGTATTCCACCAACATTCTAAAGTCATTGAACGCGTTCAATCAACGTGATCTTTTTCATTCTTTGAGGCTCCTTTAATCGAGAAATTGATTCGAGGAGAGATTTGTAAATTTGAGTCTACGTAATACACCAAAAAAAATTAAAAAACAATCAAAAATGAAAAATATTCTTCTTACCCCTTATCAATTATTTATTTTTCTAACCATCTAGTGTTTAATTCTCGTAACACCTTTTGATCCCAAACTTAGATCGATTTGCTTTGTGTTAACGATATTGAATCAAGTTTAACACGTAGAGAAACTTTGTTGTTATATGAACAATCCAAGTGTTATGCGGAATTAACACTTAGATTAAAGAACAAGTAAAAAAAATAAACCAAACTTTCACTTTTGGTTGATAGTCGAACTTGAGTACAATGAAAGTTGAATACTAAATAATGTGTAAAACTATAAACCCTACGACCTCCTTTTATAACATAAGGAGTCGTGTACAAAGGATAACCTATCAACTATTCTAGGAAAAGATAAATATAGAAAATACAATATTGAGTATATCTTTTCTTCAAATAATAAACGTGTTGACTAAGTTTTCCTATCAGTGGTTGGACTTCTTCTTGTCAGCGCTTGGATATCTCTTGTCAATGCTTGATCTGTCAGCGCTTGATTTCTTCCTATCAGCGTCCAATTTACTCTTGTCAGCGTCTGAGTGTCTTGGCTCATTTTATTCCCAACAATCCTCCCCTAAACTTGATATCTACTCTAGTAATCAAGTTTCTGAATAAAAACTAAGTACAAGGAGGATTCGTACAAATACAAACTACTTTTTAATTAGATAATAAATAAATCTAATTAAGTCTTTGCCAACATCACTAGTATAATCCATTTCCAGCTGTGTAGACACCATCTTCTTTAAAACTTCCTTGGACATAGGATATTGAGCATCCACAAGAAGATATTCTGAAAACTTTATAGTGCTTAATAGGTAAACACTAGCTGTTGAATGTAGACGCCATTGTAGTCCACTGATATCATCCATATCCAACCATATTGGATCTGCTTCATCTGGTTAAATCATCCTTTTGAAGGATGTCCAGATCTTTATTCCATTGACTGAAGTAGGTGCTTCAGCCTCATACTTGGCCTTCAACAAGTTCCAAAGGTCTACCAAGTCTTCTCTATCCAGGCTTGCAAATAATGAGATCAAAAAAGTAAAAGTATGTACCTTCTTGCCATATCTGGTGATCATCCAGAACCCACTTGCATCTTCTTCATAGTGAAATATTGGGTTTCTAAAATCCAATGGTAATACCTCTGCAACATGTGAAGCCTCCAATGGTGAAAGCTTAATGCTTTTTCTAATTACTGCTTCACTATGATTCAATTGATCAAGAGCTGGGAATTCAATGGGAATTCCCTTCTTCACTGGTCTTGGTGCAATTGAAGGCCTCTGGATCTGCAAATTCTCTTCAATCTCTTCTCTCCTTTCATCTAAGAGAAGCCTCATAGTATTTTCCTCACAAATTCTTACCCAAATTGGATAAGCATGATGTTCCAATTCTGCGAAAGAGAGTCTTCTCAATCTATCAAAGGTCCATCCACCTTGATGACACCTGAGCAACATGTAGTACAACTCTCTTCTATCTCTCTTGAGTTTAGAAAGCACCTTGCTAGCCTTGTGCTTCAATATCACCTTACAATCCTCCTGAACTCTCAGCAAGATCTCCAATCCCCAAATTTGTCCAGTGATGGACATCTCTGGATGCTCTATTATCTTATTCTCCCATGCAAAGTACATCTCTCTTACTTTAGGCATGTCAAAATCCACTTTGCTTTTCAACTCTCTTAGCCTTTCCTTGGCTAACTCATCCTCACCATACTCTAACCTTTTTGGATCCTCTATAATCATTACACTGGATCCAGAGCTCTCATCATCATCACTACCGTCTTTATCTTTCTCAGTGGTAGCCCAATCCTGTTCTTGCAGTTGTGCAGCCAAAGCTTGATCAAATTGTACCTGGGCTACATCCTTTGGCACCTCAACTTCCACTAAAATTGCTTTACCCTTATCTTTTGCTCCAATAGCTGGTAAAGTAGTTTTTGGTACCTGTGTTGTATCCTCCCTGATGATAACTGGTGGTTGGGATACACCAATCATACCTGTAGGTCTGTCAACGCCTGCTTTGCTCTTGTCAGCGCTCAAACTCTGAACATCAACGGCTGACTTTGTAACATGTTCCATCATCTCCACAAATGATAGCTTCTTTGGAGTGATCAATGAGACATCAATAACAGGCTTCTCCTTCAAGCTAGTCAAAGCTTCAGCAATTTCCACCTGTTTATTACCAAAAGAACCACCTTCTTCTTCCTGTGAGTCCTTGTCACTCAAGTTGAAAGGTTCTGTTGGTGCATCTTCCTCCCCTTTGTAAGAATCCTCCCCTGATGAAAGGACTCTTGCCTGCCTCCTCCTAGCTTTGGCAGTCTCCAAAACAACTAGTCTCTCCCTCAATTGCTTGAGTTCAAGACCCTGACCTGTGACAACTTGTACAAGGTCTAAATTTTGCTTTTGCAAGCTAATACAGACCACCGTCAATTCTAAAAGAGTATAAAGTTCCAGTCTGCCCTCCTCTAGGATGGGAATTTGATCTCCCAAAATAGATTCATGGGGCATGGATGGGGTCTTAATAATGTTGGGACTGCCTTGACCTTTTTCTAAGCCAGAATCAATAGTCCTAGCTCCACCTATGTCACCAACCACACTTGTGGTGGTGGTTATCTCTGCTACATGGCTAGGACGACCAGAGGAGAACACTCCAACAGTCCTTGGCATTTTTCCAACCTATAATCTGGGGGTGTAAAAGAGGAAGTGGATTGAGGGTATGTTTGGGTGTAAGGGGGTGTTTGGGTTTGTGGTAAAAGGGTGTCAGCGTTTGGATTGGTAGTGTCAACGCCCACATTTTGAGTGTCAGCTTCGAATGGTTGTGGGTCAATATTCATATGCTGGGGTGATGGAGGTTGTTTGGGCAATGGGTCTGGTTAAGGTTGTGGGTTTGTTGCTGCCTCAATGACAGCAAGCATGGCTGGGGTGAGTGGTAGGTCTCTGTATGGTTCAGTGTTCATATTACCAAAAATTGTTTTCTTTTGAACATGGATCGTATAAAAATTGTCATGATCTCTATTGCAGTATCCTTGCAAGTCAAAAACCATTTGTAAAAGCCTAGGGTAAGCAAGAGTCATCTTGTTACCCTTATTGTGACACATGCCATCAAAAATCATTTTTGAAAAATTATAATTTTGCCCAGTTGCAAGACACACAATGGCACTCCCAATTGAATGGTTGATTTCATTGTGTGAGGAGCATTTGGGACTCAAACGTTGAAGGATGACATGTATAAGGTACTTCCAAGCAGGGTGAAATTGTTGTTTTATATACTTATTTAAATGGCCCACTGGGGGCAAATTATACCCCAAAGCTCGAAGTCCTTGCTCTAGCTCTGCAAGGGGAAGGGTGGTTATACCATCAACATCATTAAGATGCAAAGATTGGCGAACCAAAGCTTCAGTAACCACCCATGGAACCCCATGAACAGTAGCAGTCAATGTAATCACTCTATTAACTGTTGAGGAACTAACAGTGTTCCAAAACTATTTACTGTGTGTGATAGGGACAAGAGGAGTATATGAAAGTGCATACCTTAGCGGATACGCATTCAAATACCCAACCATTTGAGTATATTAGGGAAACAGAGCATTATCAGCTTCCAAATATGCCACCATGTTTTGTTGGCTTCTGAACCCCAATTCCAATAGAGCATGTTTAAACTTTGGTGCCATGAAGATTGATGCAAGAAAACTGCGATATAAAAGTTATGGAGATATGAAGGTTTGAGAGTTTCTAGTTAGACAAGAATAGCAGTTACCATGTTTGAAAGAAATTAGCCAAATTTATAGGAGATGTGAAAACATACGATTGGTTAAAATATGAGGCATTTATTTTTAAAAAGTAATGATTAAAATCTTTAAAAATATATAACTTATCTCATACATTAATTAAAACAACTCCTAAAATTACGGCCCATATTTTCGTCAAAAATAACAACTGGGTAGGACCCAATGTTTGTCAACGGTCAAAAATTAAACATCAGCGTCTAACGGCTATATTCTTGTCAGCGTTGGAAATTTGTCATGTCAGTGTTCAAACTGGTCTTATTAGCGTTTGGAAAGAAAAATGTCTGCGTCCAAAAATAAAAATAATTAAAAAGAAAAAGGACCTTAACAAATTAATTTACCCTAGTGAAGATAACTCTTAGACTGAAAATGACTAGAGGGTGGCAAGCACTGTCCAATCATGCATACTTGCTTAAGCAAGATAGACATAATTGTCCTCAAGTGTCCCTTGCTAACCAAAGTTCTTAACAGTGAAGTTACCTCATATAAACCCTTTGTAACTTCCCAGGTAAGCCCAATAAAGATGTTCCCAAGTCTCCCAACCGACCAAATCCAATTCTAGGCCAAAAAGTCTTGGCGGCATGCACAGTATATCAACTTTGCATGCTACAGTGCCTCACGATTTAGAAAACTAACTCGTACTCACCAGTGGACACAATCTAGAATTGTGATAAGAGTACTCTAAGAATACCCAAAAATCCTAAAGGTTTCCTAAACCTCCCCTTAACCTATGATATACAAAGTTTCCAAATAAAAAAAATATGAAATCAAAATTTATGTCAAGATAGGAATGTAAACATTCCAACCATCATCCATAAACTTGAACACATTCCTAGCAGCCAAAAGATCCATAAGCAACTCTGTATCCATTTGTACAATGCTCATACTGCATGATTAGATCAAAAACCACAAAACTAACATATTACTGTCAACGTCCATTTTAACACTTATCAGCGTTAAAATAACCTTTTTCAGCGTTAGAAAAATAAAGTGGAAAACCTAATCTTGTACAAAGACTAATAACAGTACACATCCTGTACAAACTATACAATGACTTCAAAAACACATTTAGGTGAGATTGATCATTCCAATACTTGTTACCAAGTACTGGAACCTCCCAACATCAAAAGGTTTAGTTAAAAGACCAGCCACATTTTCTTCTGTGTCTACCCTATCTGGATGTATTAAACCTTTTTCAAAACAATCTATTATAAAATGATGTCTAATTTCTATGTGTTTTGTTTTAGAGTGATGTACAGGATTCTTAATAATGCATAATGTACTATTATTATCTACAAAGATCTTGGTATGCATAAAATATACCCATAATCCAACATCTGGTTTTGTATCCATGGAACTTGTCGACAACAAGCAGCTGCAGCAATATATTATGCTTTAGTTATAGAGTTGGCCACCACTGTTTGTTTCTTGCATTGCCAAGATATCAATCTGCTCCCAAGGAATTAGCATCCACCAGTTGTGGATTTCCTATCAAACTTATCACCTCCATAGTTACTGTCTGAATAGCCAATAAGCTCCAATGGAGAATCCTTTGGATACCATAATCCCAAAGTGGGATAGCACCTAAGGTATCTAAAAATCCTTTTGACAGTATGAAGATGACACTCTTTAGGAGTCACCTGATAGCGTGCACATGCACACACAACAAACATGATGTCATGTCTAGAGGCTGTAAGATGCATCAATGAGCCAATCATTGATCTATAATGCCTGACATCCACTTCTTTTCCATCACCAGTCTTTCCCCAAGGGTGTTCCCTATCCATGGGTGTGCTAGCCCGTTTTTCATGTGGAGAAAAACCAAACTTCTTCATGATTTCTGCTACATATTTATCTTGAGAGATAAAGATACCATCTTCTTTCTGTTGGACTTGTAAACCTAGAAAGAAGTTTGATGTAGGTATAAATACGCTTTTAGGAAAAAGACGTATAATGGGCAAGTATTAAGCGTTACGATTTAATGAAAAACCGTAAAACCGAATAAGTGCGAGTTCGTACTCGGCGGAGGTGTATGTTGTGTATGCCAATTATATAAAATCAAAGTTTGGATTAGTGTCATATATGGTTTAGAGAAGAGAAGAGTAAAGACGAGTTACGCTACAATTACACTACGACGTATGACGTAAAACGATGACGTAATTACGTAAAACGCGACAAAATTAAATATTAAACCTAAAATCTAATTAAAAAATAAAACCAAGTTTAAAATAATATAAATAAGAATAAAAATTCAATAAATAAATTTTAAAACCTTTTATTAATTAAATATTCAATTAAATGCTAATTAAAGCCCTAAAATTAAATATAATTAAGAAAAAGCCTAAAATATTATTTTATGAAACAAATATCTTACTTATATTAATTAAACACTAAAAAGTATTTTTCCTAAATTTTAGAAACTATTTTTCTATTTTTAAAACACTAACAACACTTTTTAAACTAAAACAATGATTAAAAATAATAAAATAATGCTAAAATTAATTTGAATTTTTCAAAAATCCTAAATTATATATCAAAACAATAGAAAAATAAAAATTTTGAAAAAGTAAATTTTTACCACTAAAAGACAAAATAGTTTGAATAAAAACTATTTAAACTAAAATTAAATCTGAAAAATTAATAAAAAGAGTGAATAGTGAAACTTTAAACTTAAAATCTTAAAATAATATTATGAAACTAAGAAAATTTTTAAAACTAAAAAATAATGATTTTTTCCACTAAAGGACAAAAACAGAAATTAAATAAACTAATTAATAATGAATTTAATCTAAAAATACCAAATGAGCAGTAATATAAAATTTAGCTTAATGAAAAATCATAAAATAAATAAACAAAAAAAGGAAAAATAGAAAATCAGGAAAAATCTTAAAAAATGCCATTAAAGACAAAACTAATCAAAAGCTGAAAGTGACAGCCCAGGACTTTTTGTCCTTATGTGTAGCAGTGGCTAGACTAAGCCTAGCAGTGGAAAGTTTTTCCTACTGCTCTCAACAAAAAAACGGGTTTGGTGGTTATTTGCTTGATTTAGAGCTATTTGCTTGGTATTTTTGGAAACAAAAGGCACCCCTACACTCAGTGGAGTGTAGGGAGTCAGATTAAACAAGAAATCACACAACTCAAAGCCAAATAATTCACACAAAAAGGGAATAACAATTACTGTAATGGTTGCACAGGTCTGTGGGCTACTTGCTGGTCTAATTGACTATCTAGTGAGTTTTAGCAGCCCAAATCTTGTTTAATACACTACCAAATTATAAATAAACAACCCTATACCCTAACTTAACATATAATCTAAGTGGTTCAAAGATTTGGTGGTCAAAGATTAACTACAATAACCTAATTAGCTTGTTGATTAAATAATGTTGTTTTTACCAACTAATGAGCATGCAATTTTCTTTCTATCACCTACAATACTGAAATAAAGATTAATATATCCTAACACCATCTAATAAAGATTGTTTAGACAGGTTTTAACAAAAAATGTGTCACCCAATATAGATTAAACCATAAATCCAAACACCCCTTTAAGTTTGTTGAACAAAAATTAACAAAGACAAATCATGGAAATCATATCCAAACTGATTTAAACCTACTTAAACATTAATAAAGAACATAAAGAAAACAAGAACAAACACTAAACACTCATACAAGCAGATTCAAGCAACTTTCATACAAATCACATAAAGCCTCACTCAAGAACCTAACTAATTATGTTCAAGCCTTACTTTGGGGTTGGCTGATGCCTTCGAAAATGAGGGTATGAGGGTGCTTATGAGTGTATGTAGAGAGCCCTGTTGTGGTTCAAAAAGGTGAACCAAGGTATCAATGTCTTCAAAATGAAAAATGAATGAGGGTGGTTTGGTGAGTCTACAACAGACTAACACCAACTTCTTCTTGACCTACACAAAATAAACAACATGGAAAGAAACTTCTTGTAACCAAAAGACCACAAGTTGAAAGCTTGTGGCTTTTGGTACATTAAGTAATAAAATAATAAGAAAACTGATTTTTTGAAAACCACTTTGATGAAACCAATCTAAAAACCAAGCTTTTAACCAAAAAGAAACAAGACTCAATCCTTAGTGATTTGTTTCAGTTGTCACGTCAACAAATCCCTAAAACTTGAGCTTGGGTCCAAAAATCTTCAAGAAAACAGATTTTCTAGAAAATATTTGTGAAAGAGTGAAACTTTTGAAAGCTTAAACTAATTTGCATAAAATGTAAAGGATTAAACTAACAAAGTAGTAAAAGGAGCTTGGAACTCAGTTTGCAAATGTTTTAAACGTTCATTTTCATTAATAATAAAAAAAACATGTACAAAGCTGGAACAAAGGTAAATGGCATACAAGTCGTCCCATTTATACTACATGATAGAAGTATCTAGATACTGAATAAAAAATTACAAGAGCTAAAACCCTAATCACTGAAAATACATTTTTGCCATTGGTCAAAATCTCGAATTTTGGTCTTGTGGCTTCATGTGATGTTACAGCTATTGTTTTTGATCTTGGAACGTTCAAAAATTCCTTTGGGACCAAGTTTGGCTTGATGGCCGTTGATTCTCTGTAAAAATTCGTTCTTTGCCAAATATGAGGTGACAGGGGACATGGGGGGACCCACTTGTAACACCCCTAAATATTCATACTTTAGTTCAGAGGAAGAGTCGTTGGTGTTACGGGATAGTACATTACTCAAATCATAGACAACGCATAAAAATCGCGTCGTTTAATAATAAAGCATTTTCCATTCATAAATATCAAATTACATAGGTCCCAAGTCATAGTATTTCATACAATTTTACAAAACATTTGAATGGAAATTTGTTATTTAAGTGCGGGCCATGAATTCTTGTCGTCTTCCCGAGAACTACCTTCAAGTACCTGAGATAAAACATGTTAAAAGAAAAGGTCAGCGAAAACGCCGAGTGAATTCATAGAGTTTAATAAAATCATTAATATATAATCGATATATAATTATTACCGAAAATCATTTTGTACAAACCTTTGTTGTAAATCATAGTATAGGCTTTTGCCTTCAAAACCATTATACGAACCATTGTCGTAAAAACATCATACAATACGTTTTATAACGTTGTATAGAGTTTAATAAAAACCGTTATATAAATCCAAAACTTAAACATCATATCAGTAATAAGACCCCGTATTGCTAGTCAAGCAGTATATTATAATTCAATTCGCACGTCAGTAGTTTTAATATTGGATTATTATAATCCGCATGACATTGCTACCTTACTATAACAAACAACGGGTAGCTAACCCGAAATTCATTTACCCATCTAAAACAACGTGTCGTCACAATAATCACGCTTATATAAATCTTCTCATACATAAATTCGCTTACCAATCAATGTGGCACGACGGGATCAACTGTCAAGGCACGAACTGGGGTGATCTTCCCCAAATAGTAGTATTATATGCATAAGCGCCTACCAAATCCCGGTAGTTCACAATTCATGCTAATGGGACTTTTAGTGACATAACCTAACTATAGTAATCCATTTCATTTCATACATCGGGTCATATAATCATTCATCGGGTCATATAGTCATTCGGGTCCATATCAATAAGCAAACAATCGGGACAACTGGTGTCTTATTTTATTAAAACTAACATATAATCTCCCTCGCGGGGTTTATAAAACATTTCATAAAATATTTAAAAGAGTGCGAGGCTATGAACTCACGTTGATTGGGAAAGGCGGGTTATCAGCGATTTGGACGTATGGTACGTGCTTCAATCACGGAAACCTAGACAAATAATACTCGTCTTAGACTCTTGTCCAATGACTTTATAAAAACAATGGCTATGTATATAAAGGATGATATTATAAGTATGATGATGA
Organism: Glebionis coronaria; assembly: GCA_025667525.1. Taxonomy (NCBI): domain Eukaryota; kingdom Viridiplantae; phylum Streptophyta; class Magnoliopsida; order Asterales; family Asteraceae; genus Glebionis; species Glebionis coronaria. The sequence goes on along the minus strand of CM046874.1, from coordinate 77,507,950 downwards.
TCAATTGGGATTTTATCTCTTCATACACATTATAGTGTTATGTGTTACAATTTTTGACTAGTTACACTAGTTTCAATCCAATTCCATATTAAGGCCCAATTAGCCCATTAAAGTCCAATGCTTTATATTAGCTCAATTATACTTTTAGTATCAGGCCTATACTCATATGTTGGGCCAAGTGGGTTAAGCCCAATGAGTAAGTCCATTAGTGTTTAGCCAATATAGTTGGGCTAATAGTCCAATAAAGCTACTTTGGCCCGTTAATGTTCATAAGTTATAAAGCTCGGGTTTTATCGGTTTTTACTTGTCAAATGTACTTATACATTAGTAGAGAAGTTATAAAAAGTTTACATTAGATGGGTCCGACCGTCTAAGTTTTATTTGACGAAAACGTTAATCTTTCGGTTTTAACCGAAAAGACGTAAAACTTATATGTATAGTTTTATAACTTATAACACATATCAATTTGCAATTTTATAAAATGTCCCATTTATTTATGAAAGTATATAACTTATTTATAAGTAACATATAAGTTAGTGGGTTTTAGGTATACATTTTATATTAGTTTTACTTGAGTGCTAATTTTATAATATATACTTTTATTTTACAAATCTGATTATGAAACTCACTTTCACCATTTTTACCATATCTTGAGTTTTACAAGGAGATAGAAGCTCATTTTTGGGCAGCACAAACTATATACTATTTGATACAAGTAACTCCTTTTTAGCTACTGTTCAATCAACCTCTAAGTGTCTCTAATAATTCGTCAAAATAGACTATACAGATTTGAACTTCAATAATGTTTTGATCATATCTCACTCATTTTATGGATTCCATTGAGTGGCCAACTCTCACATATGTAAAAGTCACATACCTTACTGTATATTAAATTATCCAAGTCATTTTATGAAGTTATCATATGATTCTTTACTGTTTTATACAGCCTACTATTTTAGACATGATTTTAACATCTTTTCATGTAGCTTTTAATCATTTTAACCAAATTTATCAACACCAAATCCCCACATAATATTTTGATCATCATTCATCATTATATACATATACATAAATGAAGAAAATACAAGATTACATATTCAAAATAACAAGATGATAGGAAGGAAACAATCTCTATACCACCAAAATAATGAAAAGGTTGAGATTTTGGATGAACAAGGCTTGATTCTTGTTACCAAATCTTAAACTTTAGCAAGGCAACTTCTTGAGTCCTTTAAATAGATGAACACCTCCATGAAATCAGCCCTTTAACCTCATGAAAACTCCTTTTCATAGGTTAAGATCACATTCACTCTTCATATCTTCAATAGGTTATCATCATATACAAGTTATACATATGATTTGTGGTTTAAATTTTGATGGAAATGGTGGTGGTGGTGGTGGTATAGTGGACGGCAAGGGTGGAGGGTGAGAGAGACAAGTGTGTGTTTTGCATGATATAAAAATGAGTTAGTTGTTTGTGTCTAGTTGTTTTATTGTGGTAGTGGTTTTGGTGAAAGGTGTAGGACAAGTGTCCTATGTCTTGGTAAATTTTTGACAACTTAGCTCTTATGAGCTTGTATTGGATGCCACATGTTATGGGGGTGGGCAAGTGTAAACTTGTCTCATCCCCAATAATTTACGGGTACTCCTCGATTCTAGTTTCCTCGATTTACGTGCCCTCGGGTCGTTTTACGAAAAACGTTTTTATAAATGATGAATCAACGACACAAAGCAAATCTAATAAAGATTGTCTCATCAAAAACGGAGTTCAAAAACGTAAATACGTAAACCTAGGGTTTCTGGTTTAATCGTAAAAGACGCTAAATTATGCACGTAAGTCCTAATCTATTCTCGTAAATTTGTGAGTTTATGAACCAACAAAAATTAAAATTCCAAAATAATATTCAAGGATAAATTTTATTTACTGAAATGTCGGACTGACACCAAAAACGGTGTATGTAAACGTAAGCACGTAACGTAGAGTCCTCCGGTTTAGGCGTAGTCGATGCTACTTTAAGATGTAAACTCAAATTTCTTCCCAAAAATGAGTGAGTTCATAATATAACATTAAAATAATGTTTTTAAATAATACTTGAGAATAAAATATTGACCATAAATTGACGGATTGTCACAGCATTTACCCCTAAACAGGATCTTTGTCCTCAAAGATCAATTTATCTTACTACTCGCTTCTTATAGGGTTAGAGCCATGTAGGTATTTCCTCCACATTCGGTCTTTTCTCCCAAGTGTAATTCATTACTATACGCGAGTTTCATCAAACATAACTACGGGAATACGATCAGGCTTAATGTTGACTTACTTTCTCTATCCATGATGTTCACATGTTTTTGATGAATGCAACTTTTCGCCGATCTAAACTTCATCAAGAAGTAATCAGATTTTCACTTGATAGACATTTTATCAAGTTCGATATACGAAACATAATTCACACAGCCCTTGAAGTCCTAGGGTAGATCCATCTTATATGCCTTTCAAACCAACTTTTTACATCATCTCAATGGTCTCATACAACGGGGACTTTTTTCCCATGATCTTTCAGATCATCAATTCACTTTTCCATGGTAAAATATTTTTTTGGCATAACTTCGCTACCCATCCTGCACTTCAAAATCTACATTTTATATTCACATAACCTCCTGCCCACTACTGACAGTCAATAATCAGATCCTAATTTCAACAATCATTTCAGGTCTCGCGGGTCGGGTATCTTGTAAGGTTAGGTTTGTCATCATAGGAAACCTCAAACCTAAAAGACATGTCCAACTCACAATGGGTGTATGTCGGGTATCTTCATCCCAACTCCAGCCTACACATGCTCTTATATAGATCCTCACAAGATTCGATCTCGATCCTAATACGATAATTATCAATGATAATCTCTCCAAAGGAAAAAGATTATACGGTTTATTACCAAAGGTCAATTATTCAAGCATAAAACAACACTTCTAGTGTTTTGTATCGTTACTTTACCTCGTCCCTTCAATTGGGGTGGTAAACAGTACTCTCATCAAGGTTTGTTCCCAATGACTTCTGAGCAAATCTCAAGAAATTCGATGCGAAGCGAGGATCTTGATAGAGATGATCGATACAGATACACCATGCTTACACAACTCCTTTAAATACAAAAGAGTCAACTTCTTCATCGAGAATCTATCATTAACAGGAATGATATTAGCAGATTTGGTCAGTCTGTCGACGATGACCTAAATCGAATCAAATTCAGATGACGACCTTTGCAATAGTTAGACGTTTACTAATGTATGAGGCGATGTCTGCCTTCATAATTTGCCATCAGTACAACTTCTTCAGATAAAGATACATTAAATCAGAAATGGCATGAATAGAATACTTAATATTATGAGATTTCGACATGACTAAATCTCGAAATCCTCCATATTTAGGCAACCACAAGCATTATTTTAAACATTTAACGCTATCGGCTTCTCAATTCTAATGGTTCACATTAGCCGCGAACCCCTTTTATTATCTATATTATTCTTTTTACAAGCATCGGCTATTTTTAAATTGCTCGGCAATTTATTTTGCACAATTATTACTAAGGAACACATCCTAATTGATTCTTTATCCTTTCTACATAATGTGTCAGTATCTACATTCACCTTTCCTGATGAAATAATTATCATAACCAAAATCACTCAGAAATTCTTTCTTCATATTTTCTAAGTTTTAGTTTCGTCTCAACTATCACCTTTATTAGTTTTGCTCAATCCGACGTTTGAAGCGTCGATAATTATCACAAATAATTAAATAATAAATATTAATTTTTTTTGAAACGTAAACGTAAAAATTTTAAATTTCTCAGTTCGTCCAATTATAGAAAAATGTTCAAAATAAATTTGAATTTAGTTAACACGATTTTTGTTGATTTATTGGAAATAATTAATAAGATCCGTAAATGTTCGAAAAATCTTTGTTTATACTTTGGTTAAAATTTTCTTAGTTGAAAAGCAAATATGGTTGTTACAAACTCCAAATCATGGTTTAAATGCTTTCCTCAATCCCTCTTAGGTTGTCTTGAGGTATACACAAACGTTTACCCCTAAAGGAGTTTAGTTAAATAATTTGGGTATAAATGAATGATTCCTAAAAAAATCCTTTGATAAATATTTGTCAAAACATTTTTCCACTTTCTTTTTAGTATAACCCAAAGTCTTAAATGGCTCTAATCTTTGAAGAGTCAGTATAGATTCCATTATTTATTAATCACGCGGTTATTTAATGTAAAGGATTAAGCCTTTAATCACATGTTAAATATTCAAGGTACAGGTTTTCATTGCTCGGCCAACTAAGGGCAGTCTACAAATGGTTACTAACTCCTTCTTATTCTTAGAAACAAACAGATGGTCCTTAACGATCACAAGCATGAATTTATCAAATTACAGCCTACACACGTGATTCACCAAATTTATGGATGCTACATGTGCATCGGTCAATCCAAACAACATAACATGAAACTCAATATATTTATTACGAGTTCTGGATGTAGTGATTGGAATAGATAATCTTTTTCGCGGATGCGAAGTTGATGATAACCATGTCGTGAATCAAATTTTTGAATATACGCTAGAACCTTGTAAATGATCGAACAAATCTATCATCTTGGGTAGTGGATATAGATTTTGATCATCAATTTACCTAATTCACGGTAATTCAACAAATATAAGGAATGATAACACCATAGCTCTTCATGATGACGAGCTCGGTAGAATAAAAGCTTTTTCCGACAACTCTCTCAGTTGTACGGTAATTCTTTTAACTCAGATGGTGCTGATGTACAGTGCACACGCCACAGGTGTAGCACCAGGAATATAATCAATGTCAAATTCAACTTGCCTTAAGTGCGAAAGTCTAGGTAATTCACCAGCAATTACCTCCTAAAGTTTCAAATAACGGAAACATCTTTTAATAAATCCACCTTAGGTTCCTTATAGATTACAAGGTCTATGACTAGTTCACAACCATTCACGGTAAAATTTCAAGTCTAATGCAGGATATAGTCATCCATCAAGAATTATTTAGATCACTTTTGATAATAAACATCTTATCTTTTAGAGGATTTCTACACGGGTTCCTATCAATTAAGACAATGACATCATGTCATAATCAATCAATCCATTCTACTGGCACTACCAACTTTCCAGTTTTTATTGTCGTTGATAAGATGAGAACTTTTCAAAAGACTAACAATAATTAATAATCCTTCACAAATTTAAGGATATATGGAGACATTGTTAACACTACAAGAGTAAGGTCAACGCATAATTTTACGGAGAGAATTTCAAATCAGATACATACGAAAACATTAACGAATATGAATATATCCCATGTTTTCATAATTTGAGTACGCATTTGAAAGCACCTCGGATCGTTACCCAGGTCATTCCAATGAAGTCTAATCAAAAGAAATGATAGGAACGTCGATACACCCAATCGGGTATTAATACTCGATAATTAGATACTTTTCCAAAGAATCTCACCACAAGAGAATTGGACAAGAAAGGAATATCAATTGTCAAATAAGACAATTTCCATAAATGATTAAATTCGACTCAGAAGAATAAATGGTACGGGCACATATGTAGGTGTATTTAACAATATGTCCCTATTTTTGCACTTCTTGCATATCTCATAAAATTTAATCTTTCACAACTTCAAGAAAATGTAGTGTTTATTAATACGTTCATGGTGACTACTAATCAGCCTTGCATGGTCCCTTCTAAATTGTATGTAGGCGCGCAACAATATACAATTTTAGGATTAACGATGCAATACTCAGTTCGTCAAAATTTTGTCATCATGTTTAAAATATATATTCATACATTATGAAATAAAAATGATTTTACCGAAATGTTTATCATTATGAAAGCATTCCTATCTACAAGAGGTTTAATAAAAACTTTATTTTGACAATAACTGCCAATAGTACCAATTTAAATAACTCATATAAAATGAGAATTCTATATTTTCCCCCAGATGGTATCGTATTACTTATAAAAACAATGAGTGATCTGCAAAAGAGTGATGAAGAGTTGTTCACCAAGAACTAACTACAATATGATAGGAAATGAGCTTTAGCCAAATAATCATGAGGTTCATGACCTCGATGGCACTAAAAAAAGAATAATCAACAACGTAACTCAAATCGAGATGAGTACTTGTTCAATGGTTGCATCACTAATGCGAACATTAGGATGAAGCAATAAAGGATAGATAACATCGATACATGTAGGATTTAGCAATCAGATGTAGTCTTTTCATTAATCACAAACAGGTCAAAATTGTACCGTAACACATTACGTGTTGCCATGTCATACAATTCCAAAAACTCATCCTACCAACTGATGTCTCAGTTAAGTTAGGGATTTTTAAAAGATGCCACAATGAATACTAATCTACAAGAGTCATTAGGTGTTTCACCTGTCCCGGAAGATCCATTGGTCCCGATTCAGAAGAAGATTTCTTCAATTTATTTCTTGGACACTGGGCATCCTCGTTAGTGGACAATGGCCTAGGAACAACCCTTAAAACGAACCAACAATCATTTAAAACCTTATATATCAATCACAGGACTCAACGACTTCCTCTTAACAATTTCTTATAACGTACGAGTTAGATTTTACTTTATTCAAGTTTCAACCAACTTATACTCAATGCGACATCCTACCTCATTCTCCAATACTTTCAGCCTTATTCTTAGACCTTGAAAGGGCAATAAAAGCTCAATATGAACAACACTTAATTTCCAATCCTATAGCTCCTTCATCAATAGTTATCAAATGAGTCACTAGTATGAAATGACTCACATATTCAATTAGACTTCTCGGAAAGGTACTAGTGGCATGAGGCTTTTGGGTAAAGGCTCCAATGACAGCCTCAAGTGCAACATTCACCCTTTCGATTTCAAATTTAAGAATTGGGTGACAACGAATCAGATGACACCTTTCTAGGTGATAAGGTTTTGTCAAAATCCACTCTATAAGGAAAGGTCGTCATGACATCGATACTAGATTTAATCTCCCCAATTCTTTTTCAAGATCATAATCAACTACTATCAACATTTCTACGAATATCAACCATTTTGTTGGGATCATAATTATCCACAACTTGGTTTAGATAAAATATCTAGAATTCCTACGGGAATAGCTTCGATTGATTTGTTAGGGGAGTTAGGGTTTCTTGTGACAATCTATGTCGTATAAATATCTCGTATAAAAATAATCATCAAACAATCATGTAATCAAATCACATCATATATATATATATATATATATATATATATATATATATATATATATATATATATATATATATATATATATATATATATATATATATATATATATATATATATATATATATATATATATATATATATATATATATATATATATATATATATATATATATATATATATATATATATATATAATCCAAGTTATATATATTAAAATAATAATTCTCAGTCTAGCCTTGTTGGTAACTCGCGAATTCTTCGGCATCGTTATAGTCAAAATATTTTTAGATATTTTGAGAAAAATGTTTATAGTTAAAAGATTTTGAAATGTTTTATTCAAAACCTTGGTTTTAAAAATCTTTCCTTCTCTATAACGAGAGCTCTGGTACCAAACTGTAACACCCCCATATATTCATACTTTTGTTCAGCGGAAGAGTCGTTGGTGTTACGGGATAACACATTACTCAAATCATAGACAACGCTTGAAAATCGCGTCGCTTAATAATAAATCATTTTCTATTCATAAATGTCAAATTACATAGGTCCCAAGTCCTAGTATTTCATACAATTTTACAAAACATCTGAATGGAAATTTTTTATTTAAGTGCGGGCCATGAATTCTTGTCGTCTTCCTGAGAATTACCTTCAAGTACTTGAAATAAAACATCTTAAAAGAAAAGGTCAGCGAAAACGCCGAGTGAATTCATAGAGTTTAATAAAATCATTAATATATCTCGGTATATAATTATTACCGAAAATCATTTTGTACAAATCTTTGTAGTAAATCATAGTATAGGCTTTTGCCTTCAAAACCATTATACGAACCATTGTCGTAAAAACATCATACAATACGTTTTATAACGTTGTATAGAGTTTAATAAAACCGTTATATAAATCCAAAACACAAACATCATATCAGTAATAAGACCCCGTATTGCTAGTCAAGCAATATATTATAATTCAATTCGCACATCAGTAGTTTCAATATTGGATTATTATAAGCCGCATGACATTGCTACCTTACTGTAACAAACAACGGGTAGCTAACCCGAAATTCATTTGCCCATCTAAAACAATGTGGCACGACGAGGATCAACCGTCAAGGCGCGAACTGGGGTGATCTTCCCCAAATTGTACTATTATATGCATAAGCGTCTACCAAATCCCGATAGTTCACAAATCATGCTAATGGGACTTTTAGTGACATAACCTAACTATAATAATCCATTTCATTTCATACATCGGGTCATATAATCATTCATCGGGTCATATAGTCATTCGGGTCCATATCAATAAGCAAACAATCGGGACAACTGGTGTCCTATTTTATTAAAACTAACATGTTATCTCCCTCGCGGGGTTTATAAAACATTTCATAAAATATTTAAAAGAGTGCGATGCTATGAACTCACGTTGATTGGGAAAGGCGGGTTATCGGCGATTTGGACGTACGGTACGTGCTTCAATCACGGAAACCTAGAAAAATAATACTCGTCTTAGACTCTTGTCCAATGACTTTATTAAAACAATGGCTATGTATATATATGATGATATTATAAGTATGACGATGATCAAGTGGGATTTTATCTCTTCAACACATTATAGTGTTATGTGTTAGTAAAATTTTTGACTAGTTACACTAGTTTCAATCCAATTCTATATTAAGGCCCAATAAGCTTATTAAAGTCCAATGCTTTATATTAGCCCAATTATACTTTTAGTATCAGGCCAATACTCATATGTTGGCCCCAAGTGGGTTAAGGCCAATGAGTAAGTCCATTAATGTTTAGCCAATCTAGTTGGGCTAATAGTCCAATAAAGCTACTTTGACCCGTTAATGTCCATAATTTATAAAGCTCGGGTTTTATCGGTTTTTACTTGTCAAATGTACTTATACATCAGTAGAGAAGTTATAAAAAGTTTACATTAGACGGGTCCGACCGTCTAAGTTTTATTTGACGAAAACGTTAATCTTTCGATTTTAGCCGAAAAGACGTAAAACTTATATGTATAGTTTTATAACTTGTAACACATATCAATTTGCAATTTTATAAAATGTCCCATTTACTTATGAAAGTATATAACTTATTTATAAGTAATATATAAGTTAGTGGGTTTTAGGTATACATTTTATATTAGTTTTACTTGAGTGCTAATTTTATAATATATACTTTTATTTTACAAATCTGATTATGAAACTCACTTTCACCATTTTTACCATATCTTGAGTTCTACAAGGAGATAGAAGCTCATTTTTGGGCAGCACAAACTACATAATATGTGCTACAATTAACTCCTCTACTGCTCAATCAACCTCTAAGTGTCTCTAATAATTCGTCAAAAATAGACTATACAGATTTGAACTTCAATAATGTTTTAATCATATCTCACTCATTTTATGGATTCCATTGAGTGGCCAACTCTCACATATGTAAAAGTCACATACCTTACTGTATATTAAATTATCCAAGTCATTTTATCAAGTTATCATATGGTTCTTTACTGTTTTATACAACCTACTATTTTAGACATGATTTTAACATCTTTTCATGTAGCTTTTAATCATTTTAACCAAATTTATCAACACCAAATCCCCACATAATATCTTGATCATCATTCATCATCATATACATATACATAAATGAAGAAAATACAAGATTACATATTCAAAATAACAAGATGATAGGAAGGAAACAATCTCTATACCACCAAAATGATGAAAAGATGAGATTTTGGATGAACAAGGCTTGGTTCTTGTTACCAAATCTTCAACTTTAGCAAGGCAACTTCTTGGGTCCTTTAAATGGATGAACACCTCCATGAAATCAGCCATTTAACCTCATGAAAACTCCTTTTCATAGGTTAATATCACCTCCAATCTTCATATCTTCAATAGGTTATCATCATATGCAAGTTATATGATACTATGGATTTGATATGGGTTCAGATTTAAGTTCTCGGTATCTCCTCGAATTGATCTCGGCTCTAAGTGGAATGATTTGTTCTTGGTTAATAAAAAGGTGATGGTTTGTTTATCTATTTTGAACTAATTACAAATAATTAAGTGTCGAAGAGTAGAATTAAAGCTTTAAAAGTTTAAACTAAAAAGACAAGTTTAAAAATAAATGCTTGAAAACTCAAAGATTATATTAGAAAAATAAATGAACACTCAATAAAAAACTAACACTTGGAAAACTTTGTGAAAAATATGAACTTAGTCGGAAACTACTAAAATAAAGTGAGAAAGGAATATAGCAAAACAGCTTAAATAGGAATATCACTAAAAAGGGAAATCGGAATGTATTCCGATCTGATGATCGGAATGTTGAAGAGAATGGTGATCGGAATGACGACAATTGGTCTCAATCGGAATGTTCAAAAACAGATGCAATTGGAATATTCAAGTGAGTACTAATCGGAATATGGGGAAACTTACCAATCGGAATATCATAAAGTGACATCAATCGGAATATTCAAACTAAACTACAATCAGAATACGAAAAGGGGCAAATCGGAATCTGTGAAACCCTATTCCGATCGTATGATCGGAATGGAGGGTGCTGCTGGTCGGAAAGCCAATCGGAAAGGGGTTTATAACCCTTTCCGATATCCATTTGATCCGAGAATTAAGCTAAGGTGAATAAGCTATTGAATAATCCAATCACCAAAACTAAGCCGAATCCAATATTAAGCTAATCAAATAAGCACTAAAAACAATTTATCTAAACTTTAAATAAGCAAAAACATAAATCAAATAACAAAAAGGTGAACTTTTTAAGAAGAACTTATAAAAAGTAAATAAGCAAAACTAACAAATAAGCCTATAAGCACAAGGATCTCAAAGCTTATTTGTGCAGAAACTTAGGAAACATAAAAGATTAACTTTTTAAGCACAAAATCATTGATGAACAACACGGATCATACGAGATTTGTACCAAAATCAATCAAAATCAAAGAAAGGAAGGATGAGATTAAAGATTAAAAACTAAGAACTTGAACTTGATTAATGAAAATTAATACAAAGTTTTGATCTTGAAATAGAAAAAGATGAAATCTAGTGAGAGAAAGTTTAGAACTTTCTCTCTCTAAAACTAGAGAGAATGAAAAAACTAAAAACTACCTAAAAGACTAAGTCTAAAAACTCACTGCAAATTTTGTGAAGTAAAGTCCTATTTATAGGCAAGTCTTGTGGTGGTGGGCTTGTAATTGGGCTTTGGTTTGGGCTTCTTTTTCTTCTTTCTTCTTTAGTCTTCACGCTTCTTTAAATAAACGTTTTCGACTTGGATTTGAGAAGTGTCGGTGAATAATTCCAACTCGTCTTATAATCTTTTGTTTAATAGACTCGAGTTCTTCGACATGTATGAATCTTCCATCTTTGGCTCTATTCTTCGATAAATCTTCAAATAGGCACAATGACTTCAAATCTTTTGCATCTCTTGGACAATAGACTCCGTCTTGAGTTTTTTTCCTCGATAAAACCCGTGCAATCCCATGTTTTCTTCAATATTCATCCGGTTGACTCTGAAAACACAATAAACACAAAAACTACGCATAATTCCAAACAAATGATATTAAATAAGTGTTTTGGTCTTGTTTTAGCCAGAAATAAGTGGTAAAAGGATGGGTGTTTTCACACCTATCAAATCCCCTACACTTAACCATTGCCATGCCCTCATGCAATGCTTAGTGACAAAGCACATTTACACTTTTCTCATAATCAATCAACTTTGGCCTTATTGATATACTACTAAACGAAAATGAAAGTACTAAGAGAAATTAAAATTTTAAAGTAAACAAAAGGATGGGAATAACTTGCAAAGAGATCAAGGACTTACATTAGGGCTTTGGTGCTGCGAAGATTTATCACCCTCAAGTTTCACGTTCCCCGAACTAAGCTTAAAAACGAGATCATTGTTATTATAAGTTAGCAAATCAAACACTTACACACATGGCTTAATTAAATGCTTAAACCCCTTATTCCTAGGTGTATCTCTTATATTTTATTTTTGTCTTAGAATGATCATGAAGATGCATTTTTGGACTTATTTCGATAGTTTATTTAGGCTGAAAGCAAAGTAGGACGATTTGATCAATAGTTAGCTAAAGGACAAAATCTCTTAAAACTGCTTCTCGGGATATCAAAAAGTTCATATCTTGGCATAACTTGGTTCGCGATTTGAGACCTTTCTCGGGCCGATATTTGGCATGTAATTCATACTTCATATCTTGAGAGACGTTCTTGAGATAATGGTCTTCTCATCGTAATAGAGTTTCTTCACTTGGAGACTTTTGAGGGGTACTCCAACTTTGTTGACCACGACTTCATGATTATTTCTTCAATCTCTAATTGGGATTTTGAGATACAACGATCCACCTCCTTTTCGGACTTGGATCTATTTATCCTCATACCTTGTTAGGGTCTTTTCGGATAGACTTCTCCATGATCTTTATGGGAGTTGATTGCTTTTCGTCGTGAGTCTTGATCCTTCATATTGATTTTGGGAATAATGCTTTTCACATCACTTTGGATCTTCAGCAATAAAATTGAATCCTCATGCCTTGTTAGGGCCTTTTCGGACTCGCCAATCTTCGCGCCCCGCTTCATAAGTTATGCCTTGGCTATGAACTCTTATCATTACCGAGCAACTTTTAAACGATCTTGGGCTAGAAGCTAAGTAACTTTTCAAATCGTACGACCTTACTTATTGCAGATAAATTATTAGCAAGTGATGGGAGAATAGGCAAATAATTACACCAAGTGAGGTTGTGCAAGAATACCGACTTATAATTGACTCTATCATTTCTCGTTCTCCACAATTTAAAATCTCAAGTAATGAGACTCGTGGATGCTTAGCCTAATAAACCAATTAAGGTCTACATGGTTAAGGATACTAGCTAGAATAAACTTAGATAAGTCTATTCGGGTTGAGTCAAACTAGTCGCAACAGGCCTAATATGTCAAAGACTTCTAAACTAGCTACACCACTTTATTAATATTTTTGATTTTATTGCGGGATATATACATATGAAAGCAACGATAAAAATTTAAAAACTACGACTAAATGGCCAAAGTTAATTAAAAAATTGAAAAATGTTGAAAAAGATGATTTTCTGGTTAAATGAAGGCATTTTCATGGAAAAGTTCATTTAAAACTTCGATAGAAGTCCCCCCTACACTTAAGATAAACATTGTCCTCAATGTGTAAGCATATGGCAAAAATCTCCCCTACACTTATGACATTGTGCACGTTGGTTAACTCAAGTTAAGGAAGAGACGACTAAAGTGATCAATTTCAAATGTGAGTATGAAGAAAATTGAATCACGATAGTTGAGAGATAGAACCGGATTTCGGATAACACGGGAGCACGGTTCTTCAGAGGTTCCAAGAGTGCACTTATCCCTGTAATCACATCACCACACAAAGACAAACACCTATACAGGTCCCCCTACACTTAGGAGGTAAAAACATAAAAGGATAGATACTCGGGTTGCCTCCCGAGGAGCGCTTGTTTTTGATAACCGAGTCACGAGCCTGACTCGACCCAAAATTAGTTCATGGGGAACGTGGTGAGGGATGGAATCATCTCATGAGAGATGTCCTCACCAAAGTACAACTTCAGACGCTGGCCATTCACTTTGAAATTGGGCCCATTTGGCTGAGAAAGCTCAATGGTCCCATATGGGAAGACTTTGGCGACGGTGAATGGACCAGACCAGCGGCTCTTCAACTTGCCAGAGAAGATCTTCAACCGAGAGTTAAAAAGTAAGACTTGATCACCAACATAGAACTCCCGGTTCTTGATTTTTGCGTCATGAAGGATCTTCGTCTTCTCCTTGTAGATCAGCGAGTTCTCATAAGCTTCATTCCTCAGTTCGTTGAGCTTGTTGAGTTGAATCTTGCGATGATCACCGGCTTTGTTGATGTCGAAGTTAGCCCACTTCAAGGCCCAGTGCGCCTTATGTTCTAGCTCGATGGGAAGGTGGCATGCTTTCCCGTACACAAGACGATAAGGTGTACAACCGATCGGGGTCTTATAAGCAGTACGGAAAGCCCACAGAGCATCATCTAACTTATCGGCCCACGCGGCACGATGCACTCCCACAGTACGCTCCAAAATTCGCTTCAATCCACGGTTGGATATCTCGGCTTGCCCATTGGTTTGGGGATGATAGGCGGTGGAAAGACGGTGATTGACACCATACTTAGCCATGACTCTTGCAAATTGAGCGTTGCAAAAATGAGTCCTGCGGTCACTGATAATAGCACGAGGAACGCTGAATCTAGCGAACAGCAATTTCAAAAAGTTACAAACCACCCTTGCATCATTAGTAGGTAAAGCTTTGGCTTCAACCCACTTTGAAACGTAGTCAACGGCTACAAGGATGTATTTGTTTCCTTTAGATGAAGGGAATGGCCCCATGAAGTCGATACCCCAAACATCAAAGATTTCACATTCTTGTATGAAATTTTGAGGCATCTCATCTTTATGAGTGATCTTGCCTTGTTTTTGGCAGGCATCACAACGTTTAACCATCTCGTGAGCATCACGATAGATGGTGGGCCAATAAAATCCCGAGTCAAACACTTTTTTGGCGGTGTAGTTGGGACCAAAGTGACCACCGGTGGGTCCTTTGTGGCAAGCGTCAAGGATTTCTAAAGCTGCCGGTCCATCAACACACCGACGAATAATCAAGTCAGCACATTGTTTGAATAGATACGGGTCATCCCAAAAGTAAGTCTTAATGTCGTTAAAGAACTTCTTCTTTTTCTGGGATGTTAACCCGTCAACGAGAATTCCACCCGCCAAGTAGTTTGCAATGTCCGCAAACCACGGGGTTTCATCAGCAGTCGAGTTGATAGACATTAAGGTCTCCAAGGGAAAAGAATCATTGATTTCTTTGTTCGGATGATCCCCTTGGTAAGGATCCTCAAGTCTACTGAGATGATCCGCGGCTAGGTTTTCAGCTCCTTTTTTATCACGAATTTCGATTTTAAATTCTTGGAGTAGCAAAACCCAGCGAAGAAGTCTTGGTTTAGAATCTTGTTTAGTTAACAAGTACTTCAACGCGGAATGATCGGTATACATAATTGTTGTAGAAAGGACAAGATATGGACAGAACTTTTCAAAAGCATAGACAACAGCTAAAATCTCTTTTTCGCTTGTCGTATAATGTAATTGGGCCCCCGACATTGTCTTGCTAGCGTAATGGATCGGTTGGAAGTGTTTGTTCACTCTTTGGCCCAGAACTGCACCAATAGCAAAGTCACTAGCATCGCACATCAATTCAAAGGGAAGCTCCCAATTAGGGGTAACCAAGACGGGTGCCTTAGTTAGCTTATCCTTAAGCGAGTTGAAGGCTTCAAGACACTCTTTGGAAAAGATAAAAGGAGTATCTTTTTCCAAGAGGTGGGTCATCGGGCGAGCGATTTGAGAAAAATCTTTGATGAATCGACGGTAGAAACCCGCATGACCCAGGAAACTTCTCACACCCTTCACTGTTGAAGGTGGAGGCAACTTAGCGATAACATCGACTTTAGCACGGTCTACTTCGAGACCGGCTTTGGAGATTTTGTGTCCTAGCACGGTGCCCTCTTTTACCATGAAATGGCATTTTTCCCAATTAAGAACAAGGCGAGTGTCTTCACACCGCTTCAGCATACGTTCTAAATTGGCAAGGCAAGCAGAGAAAGAATCACCATAGACCGAGAAATCATCCATGAATACTTCCATAGTGTCTTCCACCATGTCATGGAATATAGCCATCATACACCTTTGGAATGTCCCAGGAGCATTACATAAACCAAAAGGCATGCGTTTGTAAGCGAATGTTCCATAGGGACAAGTGAATGTGGTCTTCTCTTGGTCCTTGGGATCGATGGGAATTTGAAAATACCCGGAGAAACCGTCTAAAAAGTAGAAAAAGTCATTACCCGCAAGACGCTCGAGCATTTGATCCATGAAGGGAAGAGGAAAATGGTCTTTTCTCGTGGCATCATTTAGTTTGTGATAATCAATACAGTCTCTCCACCCAGTAACGAGACGAGTGGGAATCAACTCGTTGTGTTCATTGGAAACAACGGTTATTCCGCCCTTCTTGGGCACACAATGGACGGGACTTACCCACGGCGAATCCGAAATAGGGTAGATCAAGCCGGCATCTAGAAGTTTGATAACCTCTTGTTTGATGACGTCATGAATTTTAGGATTAACCCTTCGTTGGCTCTGGATTGCGGGTTTAAAGTCATCTTCCATGAGAATCTTGTGAGTACAAAAGTTCGGATCAATTTCGCGGATATCGGAAATTTTCCAAGCAATTGCCTTCTTATGATCTTTAAGCACAACGATGAGGCGAGATTTCTCTTCTTCTTTCAAGTCCTTCGCGATGATGACCGGCGACTTCTTGTTTTCTTCAAGGAACACGTACTCGAGATGGTGCGGCAACTCCTTAAGTTCTAAATCTGGAGGATTTTCGATGAGAGGCGTTTTCAAAGTCGGAGCATCGATAGCAATAACCGTGGGAGATGGTGGAGAAGGATTGTCTTCTTGGAGAAGGTTTTCAAAGAAACGCATGTCGCCATCCCAATCGGTGGGAGAATCGTCATTTGCTAAGTTCACATCTCCCATGGTGGCTTCAAGATCTTTCCAAAAGAAATCACTTTCTCCAAATAGAGATAGTGATGAATCAATAGAGGAAACGGTCTCAACATTGGGAAGAGAGGTAGGAATATTTTTACAAGCATCAATAAAGTGTTCTTCACAAGCCGCATCCAGAACGTCAATACATTTAACACTCTCGTATGAATAAGGTTGTTTAGACAACTTTCCCATGTTGAAGACGATTTTATCGTCACCCACTCTCATGATAAGCTCACCGGCTTCAACATCGATGAGAGTGCGATCGGTCCTCAGGAATGGACGACCAACAATTAATGGCACACGAGGGTCCATCTCATAGTCGACGACAACGAAATCGGCAGGAAAAGTGAATTTGTCGACTCCTACAAAGACGTCTTCAGCTATCCCCACTGGATAAGCAACCGTACGGTTAGCTAATTCCAAAGTCATTTTGGTGGGAACTAGCTAAGGGAGAGATAATTGCTTCCAAACGCTTAGAGGCATTAGATTAATACTGGCACCTAGATCGGCTAGGGCCATGCAATTCTCTACTCCCGGGAAGTTACAAGGGATTAAGAAACGACCCGGATCACCAAGCTTGGTTGGAAATTTCCTTAAGAGCACTGCAGAGCAATTCTCATTAAGTTGGGTGTTAGCAATATCAAGAAACTTCTCCTTGTCGCTAAGAAGATCTTTGAACATTTTCGCATACTTTGGCATGTGAGCGAGAGCCTCAGCGAAGGAGATGTTAAAATTCAATTGTTTGAACATTTTAAGAAAGTTCGAAACCTGAATATCATCCTTGCTTTTGAGCTTCTCTTTCCTCAACCTTGAGGGATAAGGTATATCGGAAGAAGAGGAAGGCTTTGGGATCGAAGGATCACTCACATCCTTGGGTGGAGGAGGGGTAGAAGTAAGAGGCGGAGAAATTGGGGAAGTAGAAGGATGAGGAATAGGAGCAGGTGACTCGTTCTCCTTAGTCACAACCACCGGTGGAGGTATAGGAAGCTCGGGTTCCTTGGTACCTTTGCCACTGCGAGTGGTGATTGCTTTCATCTCCCCTCTTGGATTCGCAACGGTGTTACTCGGAAGAGTACCCGAAGAAGAGGGTTGATTACCGTGGAAGAAACTAGCCATCATGTTTCTTAAGTCATTCGTTTGACTATCCATAGTGTTTCTCATATCAGCTCTCAAATCGTTCCCTTGTTTCACCAGGTCTGCTTTCAAGTTGCGCACTTCCTGTTGGAGATTGTCCACGAGCACATCGTTAGTCTTCATGTAGGTTCCAATGTCTTGGTGTAATGCGGTGGGTTGGTTGGGAGGAGCATTGTATGCGGGTGGTTGATAAGCAGGTTGCTGGTAAATTTGGTTGTTTCTTTGAGGTGAATGTTGTTGTTTGTGAGGTGGTATGTATGGTCCACGAGATTGTTGTTGTTGTTGAGGAGGGCGGTTGAGGTTTTGTTGTTGGTTTTGGTTGTTAGGAGTAAAACCAGGTGGTGAGAGATAGTTGTTGGAGCGGTAGCTAAGCAGGTTGTGGTCACCTTGAGGACGAGCTTGATAAGCGGGTTGAGGATAGGTACCGTATGCTGCATTCACATTCTCAGAAGGGTAGTCTTGGGTGGCGGTACAAGTGGTGTAAGAGTGAGGACCCCCGCATATCTCACATGGTTGGCTAACAGCATTGACTTGAGCGTCTTTAGCGTTTCTAGCGTTGATGCTGTTGGTGTTGCTGGCGGTTTGGGTAGCAAGCGATTCAAGAAGCGTAGTGATTTTGTCAATTCGCTTGTCGCTGTCACTAGTACTAGCACTAGCGACATTGGTCCGAACACTCTTGGTTTGCACACGAAACTTATTCTCAATGATATCCCAAGCAGCATTGGAAGTCTTAGCCAAAAGATTACCCCCCGAGGCACTGTTTAGTGAATCTTGGTCATTCATGCTTAAACCATTATAAAAGTGTTAATTTGGTGCACTTTGGTAAAACCATGTTGTGGGCATTTTCTTAAAAGATCTTTGAAACGGTCCCAAGATTCACTAAACGACTCAGCGTACTTTTGTTCAAAATTGATAATTTCATTCCGCAAAGCGGTAGTACGAGAGGGTGGGAAAAAGTAGTTGATAAACTTGGTCTCTAAATCCGTCCACGTAAGAATACTCTGTGGCGGTTCCTTAGCAAGCCAATGCCGGGCTTGTCCCTCTAAAGAAAAGGGAAAAAGTTGTAAACGGATTACCTCTTGTGGAACACCATTGTATTTGACCGTATTAGTGAGTTGCAAGAATCTCTTGATGTGGTCATGTGGGTCATCAACGGTACGCCCCAAGAATGGTTGAGCAGAGACCATCTGGATAAAGCCGGATTTGAGCTCATAGTTGTTGGCTGCAAATGCGGGTATGAAAATTGGATCATTGTTGCCATCTACATGTGCTTGCAGAAGTTCAATCATCGGGCGATTATCCGGTAGAGGCTCATTGTTGTTGTTATTATTGTTGTTGAAAGGTGGGTTGTTATTGTTATTATTATTGTTTTGAGGTGGGTTATTGTTGTTGTTTTGTACACCAGCCATGTCTAAGTCTTCGAGAGGCTCGGGCTCTTGATAAGACGTTGATCGAGTGCGCATACACCTGCAAAAGAACTAACAAGGCAAAAACAAAGCAAAAATATTCTTGGTTTTTATGGTTTTTTTAATATTTTTGTATTTTTGAAAATTTTATATTTTTTTTGTATTTTTGAAAATTTTATATATATATATATATATATATATTTTTTGTGTTTTTGAAAATTGTTATGAAAAAGTAACGTTCACGGTGAACGGATCCCAAAATCCAAGTTCTCACAAAAAACTGTTGATCTTAACGAGAAGAGCCGGCAGCGGCGCCATTTGATACAATGGATTTGATATGGGTTCGGATTTAAGTTCTCGGTATCTCCTCGAATTGATCTCGGCTCTAAGTGGAATGATTTGTTCTTGGTTAATAAAAAGGTGATGGTTTGTTTATCTATTTTGAACTAATTACAAATAATTAAGTGTCGAAGAGTAGAATTAAAGCTTTAGAAGTTTAAACTAAAAAGACAAGTTTAAAAATAAATGCTTGAAAACTCAAAGATTATATTAGAAAAATAAATGAACACTCAATAAAAAACTAACACTTGGAAAACTTTGTGAAAAATATGAACTTAGTCGGAAACTACTAAAAGAAAGTGAGAACGGAATATAGCAAAACAGCTTAAATCGGAATATCACTAAAAAGGGAAATCGGAATGTATTCCGATCTGATGATCGGAATGTTGAAGAGAAGGGTGATCGGAATGACGACAATTGGTCTCAATTGGAATGTTCAAAAACAGATGCAATCGAAATATTCAAGTGAGTACTAATCGGAATATGGGGAAACTTACCAATCGGAATATCATAAAGTGACATCAATCGGAATGTTCAAACTAAACTACAATCGGAATACGAAAAGGGGCAAATCGGAATCTGTGAAACCCTATTCCGATCGTATGATCGGAATGGAGGGTGCTGCTGGTCGAAAAGCCAATCGGGAAAGGGGTTTATAACCCTTTCTGATATCCCTTTGATCCGAGAATTAAGCTAAGGTGAATAAGCTATTGAATAATCCAATCACCAAAACTAAGCCGAATCCAATATTAAGCTAATCAAATAAGCACTACAAACAATTTATCTAAACTTTAAATAAGCAAAAACATAAATCAAATAACAAAAAGGTGAACTTTTTAAGAAGAACTTATAAAAAGTAAATAAGCAAAACTAACAAATAAGCCTATAAGCACAAGGATCTCAAAGCTTATTTGTGTAGAAACTTAGGAAACATAAAAGATTAACTTTTTAAGCACAAAATCATTGATGAACAACACGGATCATACGAGATTTGTACCAAAATCAATCAAAATCAAAGAAAGGAAGGATGAGATTAAAGATTAAAAACTAAGAACTTGAACTTGATTAATGAGTTAATACAAAGTTTTGATCTTGAAATAGAAAAAGATGAAATCTAGTGAGAGAAAGTTTAGAACTTTCTCTCTCTAAAACTAGAGAGAATGAAAAAACTAAAAACTACCTAAAAGACTAAGTCTAAAAACTCACTGCAAATTTTGTGAAGTAAAGTCCTATTTATAGGCAAGTCTTGTGGTGGTGGGCTTGTAATTGGGCTTTGGTTTGGGCTTCTTTTTCTTCTTTCTTCTTTAGTCTTCACGCTTCTTTAAATAAACATTTTCGACTTGGATTTGAGAAGTGTCGATGAATAATTCCAACTCGTCTTATAATCTTTTATTTAATAGACTCGAGTTCTTCGACATGTATGAATCTTCCATCTTTGGCTCTATTCTTCGATAAATCTTCAAATAGGCACAATGACTTCAAATCTTTTGCATCTCTTGGACAATAGACTCCGTCTTGAGTCTTTTTTCTCGATAAAACCCGTGCAATCCCATGTTTTCTTCAATATTCATGCGGTTGACTCTGAAAACACAATAAACACAAAAACCACGCATAATTCCAAACAAATGATATTAAATACGTGTTTTGGTCTTGTTTTAGCCAGAAATAAGTGGTAAAAGGATGGGTGTTTTCAGACCTATCATTATACATATGATTTGTGGTGTAAATTTTGATGGAAATGGTGGTGGTGGTGGAATAGTGGACGGCAAGGGTGGAGGGTGAGAGAGAGAAGTGTGTGTTTTGCATGAGATAAAAATGAGTTAGTTGTTTGTGGCTAGTTGTTTTATTTTGGTAGTGGTTTTGGTGAAAGGTGTAGGACAAGTGTCCTATGTCTTGGTAAATTTTTGACAACTTAGCTCTTATGAGCTTGTGTTGGACGCCAAATGTTATAGGGTGGTCAAGTGTAAACTTGTCTCATCTCTATTAATTTACGGGTACTCCTTGATTCTAGTTTCCTCGATTTACGTGCCCTCGGGTCGTTTTACGAAAACCGTTTTTATAAATTATGAATCAACGACACAAAAAGAATCTAATAAAATTTGTCTCATAAAAAACGGAGTTCAAAAACGTAAATACGTAAAGGGTTTCCGGTTTAATCGTAAAAGACGCTAAATTATGCACGTAAGTCCTAATCTATTCTCGTAAATTTGTGAGTTTATGAACCAACACAAATTAAAATTCCAAAATAATATTCAAGGATAAATTTTATTTCCTGAAATGTTGGACTGTCACCAAAAATGATGTATGTAAACATAAGCACGTAACGTAAAGTCCTTCGGTTTAGACGTTGTCGATGCTACTTTAAGATGTAAACTCAAATTTCTTCCCAAAAATGAGTGAGTTCATAATATAACATTAAAATAATGTTTTTAAATAATACTTGAGAATAAAATATTGACCATAAATTGACGGATTGTCACACCACTTGTGGTCACGGGAGAGGTGTTTTAGGATGTGGGTCTTGGTGAGGTTGGTAACAATTGCTGATCTAGACGTTTAGAACCCAAAACCCTTTGATTTGTGGTCAATTAAGTCTGGGGACTTACTAGGGTTTATGGGAAGAGGGGTGGTGGATTAAGGGGTTTAATCTGTTTTAACATTTAAAACTTGTGTTTCCCCCACTTATTGTATTAAACGGAGATTAATAAGTCTGATTTATTAAATGTGTTGGGTGGAAAAGTGACGTGGGGTGAAGGTGTGATGTGGTGGGAGGTGATTGGAGGAATGGAGGTGACATGGCTGGATGATTGGTGGGGAGTACTTTGTTGGTCTGCCACAAATGGTCCTTGTATTCCCAATTACTTGTCATTCAAGTTTTCAACAGCCCATAGCCAATTTTCTTTGTAAAGCAAGTTTGCTTTTTCATACTTCGGCCACCAAATCTTTTCCAAATCTATTCCAAGGGCTTAACATGCAATATCAACATATATCAAGGGCTTATCTTGTATTTACTTGAAACTTAAAGGACCCAAATGCAATTTTGGATATTTGCAAGGGTTAAAAGTGACAAGTCTTCCAAATTTAAGGGACCAAACTTGCCAAATCTTCAAACTTCAAGGACTTCAATGAAAATTCATGATTCGAGTCCGGTTCTTTGTGCGGCTTCATTTCCCGTGTTCGTTTTTGCTTGATTATTGTGATCTTTTGTTGATTTCACGATATCCGTACCTAAAATACACAATGAACAATCACAGGCATATTTTGGGGTATTTTAATGATATATTAAGCGTTTTAAGCCCGATTTGGACAATGAGACTATGTATAATTGCAGTCTTATCAAAGTTCATCTCTCCCATTGCACTCATCTTGAACTTATCTGTCATGAGCTTGGAAAAGTCTTCACTCATCTTTGGATTTGATGAACCAAAGATAATATCATCCACATAGACCTGAACAAGTAGAAATCCTTACCAATCTTCTTGGTAAATAAGGTCTGGTCTATGGTGCCCCTCTTAAATCCATTTTCCACCAGATAGGTGGACAATGTTCCATACCATGCTCTTGGGGCTTGATGAAGTCCATACATTGCTTTCTTGACTCTATACACTTTTTCTGGATGTTTTGGATCTTCAAAACCAGGAGGTTGCATTACATAAACCTCCTCTTCAATTGTGCCATATAGAAAAGCACTCTTCACATCCATCTGATAAACTGTGAAACCCATGCAAGAAGTATAGGCTAGGAAAATCCTTATTGCTTCAATCCTTACAACAGGTGCAAAAACCTCTTCATAGTCTATTCCCCCTTCTTGTGTATAGCCTTGAGCAACTAAACGTGCCTTGTTTCTGACCACAATACCTCTTTCATCTTTCTTGTTTCTAAGAATCCAACGTGTCCCAATAGGTCTAATATACCTTGGACAATCCACTAGCTCCCATACATCTTGAATAGCAAACTGGTCTAGCTCATCCTACATTGCTTCCGTACAACTTGATTCTTTGAGAGCATCAAAAATCTTCTTGGGTTCCTATTGTGACGGAAAACAAGCAAACAAACATGCCTGTACAAGAGGGGTATCAACCTTCTTGTGGATATTGGCAATGAAACCTCCTTGAGTCTGATGAGACCTTCTTGTTTGAACAGGAGACAAAACATCACCAATGATTAGGGAAGGAGTTGTAAGTGTTCCTCCCCCAAGTAGTGTGTTGTCTGCTATTTCTGTTTCCATGTTTCTAATATCATCTTCATATCCACTCCCATCCTCACTTGAATGAGCCTCTTGATTAAGTATGGAAGGTTCACCTTGTTCAAAGGTATTAGAAGAGAATAGATGTCCAAACAGGTTGTCAGCGTGTGACCTATGAGCGTTTGAATTTAACCTGTCAGCGTCTAATTTGCCTTTGTCAGCACTTGAAGATTCATGCATGTTTTCATCAACTGGCTTTTCTTGTGGCCGTACTTCATCTTTTTTAGCAGCATCAGAGGCTTGTGCAAATCCGTAAGTCCATATAGGAATGGTAACATACTCAAGTATGGGGTCTGACTTGATTGCATGTGATCCTTCTTCCTTGGCATCCTGTTTACCTGCAATTTCAACAATAGGTTCTTCCACAACATTTGAATCCTTTTTCACAATGTCTAGATTAGTAACATGCATATAATTCAAGGTTCTAGATAAAGGTTCTAAATTAAAGAACAGTCTGGTCCACTCTCAGGATCACTAGGTTTACTTTCTAAAGACTTAATGTGTACTTTTTCAAGAATACGTTTTTCTTTCTTATTATAAACCCTATATCCTTTGCTCTGCACTGAATAACCCATAAAGTAGCCTTCATCACCTTTTGCACTTAACTTTCCTAAGGCATCACTAGTATCTAAAATCACTACATGACATCCAAAGGGTTTAAGAAAACATATGTAAGGTTTCCTATTCCAAAAAAGCTCATAAGGTGTCTTATTATGGAGTTTGTTGACCAATGCTCTATTCTGAACATAGCAGGCTGTATTCATAGCCTCAACCCAAAAAGCAATAGGAAACTTAGCATCAGCCAACATTGTCCTAACTGCTTCTATGAGGGTTCTATTCTTCCTTTCAGCCACACCATTCTGCCGTGGAGTTCTAGCTATGCTAAAATGCCTAGTAATCCCTTTATTAACATAGAAGGCATCTAACAACTTGTTTCTAAACTCACCACCATTATCACTTTTAAGTATTTTAACCTCATTCCCTGTCTTCTTCTCAATTTGGGTAATAAAATTAATCAAAATAGTGGCATTATCACTTTTTAAGGCCAAAAAGAAAGTCCAAGTAAATCTAGAAAAGTCATCAGTTATAACAAAACAATAAGATTTACCATTCAAACTTTCTATATTAGTTGGGCCAAATAAGTCCATATGTAGCAAGTGAAGTGCTTTAGAACTAGAATACACAAGTTTAGACTTAAATGAAACTTTGTATTGTTTGCCTTTAAGACATGCAATACAAGAATGATCATTGTGGAAAGCTTTTGAGGGCAAACCATCAACTAAATCATGTCTCACAAGTCTATTGATATTCTTAAAGTTTATGTGCCCTAACCTTCTGCGCCATAGATTACTTTCATCGACTGAAGCTTTAGCATACAAACATGACACATTGTTGTTCATCCTAATTCCATTAAGATTAACATTATAAATGTCCTTATGCCTAGGTGTTCTATAATTAATAAACTTCTCATCAGGCATCTTAAAATCTTTACTCAACACCAAGCATTCAATATCAGTGGAAAGAACCTTATTCTTGTTGTCACACACTAAAAAAATTATAGTCAAGTTCTTTTACCAGAAAAACGTTCTTAAAACGTAAATTGTTGGTGATAAGAGTGCCTTTGCCCGAAATTGTACCATATCCTCCTCCAAAGTACACTTTGTCACCATCTTTAATGGGGGTAAAGTTAGTCAAATAATCTTCCTTCCCCGTCATGTGCCTAGAGCATCCACTGTCCCAATATCCATGATCATTGACCTGCTTTTGAATGCCCTGCACATAAAGAAAACAAATTAGTTTTCTTTGGGAACCCAAGCCTTATCAGACTTGGATTCATTTGGTTGTTCAACAACAACAGATTTAGTCCTTATAGCAACCCCTTGTTCATCCCTTTGTGGCCTGAAAACCCAGTTTACCCCAATTGGTTTTCTCTTAACAGATGAGCCAAGGTCAACAGGTTTTCCAGTGGTAGGGTTGGTCACAGTTATGGGTGTAGGCTCAAATGGACTCTCACCAGCTTGTTGTGGCATTTTCATACCATACCTAGAGCTGTCAGCGTTGAAATTGTTCCTGTCAGCGTTAAATTTGTTCTTGTCAACGCTGAACTTGTTCTTGTTAGCACCCAAATTAGGGTTTGCTACAAGAACCCATTGTCTGTTAGACCATGTGTTGGTATTTTTAAAGGGCCTTTGCCCATTAGTGTTTGTCCCTTTATTAAAGAAGGGAGCTGGTCTAGTAACTTGTGGACTTGGTTGAACATAAGGTCTGAGTTTGACCATGGTTGACCTATTGTCAGCGTTGACTTTTTAGGCACTGACCCATTTATAGGCCAAGTGAGAAAAACTCCCACGTGTGTAACACGCTTTTCTAGACATAACTTTAGGTCTAGATTGAAAGAACCTTGTCCCATTAACACTAGCTTAGCTTTGTAGTGACCTAGGTTTTCTATACATTTCAGCATACTTAACACTAGGTTTTCTCTTAATAGATGAGCCAAGGTCAACAGGTTTTCCAGTGGTAGGATTGGTCACAGTTATGGGTGTAGGCTCAAATGGACTCTCACTAAGCATTCCACCCTTAACAAAGAGAAAATGGTTGTCTGTTTTCCATTTTTTAAGGTCAATAACCTTTTGTTGATATTCCTCAACTGGGGTGAGCACTCTAGGTAGAGGAATAAATTCCTCTTCTTGGAGTGCTAGAATACCAGTCCAAGAGAGATCTTTTCTCTAAACACCATAAAAGTTCCTAGCAGGTGGAGGAACAGCAACATATTCATTCATCCCAATCCCAAGCATATCCCTAGGGTTTCTTTGTCCACAAACACATTTTTCTAGGGTTTGGCTGGCTTTATCAAAAATTTTAATTTTAAGCCCTACATTTTCTTTATCCTTAATGGCCTCATCTAACTTAAGTTGTACTTCTTCTCTGGATTTCATTAGAGTGTCCCTAAGTTCAACACTAACTTTAAGATCATAAGACAAAACATTAATTTGATCTTTTAGGTCAAATTCCATTTTCTTATATTCCTTTATAGCCTTTTCAGTTTGAACAAGCGCCGTTTGATAATTTGATAGCCTGCATTTTTCATCAAAAACATCTGATTTTAAATGTAAAATTTCTTTGTTAAGCTTTTCAGTGTTTAAACGACTGCCTTTACTACAGTAAGCATCATCATATACCTCATTATCTGATGAAGACGAGGAATGTGCCATAAGAGCAAAGTGAACATGCTCTTCTTCTTCCTTCTCAGCAATCAAAGCCTTGTTCTCTTCCACATCCTTTGCCAAAAAGCTCCACTCCCATCCAACACCATCAATGTCTTGCATGGCAACCATAGCCTTTGTCTCTTCAACTTGGACGACTTGACTTGAAGCCTTTCCAGCATCAGATCTTCTTGGAGATCTGCATTCCCTCATAAAGTGACCCATCTTATGGCAGTTGTAACACTCAACCTTAGATTTATCAAATCCAACAGTGTCTTTAGTATTGAAGGTCACCTTATTTCTAAATCTCCTATTCCATATGTTGGCCCTTATGCTCGCAAGTGCCATATTCCATTTAATATCCATCTCCTTCAAATTCTCATAACTGATTTGCTCAAGATCCTCATATGTAATCAAGGAACCATTGGGCAATGCAGCAATATATGCACATACTGTATCCAGATCAATACCAGCAGGTTTAAGCCTTGGTGAGTCAACATTGTATGTGTCAGCGTCTGAATGTGAGGCGCTGACAAAGGTTGATCCACCACTGACATAAGGTGATCCAGTAATAGGATGCACATATGAGTCTCTCTCTCATTGACTTGAGCTTCACTATGTGAGATGAAATCCATGTTTCCAGATGTCGACTTGCTTCCATGATCCAATAAGACTTCATTCTATACAATCTTTAGCTTATTGTAGACGTCATCAAAAGTAGAACTCCTATAGGCATTGGTAGAAATTATAGACCTAGCTTCAATTTTCCATGCCTCACCAAGACTCTTAAGGAATGTAGTAATGATGTCCTCATCATCATATTCTGTTCCCATAAAGGTCAACTTGCTAGTGATATCTAGAAGCCTACTTCTTACCTCACTTAGCTTCTCATTAGGAAGAGCTTTAAATATAGCATATTCATGAAAGAGTTGCTTCTTCTTTTCTTTGGTAGTGTCATCATTACGTCCATAGTTGACTTGAAGAGCTGCCCAAAGTTCTTTGGCAAACTCAAAGCTTCTATACCTATGCTGATTTTTTGGACCTAGAGAGAGTTTGAGAATGCTTAAGGTCTTCATGTCATTCCTTCTTTTGGCTATATCAGCAGTTGAGACAACTCTTCCATCCTCAGGTCTTTCTCTACGCTCTTCAGCAGTAGAACCATTGGTAGTCCTTGCTGTAATAGCATCAGCAATCTTAGCAGCTTTATTAAATTGGTTTTCAAATTCAATAATTTCCCAGAGAGTATGATCATGAATTTGAAGGTATTGTTCAAAATTGAACCCCCATTGTTTAAAGTTTCCAGGGTCGAGCATGGGGATTTTTAGGTTGTGGTTTGATGAGGAAGAAGATTCTGTAGGAGACATCTTTTCTTGTTTTAGGGTTTTGGTGTTTTTAGGGTTTACTGTTCTTCTAGATCAAAGTTCCTCAACAAGCTTTGATACCACTTGTTGATCCCAAACTTAGATCGATTTGCTTTGTATTGACGAGATTGGATCAAGTTTAACACGTAGAGAAACTTTCTTGTTATATGAACAATCCAAGTGTTATGCGGAATTAACACTTAGATTAAAGAACAAGTAAAACAAATAAACCAAACTTTCACTTTTGATTGATAGTCGAACTTGAGTACAATGAAAGTTGAATACTGAATAATGTGTAAAACTACAAACCCTATGACCTCCTTTTATAACATAAGGAGTCGTGTACAAAGGATAACCTATCAACTATTCTAGGAAAAGATAAATATAGAAAATACAATATTGAGTATATCTTTTCTTCAAATAATAAACGTGTTGACTAACTTTTCCTATCAGTGGTTGGACTTCTTCTTGTCAGTGCTTGGATATCTCTTGTCAATACTTGATCTGTCAGCGCTTGATTTCTTCCTATCAGCGTCCAATTTACTCTTGTAAGCGTCTGAGTACCTTGGCTCATTTTATTCCCAACAACACCATTCTCGTTTGGTCATGTCCAATGATGGATCTTACTCTTGTTCATATTGTCAAGGTCCGCCCGATGGTGGTAATTGTTTTAATTGTGAGATTTATGGAGGAAGGGAGGGGTATATCTACAACTCTCCTCAACGCGACCATAGTTACGGATTTCAATCCTATGACCAAACTCCACAACCGCCTTCGTCATATTCGTGTGATTTTTGCGGTTTGGAGCACGATTTCGGATTTAGTTGTACGAATTATAATGACCCCAAACCGAATCCTAATTTCTTTGACCAATCTTCGCAATATCCACCATCATATTCATGTGAGTCTTGTGGAAATGCACCTCATTATGGGTATGATTGTCAACCGATGAACTAAAATACGTCTTTCGACAATCAATTCTCCGGTTTTGACCAATCGCCTCCACAAAATTTTTCCGATGATGATCTCGGTACAAAGAGATAAAGAGGGTTTTAAATTAAGATTCTTTCTCTTGATGTTCAAGGTCTCAGCCACAAGACCAAAAAAGATTGGGTAAAGGAGTTGTATAATAAACAAAAAATTAATTTTCTTTCTCTTCAGGAGACGACGATGGAGTCTGTTTCTCACATGGATGTCAAATACATTTGGGGTAACTCTAATTTTCAATTTGTAAAGAGTGATTCAGTTGGTAATTTAGGCGGTATTTTATGTGTTTGGGAACAATCTATTTTTCTGAAAGACGGTGCTACTGTTTCTGATAACTTCATTGCTATTTATGGGACGTGGCTTCCTACTAACACGAAAATTATGATTGTGGCAGTTTATACCCTCCAAGATTCTAGTTCTACACCTACTCTTTGGAATTATATCTCGGTTTATCTAATAATTGGAATGGTGAGATGATTGTGTTAGGTGATTTTAATGAAGTTCGCTCGGTTGGAGAACGGTTTGGTTCGACGTTTAATCATTCCAGTGCTCGTGATTTCAATAGTTTTATTGCATCTTCTGGCTTAATTGAGGTTAAATTGGAAGGATACTCTTTCACATGGTGTCACTCTTCGACGTCAAAAATGAGTAAGTTGGACGGGTTCCTAGTCTCAATACTGTATTTATTCGATTTTCCCTCCGATTACAGCTTGTTGTCTTGACAGACATTTGTCGGATCACTATTGTTCTTAATGAGATTCATGCAGATTTTGGCCCATCACCGTTCCGGTTTTATCATTCTTGGTTAGTTTGAGAGAGTTTTGATACTGTTGTGACTCAATCTTGGCACTCGTTATCATGTAATGATTCTAATCCGATTATTAGATTTAAGAAAAAGCTCCAAGGGCTGAAAGTGATTATTCGTTATTCGGTCCGTGCATCGAATTTCTCCCATACGAGGGCTAAGAAAACTCTTGTTGACGATTTCGTGGCCATTGATAAGGAGTTAGATACATGTAAGATTTCTGACGATATGCTTCTAAAACGCCTAGATATTACACGGCAAATCCAGAATTTACAGCAAGTTGATCGTAATGATTTGATTCAAAAAGCTAAGGTCAAATGGGCGATTGAAGGAGACGGAAACTCTAAATTTTTCCATGGCATCATTAATAAACGGAGTGCTCAATTAGCTATTGGTGGAGTCTTCTCTAATAGCCCCAGGCTCACTGAACCATACTTGATTAAAAAGGAGTTTGTTGATCAATTTTCTCAACTGTCACACCCTACCATGGCGGAATATGCAGCGCGACGTATGGATATCACCACAACAATAACGTGACTATAGAGATAACTATATGAAATAGAAATGTCATGAAAAGGTGACACAATGTCATGACAATATCTCAAACAATGCATGCGTCTAGGTAAGTAGGTAACATGCCTACCTCTTACCAAAGACATTCAAATAACCCATATCAAACATGTAGGTGTCTATAAAGTATCACTTATTCAAACACTAAATAAAGACTAAGAGGAAAGGGATTCCTCCTAATGCAATCCTAGCTGCCTCTAGACTCTAGCCACTTCTAACATCATCTTTCTCAACTAACCCACTTGAAAATGACACTAAAATCTGTCAACATAAAGTTGGTGAGAACATAGGTTTAAGTTATCAAAACATCTTAAGAAAACTTGTCAACCGCTGTAAATAAGTTGAAGAAAATAAGTTAAAGCAATGGACTATAAAGTGATATTCATGTTACACACAACTACAAACATAACATACCATAACAATTAAGTACACAAAATAAGAACAAATGCACCTAGACCTATCCGGATATTTCCCATACCCAGTATGGAAGTTGAACCCCATATCCCCGTCGAGATATCTTGTCTCCGAGAAGACGATGTACATGTACTCAGAACATATGTACTCAGAACGCATGCCAGAACGCATAATAGAACATACAACATATCACATAAGTAGGCATATCACATAATAGCACATTAAGTCTACACATTTGAAAGACATATTATCAAAATATTTTAAAGAACATAGTACTAAGACATTTAAAAAACATTACAAGTGTCATCTCTATCCCATACTGGAAAAACATTTAAAAACTTAGTGAAAAATGGGACTATGAACTCACCTGATAGCACAACAAGCTAGCACTCCTGTAAACATATAAAATCATACACGACACCCTTAACTCAGGTCTTAACACCCAAGTTAAGTAGCAATCAAGGACATGAATATAATCCCTCAATCCCCACTCTCTAGTTCTCCTACTACAAGCCATTCTATACGTAAAAATCCAGTTTTCCCCTGTACGGTTTACTAGTCACTAAATGATCACATGAAGTGAACTTATCACCACCCTTGAATCCTCTCCTACTGGAGTTATGTTTTTATATGATCTAAGAACTCCAAAAACTAATTTTACTTTCTACTTACATATTTAACCCTTTCGTTAAGTCTCTACGCCAAGAGTCATTTTCATAAAGCTGATTTTTCGTACATGCTAAATGTTTGACACCAAAAGCCCGACCTAACATGACTTTTATTGAAAACCTCCAGTACTTTCATATATATTATAAAGAGTTCTTAAACCAAAAATATTTGGCTATCTCATTCGTTTGGTTAGGTTTTGACTAAAATTCCCGAAATCCAAATTTATTCCTAAATAGCGCACTGTTTTTGTAAAAATTGTTTGACGACCTTCCC
The DNA here is from genome assembly GCA_025667525.1 of Glebionis coronaria. Lineage (NCBI taxonomy): Eukaryota > Viridiplantae > Streptophyta > Magnoliopsida > Asterales > Asteraceae > Glebionis > Glebionis coronaria. Next base: position 77,475,627 of record CM046874.1, on the reverse strand, counting down.
GAACTCCATTTTCGACCAACATTACATTTTCTAAAAGTAGACTCTCTGAACTTAATTCTACAAAAATAAATTCGACCAAATGTGCTACTTACTACCCGGAACAATCAACACAAGACAACCCTAAAATCAGACTGTTTTAAGCCTTTATACCAACCCTCTAAAAATCATTAATTATCCCTAAATTCTTAACACAAACCCTAAAATCATTAATGAATCTTAATTAATATATTTTCTCAAAAAATTAATAAAATCCTAATTATCTCAATGATGGTTAATTAACATTACAATTAAGATTAATTAATAAAAACATGAATTGAATAATGGTTTTTGAAGGACTTACCTTAGAAACAATTAGAAGATCATGATTTTTAGAACGCTAATTGTACTATATTTATAAATTCTACTGAATAAAGGTTAGGGAAAATAGAAATTCATTTTTAGGGTTATAAGACTTATTTAGGGTTAAATCCAACCCATAGTCCTACTAGTACTCAAATTGGGGCCCCTTTTCCCTTACTTAAGCATAAGTCGGCCCAAAACCAAGCCCAAAACCCTTAGGCCGACTATTATACCCTATATACTGATATTTAATCATTACTATACTAAATGGTAGTCTCGAGTTACTTCCAGGCCAAAACCTGAAAGCCTTACGTTAATTTTTCGACTTTTTACGCGATTACCGAACTAACCTTCATTTCTAAAAGTTTCTAAATATGGAAAGTAACTCTAAAACTTATGTAATACATATAATATATACTTAATACATACATACAACATACGATACGCACATGAAACCTTATAAAAACGATATCTGAACTTTCCCGCAGTACATTTCTGAACTCATTTCATTTCATTTTATTTCGTTTCGTTTCCAACTTGTACCATGATTTACACATCATGTAAATCATTTCATTCTTCCTTATTCCCAAAATCACTCATAAAACATATAAAATATATTGTACACACAACCTAACATATAATTAGCGGTTAACAACTGACTCGCCAAAACCCGAGTTGTCACATCAATGTTTCAAACAGCCGATTGTATCTCGTCTCAAGCTTAATACTGACTTTCTTAATACTTTGTATTCTGATCAAGCTAAGATTCTGGACTATAATATCACTAGAGACGAGATTAAATCAGTTGTGTAGGATTGTGGTGTAAACAAATCCCCCGGTCCTGACGGGTACACTTTTAAATTCTTTAGACACTATTGGGACCTCATCGGAGATGATTTTTGTGCTGATGTAGAATGGTTTTTCGTAAGAGGAGTTCTTCCTAGAGGCTGTAACTCGTCGTTCATTGCTCTTATTCCTAAGGTGGCTGATGCAAAATTTGTTAATGACTTTCGTCCTATAAGTTTAATTGGGAGCACTTACAAAGTGATTACTAAAATCATAGCTAATCGTCTCTCGTCAGTTATTGAGAAGCTTGTTTCCAATACTCAATCAGCGTTCGTTAGAGGCCATCAGATTCTTGATGGGTCATTTATTTTGAATGAAGTCCTTGCGTGGTGTAAAAGGAAGAAGTCTCATGCTCTGATTTTTAAAGTTGATTTCGCTAAAACTTATGACTCGGCCAGGTTGGATTTTTTGATGGATATTCTTCGGGCTTATTGGTTTGGTTCGAGATGGATTTCATGGATATGTGGTATTCTTAGCTATAATATGGCTTCGATTCTTGTAATGGCAGCCTTACTGTCGAGTTTCCTATCCTTTGCGGCCTTAAACAAGGTGATCCTTTAGCTCCTCTTCTTTTTATTTTAGTATTGGAAGCACTTCATGTTTCTGTTGACAAAGCTGTTAAAGAGGGGGGGGGGGTTTAGAGGTCTTAGCGTGAATGATTCTATGACTCGTTCTCATCTTTTCTATGCGGATGAAGCAATCTTTCTTGGAGAATGGTCCAAAGATAACCTCGTTAACCTCATCAAAATCCTTCAATGTTTCCAGTTAGCTTCGAGTTTGAAAATTAATGTTCATAAGAGTCAACTTCTTGGAGCCGGCGTCCCAAATGACATTATTCTTCAAGGTGCTTCTTCCATTGGATGCACTGTTTTGAATACTCCTTTTAAATACTTGGGAGTCACGATTGGTAATCGTATGTCTCAACTTTCGGCTTAGAGTAATATCATTGATAAAGTCCATACTCGTCTCTCTAAATGGAAAACTAAAACTTTATCCATTGGAGGACGTTTTACTCTTCTCAAATCCGTGCTTGGTGCTATTCCAACTTATTCAATGTCTATATATACCCGAAAGGAGTTCTCCATATTCTTGAGATGATCCGTAATAGGTTTTTTAATGGTGCTGACAGCAAAGATGTAAAAGATTACATAGGTAGCTTAGGACCATGTTCTAGCTTCTCAGAAGCATGGGGGTTTGGGAGTTTCTAGTTATTACGCTCTGAATCGTGCTCTTCCATTCAAATGGGTGTGGAGATTTTTGTCCCATTATGGCTCCTTATGGGCTCAGATTATTGGTGCGTTATATGGAAACTCGATTGAAAACCATGACTCTAAAGGGTCGTCGTGTTGGAGTTCTATTCTTCGTGAGGTAAGTATTTTGGTAGAGAAAAGGTTCAATTTATTTTCGCATGTTAAAATTCGGGTAGACAATGGTTTAATGACCAGATTCTGGCGTGATACGTGGCTGGGAGATATTCCTTTGTTTCGTCGTTTCCCTCGTATTTTCTCCCTAGAGAATGATAAAGATATTTCAGTTGCCAATAAATAGGATGGTACGTCTCTTGGTCTCTTCTTTCGTCGACAGGTTCAGGCTAGGGAGGAAAACTTTCAATGGTCCAATCTCCTCACATTAACAACTGTGGTTATCGTATCTCCTGCGAACGACAGATGGATTAGTGACATTAATGGTGATGGTATGTTTCGAGTCAAGGATTTTTGGGCTGCCATTGATGATCTTTTCCTTCCTTCTTCGGTTGAGGGCACTAGGTGGGTTAGATGCGTTCCGGCTAAAACAAACATTTTTGTTTGGCGTGCACGTCTTAATCGTCTTCCTACCAGAGACAATCTTACTATTAGAGGTGTTCTTGCTTTAGATATGTGCTCGGGTTTGTAATTATGTGCCAGAAAGTGTGCAACACCTGCTCTTTGGTTGTGATCTTGCTAAAGCCATTTTCTTGAAAACTTGTCGTTGGTGGAATCTTGATCCGAGTGACATCTTTACTTTCGTTGAGTGGAACACCTGGTTTGGAGCTATACGTTTGTCGTGTAAGCTCAAAATTCTGTTGGAAGAAGTAATTTTTACGTCGTGGGGGTGTATTTTGTCGTTCAGGAATCGCACTATCTATGATGTTCCCCCTCCGAGGTGCGCGGTGCTGTTTAACGACATTATTTCGCTTTCATTTCATTGGTGTAATAATCGTAGTAATAGTGCTATTTCTTAGGATTTTTGGTTAAAAACTCGTATTTAATTTCTATGTAATTCTTTTCTAGCATTTTGCTAGCTTTAATGTTAAAAAAAGTTAAAAAAATCATACAAACAGAAAGATTTGTATGCACAATTAGTAAAAAGAAATATCATTTTGTAGAACTTATGCTTAAAAACATAATTAATATGTTTTTTTTACTTTTAGTCATCTTCGCTCATCATGTTAGCTCGTGTCTCAACCATCTTGTTAGACATGTATTTAGGCACAAATTTTAAGTATAAATCATTATTGTTGCTAAAAAGCTAATCTGGACAAATAAGCAAACTTATAAGCAAATCACGAACGCCAAAGACCCAAACAACACCCTCTAGTTCTAAATGACTTTGAGGGTGTTTGTTTCGGCTTATACGTGAGCTTATGAGTTTTTTAATTTCAGCTTATATCGGGATTTATGAAGTATAAACCAAGATGCCTCCGCTATAAAAGTATAAATCCTCGGGTAAAAGTAAAACTAAAAAAATGGATGCTACTATTGGTCAATGTTTTGAAACCCGGGTCGACTTAACCAGGTCAACTGATTGACCCGGTTCCGGCCGGAAAAAACGGGTCATATTGACCTAGGTTTCACATTTTCGAAACCCGTCTCGACCGGTCGGGTTTAGGGTGACCCGGGTCCACCCGGTTCTTGAGACCCGACCATGTTTTGATTTTTTTGGGTTTTTTAAAAAAAATATATCTAAATTTTACATACTATTTGCGATGAAACTTATTTTTTACATATTATATTGGTCGGTAAACAATTTATATTTCAATATTCGGGAGTTTTTATACATAACTTTTGTTAATTATTAAAAATATAATTTTTTTTAGAAAACAGGCTAAACCGTGTTAACCCGGGTCGACCCGAGTTGACCCGGACCCGGTGACTCGACCAGGTCGTTTTGAAAACCGGGTTTTAAAACATTGCTATTGGTACCTCTCATGGCCCACCACGAAGTACACAATAGTAGCATCCACTTGTTTTTGTCTCCCCAGTTTATAGTAAAACATAGTTTTTTTTATTAGTTTATGTTTTGTATTTTTGATAATTTAACATTTTTATCTATTAAACTTTAAAATTCTTATTACGTACTTTTAGTTTACCAGCTTTACAATATAAACAAAATTATAAAAATAAATAGGGATGAGCATTTTGACCCGAATCCTGAATTCGAACTCGAACCGTATCTGGAACCGTATCGATTTTCGGTACCCGAATCCCGTTCGTTACGTACCGAGACTATGAAATAAGGTGAAAAAAGATTCGAACCACTAATTCGGTACGGGACGGATATAAAATCGAGAAATTTCTAATAAAACAAAAAAATTTCGATTTTCTGATACCGGTACCGATATCCGAATCTCGTTCGATACGGAATCCCAATATAACTTTTTAAATTAAAGAAAAATCGAGAGCAGTAGATCGAGATGGATTTACCGAACTCAACCCTAAAAATAAAAATAAAATTATAAAAATCGAAAAACTAAGGACGGGCACAAATGGGTTTTTTTGGGGGTCTTCATAAAAAATTGATAACCCATTTAAGGGATCCTCCATTTAATAATACAACACGTTGGGATTAGCAAGCGTAAAGTGAAAGCACGTCACCATCACGCGTTTCTTGTGAAAGTAGCCATCGATTCATCCATCTCCACTTTTGCGTAACCATCTTCACCTTTGTTTTTTAATTTTATCATAATTTTATACACAAACAAACAATGATGATATAAATATAATAATTAGGGTTTCATTTACACCGATCCAATAATCGCTTAATTCCAGCTTATTACGAGCTGAATTTGTTAGCTTAATCTCTGATTCACGGTATGTTCATCACTAATTCATCCAATTGTTATTTGTTGCTAGAGTTAGGTTTATGTTGGCAATGAGCTTTTTAGTGCGTTTAGGAGCGTTTGGCGTTTAAATTGAAAGATTGTTTGGCAATGAGACTTAGCGTTTCGTTTTTAGTGTTTAAAATTGAAAGATCGTTTGGCAACAAGAGTCCAGCGTTTTGTTTTTTTTTTATTCTACATCATTTTAACTGTTTATAGTTACTGAAACAGCTACATTAGCCAACACTTTTATTGTTGCTGTTGTTAATTGATCGATGTGTCTGTGCTGGACTAGGAGTATGTGTTTATTGATGATTAGGTTTAAGTTAGGAATTATTGCAGCACGATTTGAATGAATTTGGTTGTTAGGTATACACGGTTAATAGTAATGTTTTGTTTGAGCTGAAATTAGGTTTATGTAGAGAGTTGTAGTGATTAGGTTATTTGTGGTGATATAGATTGTCGTGTGGTGAAATATTAAGCACCGGGAGTCCGGTATCGTATAAGTTTGAGCACTTTTCTATAATGCTGACTGAATGTGTGATTTGAGTTTTATATGAACGTCCGTGCTAATGCTGATTTGTGGCTGATAATTATCCTAAAGATATGTGCTGCACTTTCAGTATTTCATTTCATCTCTGTTGATGCACGTAATTTGCTGAGATGTAATTAGATTGGGACTAGCATACTCGTGATTAGTGTGCATTTCAGTAGAAATACTTTTAGTAATGGTATAAGGCGTACTAAGGTTATACTTGTATAATATTAGGCGTTGGGTCGTACTGTGCAACTTATGGCAGATTGTTCTTGTACAAGCTTACTCACTTCTTTGAAAAGTGGACTGAATTTGGGATTTGGAGTTGTCTATGAATTTATGCGTTAATTCATAGTTTTTCGATCTGCGGCTGATTGTTAGGCTTTAAAGAAAGATTTTTTTGTTGAGAAAAGATGTCGGTTCACACGCGCATTAATTGCTTATTGTGTCCTAAGATTTTATATGGTGTTTGAGATATTGTGAGTTCTGTGCTCTGCAACTTTTGGGAGATAATACTTGCTATGAAAGTTTGTGAACTTCGCGTTGAAATGTGAACTTAAATAGGGGTTTGGAGGTATTAGCTATATATGAACTTAGACACTAGTCCCATTGTCCCAACTTCTGGTTGAAAGGTATACTAAAATGCGAATTTTTTTCTACTACTGCTTTTTGTCCATATTCTTTAGTTAGTTTGTTTGCGAGCCGACTAATCTCAGGGTGACTACCCTTTTGGGTAGCCCGGAGTCGTCGCAGGTGAACCACCGTGGCCACCCCCGTGAACCACCGTGGCCACCCCCAAATGTACACACCTAGTGAGGTTTGAACCCTTGATCTCTTGTTTGAGAGTCAAGGACCTAACCACTAGGCCATTTGGTGGTGGTTATTTATTTGTGACCTTAGTTACTTTACCTTGGTATAATATTTGTCAAGTTCAATGGTAGCTTTAGTGTCCTTGTATAAAATATCTGGAAAGAGTATACACCAGAAGCTGTACATAGTATAATTAATAGTTATATACTCGGCATGTTTCCATTTTGGCCCTGGTTTTGCAAGCCTATAGACCTATTTAATCCGTTACCGTTAAGTGCGCATAAAATTTAAGATTTTCTTTGCTCCCAGGAGCTCGCTTGATCATTGTGGCGCAGCTCATGGTTAGCTAATGAAGAATATACCTGAGGGAACTACTGATTCTTCGAAAAATTCTTATACAAGCTCTACTGATTCTCCAGATAGAATTTGTGGGTCCATCGGTTCTGAGGCGGGACCAAGCAACCGAAGATCCCCTAAATCTTCATTGTGGTCAGGATTCTTGGTATCTGCTTTTTCAGTTTTTGATACTCACAGCGAGTCCATAGTTTGCGAGAAGAAGAACCAAGAAACCAGTACTAAAAACAATGGCTGGACTGCTGCTGTGAAAAGAGTTATGAATGGTGGTTCAATGAGGAGAATTCAAGAGCGTGTTTTGGGGTACAGGACAAACGTTTCTAACTCAGTAAGTGATATATGGCTTCTTGGGGTTTGCTACAAAATATGTTTGGAAGAGCCATCTCAAGAACCAGTTCAGACCAGTGGATATGCTGCATTTTCTGAAGATTTTTCTTCAAGAATTTTGACTACATACCGAAAAGGTTTCTTTATTGGACTATCCTCTCTTTCTATATGTTTTTAGTTGACAAATAACATTAATAGAGTCTGTTTCATTCAGGTTTTGTGTGTATTAGTGATTCAAAGTATACCAGCGATGTAAATTGGGGTTGCATGCTTCGAAGCAGTCAGATGCTAGTTGCTCAGGTATTGAGATTTGTGTGTCTGCATATCCTCTAATTTTTTTTTGGTTTTAGACGAGCACATTTTGAGTAATCATTAATGTGAACAGGCATTGTTAATTCATCGACTAGGCAGATCTTGGAGGAAACCTTCACAACAGGTCTGATATCTCAGAGTTGATACTGATTTAAATTTATAACTGCATCGATAACCATTAAATTGCTCAATTTATTTACTTGTTTTTATTTTCTTTCTAATGATGCAGCCATTCGATAAGGATTACCTTGAAATTTTACACATGTTCGGTGATTCTGAGGATTCAACTTTCTCCATTCACAATCTTCTTCAAGCTGGTGAAGGTTATGCCCTTGCTCCAGGGTCGTGGGTCGGCCCATACGCCATGTGTCGCACCTGGGAGACACTTGCACGTCGTAAGATAGCGGAAACTGAAGTTCAAGACAATTCATTTCCAATGGCCATTTATGTCGTCTCTGGTGATGAAGATGGGGAACGTGGTGGAGCTCCAGTTCTTTGCATTGAAGATGCAATGAGGCAATGTTCTGAATTTTCAAGAGGCCAACTTGAGTGGTCCCCTATTCTCGTACTGGTTCCTTTGGTTCTAGGTCTTGACAAAGTAAATCCTAGGTACATTACGTTTTTTTATTTATTATAGTTATAGTCAGATTTTCTTTCACTGAAATATATGGTATCTGATACAATCTAATAAAACTATATGTTAGTGGTATCTATATTGTGACTTACGTATTTATATAACCAGGTACTTACCTCTGCTGGCTGCGACATTCACGTTTTCCCAGAGCCTTGGCATATTGGGTGGTAGGCCTGGTGCTTCGACGTATCTTATTGGGGTGCAAGACGATAAAGTTTTTTATCTTGATCCCCATGAAGTTCAACAGGTAACTTTTATTTTATTAATGTTTTTGTGCTCATTATCCGAATACGGGTGAGTTTTAGGTTTAGAGATACTTTTTGATGTTCGTTCTGATCTTCCGGGTCTTTGCCTGCTTTGTTCTGTTGTTTCATCTTTAGTGATTTTTTATATTACCATGGATTTATTTATTAAAAAATTGCTAAGATATCTTCTATGTTATACTGTAGTTAATGTGATTATATGAGTATGTGCGTTAAAATCAACTTGGTGCCTTGCTTAAAAGATAATTTGGTCTGTTAAAGCAGGTTAAAGTGACAATTTGACGAGTAAAACTCGTAAGATTTTGCAAAATCTTTGAAAACGAGGATGATCTCACTAGGGTCATCCCATACTTGCATCCTACAACGGTTGTATATAAGAGTAGATGTTTGTCAGAGGTTGTAGGCCGCGTTTGATTTGTTGTACTGTAATGTTCTGAGTTACTAAACTGTAGTTAGGAGGAGTCTTATATCAGTTTTTTATGTTCCTAGTTTTTGTAGTTTTAATCTAATAATATCTTCGACCTTTCCATTTTGTTTGTTTGATTCTGATGCGGGGGCGAACTATGGATTATCACTTAGTAGTAATTGCACATCGAACTGCTGTTGTTTTATTATTAGCTTTGGAGTCCGAATATTCGTAATTTAGGTCTACTTTCTCACATATCTGTTCCTATGTTGTATCTTCAGGCAGTTAATATCAGCAAGGATAATTTGGAGGCTGATACTTCATCATATCACTGCAAGTATGTACTTGATTAAGTTAAACTATTTGATCATAAGTATATCATTATCCCCTATTGCTTCTAACTCTTAAATACCATACCTTGCCAGTGTTATACGGCAAATTCCGCTTGAATCCATCGACCCTTCATTGGCTATTGGATTTTACTGCCGCGACAAAGGTACACGTGTTGTAAATTTTATGATTTTTTAACATTCAGACATAGCGAAGGATGCAATATGTATAACCTCGTTTATGATCCAGATGATTTCGATGATTTGTGTTTGCGGGCATCGGAGTTAGCAGCAGAATCAAATGGTGCCCCACTATTCACAGTAACTCAGACCCGTAACCTATCAATATCAAGCAGCAGCAGCAGGGCTCAGGATACTGATACTTTCGATGTACCTGATGATACTGAAGGCTCTGCACAAGATGACTGGCAACTTCTTTAATTCACTTGTATGATACACTTCAGTTAGGATCTGCAGAAGTTGTACTTGGTATGTGTATGATTTTAAACCTCAAAGGAGTTGTTAGGTGTCGGTTGTGTTTCTTAGAAGATTACGTTGCAATTGAAGTGTTCATATTCTTTTATAAATCTCAGCTATGTTGCAATATTCCTGCATTCTCTTATGTTCGTGACTTCTGATGTACATACATATTGTTCACATTCATTTTATTGTTTGCTCTACCTAGTTAATCCTTCCACATGAATATAGGTTCTGTTTTGTATGTTTTTATTGTGCAATATCCTTATGCACATGAGGGGCTTCAACGTCAAAAGTTAATGTCTGTTAGATAGAGGGACCGAACGTTAAGGTTTTCCAAGTTAGGGCTCTTTGCATCGGAAAGAATTCAAGGGACTGCACATGTGGTCAAAGCTAACAGTGTGAACGACCGTTTAATTACCTATAGTGATATTCGTGTTTTCCCCCATAGAGTCCTAGGTGCAACCTGAGACGAGACTTAGACAGTGAAGTTTGTTACGTCCCGATAGAGTACTGGTTCGGACAGGTCTGGTCCAATTGGTTCCAAATCAATGCCCAGTGAATAAAAAAAAAAAATTAAAATCCGACCAACCGGATTCGAACCAGTGACCTAAGGATATCAGCTAAACAACTACAGTCCTCCGCTCTACCAACTGAGCTATGGTCGGTTTGTGTTATTGTGAAACGACCCATTAAAATAGTTTTGAAATCTTCTAGATGTTGTTGTATATAGAGCTCGAACAAAAAGAATGTAGACCCAAAATAATTAGCTTAAAGTTTAATTTAAATCTATCTCTGGTATGCTTTGTGACTTGTACCCGTCTTCATATATTTTCTTGTTATTCGAGATGACGAGTTTTATTAAACTAAAAATGTACGTAGCCTAGACGTTTTCCTTTGCCATTTCTAACATGTGTAACCAATGTGGTTTGAGCCTATTGTGAGTACAAGTTGTTCATTTTTAATACTCATTTATTTTAAGTACAAATAATAAAGATAAACGGATTCCATACACGTGGGTCGATTTCATAATCTTACCGGGGTCCTGTTTCTTTGTACGGAAACAAAACTTTTAAATGGAATACAGCAAATCAAATATCCACGCAGAACATGAAGTAGTCACATTCGTGGATTGTAAAATCTTAGCGACTGATACACCCAAATTTAATACACTGACACACATTGGATATACACAGTATACACTCCATAACTCACTTGTTAATCTCAACCGTTCGATTCTCTTCCACCTATACGCAGTCAGCTACCACATTGTCGTCGGTTGTTGATATTTCATAAAACCATCTTTGTATAAAGGGGATCTACAACTTGGTTTAAGAGCATCCGGTATGGTCCGTGTCGTAGGATGGTGTCATGAGGCGTGGTGGTATAAAGCAAAAATAGTGAACGTTAAAGATTATCTTGATTTGGATTGCTTGAATTTTGTATCAAGTGAATCTATTTGGATCCTACACAATGGAAAGAACACTGTTAATTTTATCGTGCGGACAACCTCACGAAACGTGAGAGTAAAATGACATTCTTAAGTTATCGTATTATGTTTAAGGTTTATGAGATACATGTTATAATATCTACATCGTTCTTTTTATAACGAAAGTAAGGGGATCCGTGTATTATCTTCTCGCTTAACACCATAGGCTGGGTGCAATCATTTTTTTGTTAAATTATTCATTGTATACTCAATTAGCAATTGAGGATGAAATCAGATCAGTGTTTCGATTGTTTTTGGAAAGAAGGTTTTTTTTTGCGTATAACATACAGTAGGCACACGTGTATTATTTAACATGTAAGGGATTGTTTCGGAGACCAAATTCAAGAAAGAAAGGTGAGGGATGTACTGACGTGATAGGGTGGAGAGAAAAGAAAGAAAATGCCCTCACGTGCATGGCACGTGAGGGAGTTAACGTGTGTTAACTGGGGAAAGTTGGAAAATAACGTTTCAAGAGTATTTTTTTACAAGAAAATGAGAAGTTTGATAGCAAAATTGCACCAACTTTGTTCACAGGTTTTTTTTTTTATAGTAAAAATAACATATTTAAAAGACAAAATTTGTAGTTTACCCTAACCAATTTATATATTGTATTACTCTCATTTGAATTTATTACTATAAACTAGTTATAAATTAATTACATAAAAATATTTTTAAAAAAATTGAATTATTATTTCTTTTTAAATTATGTGTGTAGTGAACCATAATTTTAAAAGAAAGTAATGAAAGAGGTAGAATGTCAATTGTGAATGTGTGAAAGGGTTTCCTTGCTATTTCTATAATCTACAAGTCCTCCTCTAGTCATCCAAAACATTCTCAGTCAGTCCCACACCTCACTGTTTGGTGGCTCTTGACATCCTAAAAACTTGCCCTTTCACTTTTTCTAAATTTCCTTTCTGGCTTCTTGTGGTTGAGCTCACTTACATCCTTTTTGTTTCAAGTTTTGTTCATCAAGAACACCTTTCACCATCACTACTTACCTCTGGTATCCTTTATGGGTTCTTAAGCTTGAGCTTTCATAAACTGTTCCTTGACGATTTTGGTCTTTGATCAAGAAGATTAAGTGTGACAGTCATAGCATAGATACTTGAAGTTGAACTACTCAAGATTACAAATGGTCATCAATATCTTCATCATTCTTCTACTTCTTCCTTTGGGGGCTTTAGCTGACCAAGGTCAACTCTTTTCTCTTTTCCCAACTTTTTATTTTTGTGTAAGTAAATAAAAGGTGTTAATTTGTTAATTGTACTCTTTTTAGAAAGTACTATATTTTTTAACCTTAAATGCTTCCTTTTTCACACTTCTCACTTGAGTCAAAAAGGTTTCAACCTTTCCCTTTATTCTCTTGCATCATAATAACAATGTCTTTGATTAAAAAGATTTGTGTGCAAAAGTTGTACTCAATACCCAATTGTTAGAACATTGATTCTTCATACCAATATTATTATTTGTCATGGTTTCTTGCTGCTTTTTGGGACTCTCTTTAGAGGACATTATTGTCATTTACTATGCTTAGTGGGGGATAACATCAAGCTTTGGAAGGTTGTGCACCAGTGGCATTTGTCTAATCTATTGTTTTACTGTAATGCAATTTTCTTCTATTTTTATAATGAGTTTGGACCATTCAAGAACATTTTTGTACTAACTTTGGACCATGGGATGTTTAGTATAGTTAGTTAGTTGGCATTTACTGATGTCATCTTGATGTTTAGTTAAGGTATCATATGATTTCATTGTTCTAAGCTTAGGAAATTATCACATTGCGGAAATGGTTATAACCCGTTACATACATTTGAGTAAAAGGCCCGCGTCTCGGAGAGGTGTGCAATAGGTGCCACTGAATAAGGCCTCCAGTTAAAAAGGCCACAGATACATATAATATTAAACATGTACGGGTCATAATACAAGTTTATAAGTGATTTCTTTTTAATTTACAAGTGTCAAAGGTCTCTTTTTTGTTCTCGCCTAGCGCCACCGAAAACCATGAGACGACTCTCTCCGTTACGTTAGATATGAGATTTTTTTTAGAACGGTGAGTTAGTAGTTAGTGATTCGAGGTTACAGTGACATCCAATTGGGCATTATGCAAGCCTCGAACCTTCTCCTTAGGGGATAAACCCCACTCCTGCTTCTTAATTCGGGCCCCCGAAGGTTCTTGGTGAGACTCGAACTCGATACCTCTCCAAGAATACCTCCCCAAGGTTACCCTTGGTGGCCAACTGAGCTAGCTCAGTTGGTTACGTTAGATATGAGATTAATCTCAATTCTCATTTCCGTTTATAAAAGATTAAAAGAATTACTATCATTCATAATTACATCATTACGACTTCAATTTTGTGCGAATACTTTCTGTGTTTTCGATTACAGATGCGTTCATCGGAGTCAACATTGGAACCGCTCTCTCTGACATGCCAAATCCAACTCAAACTGCAGTCCTTCTCAAATCTCAAAATATCCGCCATGTCCGTCTCTACGATGCTGATCAAGCCATGCTCATGGCCCTTGCAGACACAGGAATCCAAGTCACTGTATCCGTCCCCAACCAACAGCTTCTTGCTATTGCCCAATCCAACACCACTGCCGCCAACTGGGTCTCACGCAACATTCTCCCCCATATCTCCACCACCAACATCACCGCCATTTCCGTTGGTAATGAAGTCCTTACCACCAACCCTAACGTAGCAACCGTCTTGGTGACCGCCTTAAAATATATTCACTTTGCACTTGTGGCCGCAGGACTAGACTCCCAAATCAAAGTCTCGACCACACATTCTTCCAACATTGTTCTTGATGCATTTCCGCCGTCCCAAGCCTTTTTCAACAAGACGTGGGACCCTGTTATGATCCCGTTGCTGGAGTTCCTCCAAACAACAGGCTCATATCTTATGATTAATGTATACCCGTACTACGATTACATGCAATCCAATGGTGCAATACCGTTGGATTATGCTCTGTTCCGGCCTTTACCAGAGGATAAAGAGGCAGTTGACTTGAACACCCTTTTGCATTACACTAATGTCTTTGATGCAGTTGTGGATGCCGCGTACTTTGCGATGATGTATTTGAATTACACAAACATTCCGATTGTTGTCACGGAATCCGGATGGCCATCTAAAGGCGATTCCTCTGAGCCCGATGCAACGCTTGATAACGCAAATACCTATAATAGTAACTTGATTAAACATGTTTTGAACAACACGGGGACTCCGAAGCATCCCGGTGTGGGGATCAGCACATATATTTACGAGCTTTATAACGAGGATTCAAAGCCGGGGTCAGTGTCAGAGAAAAACTGGGGGCTTTTTGATGCAAACGGGAGGCCGACATACACATTAAATTTGATGGATTCGGGGTCTGTCTTGGTGAATGATACCACTGGCCAGACTTACTGTGTTGTGAAGAAAGACGCAGACACGAAAATGGTGCAGGCTGCACTAGATTGGGCTTGTGGACCAGGGAGGGTTAATTGTTCGATGATGTTGCAGGGTGAACCGTGTTACCAGCCTGATACGGTGGTGGCCCATGCTACTTATGCGTTCGATACATATTACCAACAGATGGATAAGGCCGCAGGGACTTGTGATTTTAATGGGGTGGCTACTATCACTACTACAGACCCAAGTAAGTCATTGATAGCACCTTATGCTTGCACAATCGTTAATGTGTTAATATGTGACGCATATATCATGACTAACTAATCATTTTTTCGGAATTTTCACAGGCCTTGGTGATTGCATTCTTCCCAGAAGGTATATACTGTAATAAACTTATAAACTACAACTTTCTTTGATCTTTATGTGTAAACACTAACTTATACCTTGTGTTTGCTGATGTAGTGGTGGTAGTAATGGTACAACCACAAATAATGGCCCATCTTTGGCTCCGTCTACAAATTCGACTACATCAGGAGGTGTATTGATATCTGATTCTGTAGGGAATTAAAAACACACACAGACGAATCGACAGAAAATAAGGCGACGCCCACACAAGGTATTATCCCTAATCGAATCTCGATTAGTTTTATTGAAAGAATGACGTGTTTGGTTTGTTCCCCCTCACCTCCTTTTATAGAGATGAGGGGGAACCGACTATACAAGTCCTACGGGTCGGGTTGGGCTTAGACATTGCCAACCGACCTTTATTCATAGCTATTAGGAAACTAGGCTACTCGACTTTTGATTCCTTAGACACGACATAGGCGAATATAATGACTAAACATAACAGATTCAGTTTCTATCTCGAGACTAGTTGGTGTGTTACTCTGGACTACTGTGGCCTTCTTGTAAAGATGTCAGCTAGTATTTGATTTGGGATTCGATTCTTGCTAATGCGCTAATGTAGCATTCTTTTACCCAGATTTTGCGTTATCAGATATTTATGGGAAAAAAAACATCTACGTTAACTTGAATCTAGTAAGCTGTATAACCTGCAAATTTACTCCTCAAACATAGAATACCGGAAAAGAATGCCTTGGTTACCTTTGTAGTAGATCATGAGTTTTGCTCCAACAACACAAAAAACTAGGAACGTGCAATTGATTCGTTAAAAACATGTTAATGTCACACTTGTAACGTAATACCGGTAGACAAGACATGATTTACACTAGTACAAGTCAAGTTATACTAATTTGTTTTTCGGTTCCCTTCACGCGAAAAGCTGATGTTAGTTGTGCATCGGCTCGACTGTTGTCTTAAAGAGAAGAACGTGAACTTTGTCGATCGAGAAGTACAAGAAACCACCTGAAGCATGCGTGACATATGATCCAAAGCTAGTCCCGACAATACAGTGCCAAGCAGGACCATACAAACAATCGAATTCCTGTATTAAACACATAAAAGTTACTCAGTGCTACTGATATCGCACATTGGAAATGTTTTCTAAGACAAATAACATTATTAATCTATATCTGACACCATAAAGAACAAATTTGACCGTATTATTTGGAATTTTCTGTTTATCTTTAGATTCTTGGATGTGAATGTTTATCAAATTTCTAAATACCTTATTCCAAACATACAAGTGGCCTATATTATTTGTAATACATAGTGTCCGTGATCAACCTTATGGACAATAATTCATTTCATCAATTTGTAATAAACACTGATAAAATTTTATCGGAGGAGAAACTATTTACCTAAAAACATAAGCACTGATAAAAATAGATTATTGTTATATAAAAGTGTTACGTACAATTATTAATTGTTTTTTCTTTCCTTATATAGAATAACGTAATAAGAGAAAACAATCTGCTCTAACATTTTGGGCACAAATAAGGGAAGCTAAGTTCTAACGTTTACATTACATAAGGAAAATCAGAAAAAACTTTCTTAATTTACATGTCTAACATTTTAGTGATCGCAATAATTATACTCACTTCATCAGTAACACGTAGATTATTAGTGCTTTAAGCCTACAACTAAGCATGTATTTAGTCATCACATCAATCATTATCTATAAGATAGTCAAAACAAGTGCTATAACATGCATTTCTGTAATTTCTCCGTAGTTAGTTTTCTAAGATTAAGTTCTTGGTACCTTACTGGGCTACTGGTCATATTTAATCAAAAGTGGTTAAGACTTTAACATGCTAGAAATTTATTTAATAACTTATTAAGTAGCCAAAAGCTATTCAACACTCAGAATTTAGATAGACAATAAACTGCATACCTTCTTGAGAGCAAGAGCAAGGCATTTGCTATCAATTTTCTTCACATTTCCATTTCCCGGAATCGAATCAAGATAGCTTGTCGCACATTTAAACGCATTCTTTTGCATAACAATCGCCATATCCGAAGCTCGTAGTCTAATACAATTATCAATCTTATTATTCACTTGTTTTTGTTGCTGATCAGCTGCTTTTTTTCTTTGAATTAAGCTTTTCAAGAACTTGCTTCTTCTCTCCAACTCTTCTTCTGCTCTTTCCATATGTTCATACTTTGATCATAAGCAAATGTGTGTGTATTTTTTTTCTTTTTCACTTTGTGTTATGTGAGAGATATGTGTGTATGTGTGTAGGTTTGCTAGCTTTTTGAAAAAAGAAGTGGGAATTGCGTGAGTTATGGGGGACCAACTTTATTGATAGTGTAATAAATAAATTTATGATAGGCACCGTAAATGAAGGTGTTATAGACTAAAGTTGTCACATTTAATTGACATCAGATTAACCTTAACTATGCATTATTGTAGTTACACTAATAATTTTATGAAACTGACAGTTTTATTACGTTAGACTTGTAAAGTTATACTACATACTTGTAAAGATATTTCTCACGTCTGCGAAAAGTTCATATATCATTGTAGAGGTTCTCATCTCAGCAAACTCGATCTTTTCGCAATGGTTTCACCTCGATCTTGTGTTTTTTGATTTTTTTTGACGGCAAAGATAAAATCTTGCACTTGTTTAGAAGGTGTTTTACCAAGCAACTCTACTAAAACAGTGTGTAGTTTGTGGTATATATCATTTTTTATGATGAGTGATGAGTGATGAGTGTACGGGTAACTCTTAACATCTTGCTATTTTACATTAGTATAAAAAGTGTTAGCTTTAAAAGAACATATTGGCAAATGATATATATTTTAACCTTATTGATTTCACATATACTTAAACTTAAAGTCGATAAATGCATATGGAAATCTTCAAACAAACATAAGAAATTAAAAGCCACACTTATTTAAGTAACTTGGAAACCAATGTATTTCTATAGTTATAAAGTGTTATACTTCTTGTGGACTTGCATCACTACTTCATTATCATCAAGATCATTTGAGGTGATGAGTCTCAATATCTTTGGTAAGATAGTAAGCGAAATCCATAATCGCATCCGGGTCAGGGACATCTTCATTCATCTTCTCATACTCCACCGTCCATGTCACCAAGCAATTTTCACCATTTTGATCAACACGGATGTTCGCTGCTATTCGCTTATAAATCTGCATCATCTCTGCTTCGAGTACCCTATAGGTAATCGATTTGTTTTCTTCATCGACAAATTCGACAAGTTCCTTTGATGTTTGTGGTTTTCCCTCTATATAAATAATCAAGAAAGAATATTAGGAAGATATGACCTATGCTACTTGGATCAACATATTAATTTATCTTTTGAACAATGAACAAGGTATTAAAAATTAATCTAATAGTTACCAATAAGCCAGTTCCACTTGAGGATGGATCCAACAGCACCCCATTCACCTTGATGCAATTCACAACCTTGAATGTGAGCCGGGGCTACGTTGCATAAGTCGTATGGATTGTACCTAAAGAGTTTATGATAGGCATCACTATTGCATTTAGTATCTATCTGCACAACCCTTTTCCCAACTAAAGCCATTTTCTCAGAGTTGTTTAGCTCCTAAACGGTATGGTAAAATATGGGATGACTAAAAACTGTCTCCCGCTCTCGCCTTTAAAAGGAGTTGGTGGACCTTCATATTCGCCTTTGCTATCCCGCCAGATTCACCTTAGTGCTAATAATGCACTGCAGAATAGTTTTCGTCAACTATTGCCTGGGCCACTCGCCCCTGTTATGCGATTAGAATATATTCCAACATTTTTGCCCAAAAATGTTCGAATACACAGACGTACGCATGGGATGATGGAATAGCTCGGAGTATGCTTATTCATATAATCAACTGGAAAATTTATGTTCTGATTCGAAGTTCATTTATAACGGGCCATGGTCCATACATATTCTGTTCTATCCAGCCAGCATAAAACAAGATCAACTGCTGATGCTTCAGATTATCGACCCTGCTGGTTATTTCTTGGTCCAACACAAGGGCTTTGCACTTCCAAGCTACCCAAAAATGTCCCAAAAATAGACATATGCTATCTTTGGAAATATGACAATCTATCAAATACAGTTCCTGGTTTGTTGATAAAAATCAATATCAAATTTATTAAAACACATATTAGATGATTTTAATTACATTAACACGCCAATGTTTTGGGAAAAAACGTAACAAAATAAATGATGACCCGTCATGACACCGCTCTAGCTTAATCTGTATGTTTTCGGGCCCAAAGTTTAACTTTTTATACCTTTTATGCTCAAAATGCTGGTCTCTGTTTTCGTATTATATTTGATGTCTTAAGAACAACTACTAACTCGCATATTTCAAGTCTACTTTCGTAGATCGGTGTAACTCCAAGGCTACAAGTTGGTCATGGTTAAAATCTGTCGCACATCCTCGTTTTGTAAATTTAGCATCATACAATAGCTCTAGAATCTCTAGTACACATACGATTTGAGCCAAGAGACGTACATGGTTGGCATTTGGCACATTCTACTGTCTACTTTTGTTGTATAGTAACTCATGTTTTCGTTTCGATGCTATTATACTAAATCTAAATCTGAGTTGGCTCGATAGTGAAGGTAAATCGATCTGAAGATAATGAGCCCCTTAGAAATAGAGAAAATTAATGTATGACTCAACTTTAACATGTACCAATCTAGACTAATGATCCGTGCTTGCTTGGTAGAGGAAGGCCCGGAGTAAGTTCTGTGTCAACGTTATCCACCCAAATGGGTTCATGGATTCAACTATTCAAGTATTGAAGCGTATATGAATGTGTTTCTTACTACATTCATCAAAAAAGTTCAAAATAATTGCTAATCAACAATAAGAACAACAAAAAGATATACAGTCTACTTGCTAGTATTCTTACTATATATAGTAAGAAAAAAGTTTGAGCCAAAAGTATTGACCTGCAATCATTATAAATTATCACACGCACAATAATTCGGAGAAAAAGGTTGAGCCAAAAGTTGACCAGCCTAGAAATTGCATTCAGAAATATTACATGAAAATAAAAAGTGACATAATGATAAATATAGTAGTATGTGAAAAGTTTTCAATATCAGCCGTTTTTCGATCCCCAAGCTGGATGCGACATTCATCTCGATCCTGAGCTTCAAAGGACACTCACCGAATCATTCCTTTGGGAGCGATCGGCACAACCACCACTCCATATTTTGCCTCTCGCGCATCTAATTGACATCAAGTTCATAAAATTGAAAGAACCATTAAAATCTCACGAAAGTATAATCACAAAATTACCTATGTCGATATAAGAGACTGCAGGATAACAAAGGTTAACTTACCTGTTGCACCATGTAGTTGGAGTTCACGGTATTCTTGACATAGAGCACATCTCTCGCAACATAGATGAGCCAGACAGTCTTGGAATTGGCTACCACCCAACATGTATTGCTTCCTAATCTTGGAACGATAAGTTAACGAGTAGATCCATCCACATCCCGTACCATATGTCAAAAGGGCATGAATACCAGCACTAACAATGCAAGCTGCAACAAAATATATAACAAGTGTCACCTACTTTTGCATTGTTTGTCTTTGGGCTGATTTGATAATAACTTACAAGTCTTTCCATCGTCAACAGCCTCAGCGATTCGTCCAACAGTAACGCAAGGGCACCAACATGTGATGCAGCCTGTATACATAATTAAATTCAAGGCTAGGTTCTGGTATGAAACCAATAAATTTTCTTCATGTACACATTCTTATGACTAACAAGATTTTAATGGAGCTGGTGATCGAGAAGTGGTAACTTACAAAGTGAGGCGTCGGAGCAGCAGTTTGAGAGGCCGGAGGACCACTCAGCCGGTGCTGCAAGTAGTTCGTCTTCATGAGACAACGGAGTAGACAAAAGTTTCTCGTAATCATTTTGGTTGGCGAAAGACATGATTAGGGTGAAGATCAAACACTAGATTGATTTCAAAGAGTTTGAAATTGATTGCTAATTAAGGGATTGAACACCATCCCTATTTATATCAACTTTGGGTACTTAGGCTAGGCACAACGCATGGGGTCGCGACCTAGTTTTTTCGGCCGGAGATCTAGTGCGACCTATTTGCCACAACCCGGCGACCTAGTGCGACCTAGTTGAAAAATTTTTTTTTTTTTTTTAAAACACAATAAATTTAATAAAAAACATTACATTTATTTAAAAAAAAACATTACACAATTATTCGAAATTAAAAAACATTACAATAATCCTAGTAATTTAACGTTCCTTGATTATGTCCTTCATTTCTTGTTGTGCTTGCTGTTTGGCTATCGGCAAGTTGGGGTCGATTTCCGAGTTGTAGAACATCAAGTCTTTATCTCGTTTCTTTGCTTCAGCAAGCTCGATAGCCCGACGTTGTAACTCGAGCTTTTCTCTTTTGATTTCCGCGTTTTTCTCCTGCAAATCCAACTCCCGTTGCTTCAAGTCAAAGTACCCAATGTCTTTCATCTTCTCCCATTTGGAGCTTACAGCTTCAACTAATGAAGACTTCCCAGTTGACGAAGAGGTTGATGGCTTCTTTTTAGCACGATCACGACCCATTGGTCGATTTTCTTGTTTCTCTTCTTCAGAATCATCGTGCACATCCATGTAACTAGCGTGTCCAGAACCAGATGTGGTTTAAGAAGTCTTGGCTTTTTTGCTAGACGGTTTCTTTGTAAACCGTGGCATTTCAACCTCTATCCAACTCGGGTGATCTTTGAGCACCTTCCACACCTCCTGGTATTGAAACTCTTTATTGTAAGTCACTTTGTATTCAGCACAAGCTTTTTGGAAATCAGTGAGATCATTTGCACCACTATCATGAGTACGCTCAATGTTATTCATAATACCACAAAATGCACCAACACTAGGACGCAACCTGTTTTTCCATTTGCTCACAACCGCGTCATACCCTCTAGCAGAACCCGTCTCGGTTTCATAGTACTTCACTACTTTTAGCCAAAAGCCCTTTGATTTTTGACTGTTTCCTTGGATGCAATTCTCGGAAACATAACACCAACCTCTGCATAACGCACACTCCTCCTCACTTGTCAATTCTTTTGGTGCCTCAGTTGTATCAACCTGTTTGCTTTTCGTAGCACGTCTTGAGGGCTTCTTAGGTTTGATTGGGGACATTTCTTCCACATCGTCTTCAAGGTTGTATGCACCATGAAAAGACCCGTGTCCCGAACCTTGACCCATAGATTGATCTTGGCTAGGCCCGTCACCCACATAGTTGTCTTGGTTGTATATCATATTTTCAAGTTGTGCATCAACCTCAAAACGATTAATCGGAGAATACTGTTGGTTTGGATAGGAAGTAGTGGAAGAATCCATAGTAGGCCGATACACACCCGAAGGCGATTCGTAGTTAGGTTATTGGTTATCACGTTGTGGGGGATAAAAGGACGGTTTGAATAGTTAGGTTGTTGGTGTGATTGATATCCAAAACCGGTGGGTCTAAACCGGAATTGTGGAGACACACCGGATAATCGGAAATTCGAGTCCGGTGTCACATGTGGAACAGATTCTTGACGAACTCGGGATTTTGGGGTTTTGTTTTGGGGAGTTCTCTTGCTAGACATTTTTAATGTGTGTTGAGATTTGTGTGTGAAATGTAAAAAATATTGAAAGAATGTATTGATTATATAGGTTTTAAAAAAAATTTGAATTTTTTTTTTTAAATGTAACGGTAACATAACGGTCCAATTTTTCAAACATTTCATTTTTTCCCAATTTTTTCAATAGGTCGTGACCAGGGTCGGTTTGGGCTTGATTTGCACCGGCGACCGAATCGCCGCAACACGACGACCCGGTCGCGACCGAGAGTCGACCGACTCTTTTCAGGTGCGTTGTGCCCAGTCTTACAAGCAAGGGTATTTTTACTTTTATCATTTTATATTAATTCTGTTTGTTAGAAAATTCTTTGCATATTCTTACCATGTATAACAACGAGAATTTATAACGGCAAATAATTGTAATGTTAAAAAAGGTTTATGGGTTATAAAGAAAAATGATAAAAGTTTGAGGACAATTTGGGATTAAACACTACTTAAACTAAATAAAATTATGGTTATAATGTATAGTCTTCTTAATTTTTCAACCTTCAATAATAACGTATAAACCGTTTTTATATACTAGATGTGTACTCGCGTATAGAGGCGAAAATTACCTAACAGCAGATAGTTAACGATTTCGATTGTCGTATAGGTAACCCAAGACTCGACCGGATTGACCCGAGAGTCGACCAAGTGACCCGACCACTCGACCGGATTGACTCGGTGATCGAATCCGTGACCCGATAACTCGACCAGGTTGATCTGATGGTCGAATATGTGACCCGTGACTCGACTGGATTGACTAAGTGATCGAACCCGTGACTCGATACACAATTACAATTATAGATTTGACAAATTATCTTAAATGAATGTAGAAAAAGTTTTTTTAATTAAAAGCTATAAATTTTACTTTAAGAAATGGATGTTAAACTATAGTAGAGATTATAAATAAATGCAACGTATTGAAACATCTATAAGTTTACTAATTTACATTTGCATCGTGCACAATAAAAAAACACTATCATGATGTAAATTATGAACTTTTCTTTCACTATGGTTTTTGACACATTAATCAGTTAATGTATGAGGTTTAACCTCGCATACTCATACAACGGTAAAACTGAATAATGCATAATAAAACCGAAGGCTTGTTTAGAAAGAGCTATTTTAGAGTTTTTTTTGGAGCTGAAAGTTTCTTGGTTTAAAAAATAACTTCTTTTATAAGAATAGCTACGTTTAGTACATTAACATTAAGCTTTCATTTTGAACAAATACTTTTTAAATAAAAACTTGAATCATAAACCTTTTTAAATTTTGTAAAGCTGTTAAAAATATTAAAACAGTAAATTACTAATGTACATTCTAATCATATTATAATCCATTTAAATATATCTTTTTAAATAATTTTATATTTTAATATTATAGTTAACAACTAACTCACCAAATAATTTTATTAAAACAGTTTATAACTCATTTTACAGCCTACAATAATATAGCTTAGAACTAGAGGTGGCAAATCTTGCCTATTTTGATACATATGGGCACTTTTTGCCCATTTTCAAAAAAGGATGGGGCACTTTTTGCCCATTCTTTATAATGAATGGGCTAAACGGGCGCATATGTAAGAAACTAAATGGGCTTAACGGGCGCACTTGTAAAATGCAAATTAGTATATTCGACGAATATTTTTTATTAAGTTTTTTATCCCGGCTTTCAAACAAGTATTTTTATTTTTTATTTGTAGGTTTTTATATGTTTTTTTCTTTTTTTAGCTTGCGCCCGTTTAGCCCGCCCGTTTAGCCCGCGCCCATTTAGCCCGCCGCCCGTTTAGCCCGTTGCCCGTTTAGCCCGCTGCCCGTGCCCGCCCGCCCGCCCATTTTGCCACCTCTACTTAGAACATACACCTAACCCTTATATTGAAAATTCTGAGTGAATTGAAACTATATTTTATAGTCGATGGGAATTAAACATAAATTTAGTGTATCATAGATTTTTAAATCACTGACTATAAAATTATGATTGAACAATTTCTCCAATGAAATATAGGACTACAATTATAATTAAAACCAGAGAAAATCTTATCAACTTTTTTTTCAATCTCAAAGTAATCGAGAATTGAATGGGACGTGCTTTAATCGTATATGAAGCTTAGAAACAGGCAAAAGCTAACGATATTAAAGAGGCCGGACTGAAGTTGACTTTAAATTGGGACATATAAACCATGAGATTTTATATATACCTTCTCTTCTTGTTTGATGATATGTCCATAATGTGTATTTTAATTAACAAAAGGTTGAAATATCTAGCCTGCGCGTTACGTTAGATTAAGGTTGTCAACTCTTATTTCCGTCTTTTCCTTCCAACACTTTTACTCTCTAGTAGCAACTGACATTGACATACTTAAATAACTAAATTTATATCAGATAATCATGCAATAAGGCCATCTAACAAGAGTTACGTTGCATTGTTAATCACGACTCATTTTCTTTTGTATACTAGTACGGTATCAGATCGATAAGTTAACAGTGTGTATGTGAAGTCAACTTAAGCTTGTGCTTGTTTGGTGTAAACGAATTTTATGAAACATCTTATTTTATTGCAGGCCGATCAGCACATCAACGGTAATGTATATTGTTAGAATATTAGGAGTAATATTAAACATAGTTTAGGGATTTAAGTGTACTTTGTAATATAGATTAGGAATAAACTTGTATTAGGAAGGTGCCTACCCCCTCATCTCTATAAATAGGGATGAGGGGGATCCTAGTTCATTGTATTCTTCTTCCTCAATGTAGTCTTTATTAGGGTTATTAATAAAGAGGTAGTTGAGGGTATACCGTGTGCATATATTTGTCGGTTCTTTGTAGTCTCTCGGGTTCGCTACTTGTACTCGATACAACTCGCGATCTAGCGGTTCCGCGTTATCGAACTTCGGGTTTGTTGTCGGTATCTTACAACAAGTGGTATCAGAGCTCACGGTTATTGTGGTCTCACGAAGGTCGAGGGCTAGAGCGAGGTTTCGATTTAATCGAAAGAAGGTATCGAGGTTTGGTTTTTGAAATCGATCGATTTCTTTGAAGTAGCGATTGTCGAAGTTCAGTTTCAGTTTCTGATATTGAAATCGTCTTTTAGTGCGATCGTTTGATACGAGGAAGAGTCACATGTTGTTTTGGATTTAGAAAACGACAAGTGAAAAGAAGAAAGGAAGTGGCGTGGGGTTCTTTGTTAATATAAAGAAAGGAAGATAACCAATATAAGTTTATCCACGTGAAAAACACATTGGTGGTTTTTTGTTCACTTGTTTCTTCATTACTACAAAGTGAGAATATTATATAAAACTACATATTGGTAGTTTTTGGTTTTAATATTTGATCAAGACAAAGGTTAACTTCAGTTGTCGTTTTTATTTTTATAAAAGTCGATATCTTGAAGTTTGTTGTTGCGGGTTCTTGTGGTTCAAGTTTAGATCGTGGTTGGCTTAGGTTTTAAGTTAGCGGTCGGGTTTGCTTGTTCGGAATCGAGGGTTTAGGGTTCTCTAATAAATTCGATTTGCAAGAAGGGTTTTTCTTATGGTTCAAGCTTGATCGTGGTTCCTTTGGGTATTCAAGTTTACGATCGGGTTGCTTGTTCATGATCGAGGGTTTAGAGGTTTTCTAATAGATTCGATTTGCAAGAAAATGTTTTAGCAACGGGTATATTGCACACGGCTTGCGAGGCTTGTCGGGAAAGTTGGTTAAGAAACAACTTGACAAGGTTTGTAGCAAGGTTAAGAAGATTCAAGACTTGTCGAGGTTGCAAGATTTCTTAAGATATTAGAAATCGGTTTTGCAAAATAAAAAGTACGACAAGGGTTACTTCAAAAGGAGTCGGGTACTTTCTTGATTCAAGGGCTGTCGATTTGTTGGATAGGTTAATTTCCAAGGCTCAATCGATATTTGAGTAAGAAAGGGTGTTCTTTTGAAGGGTTACTTGGTTTGATCGATTTCTAAGAAGGTTTCTCTTAGGGTTATATCGATAAAGCAAGGTTTTTTCTTTATACAAGGGACTTCGTAATTCGTGATTGTGAGGTTTAATATATCACAAGGTTTAGCGAATTATCGAAGGGACTTTGTCGGTTTGTGATTGTGATATTTTCACAAGGTTTAGCAAACAACAAGGGGATAAAGAAGAATGGCTAGTTCTATAACTAGGTTTGACATCGAAAATTTCGATGGGTTTAATGTACACAAGCATGGAGGTTCTAAACAAGTTGGGTTCAAACAACTTGGTCCTGGTGTTAAAACAGGAGTCCATGGAGTACAGGTTTATAAACGTGTTTGGTTTGAGGTGGAACTACAGGGAGCTCAAGAGAATCGTGAAGCTGAGGTTTTTCAGGATAGTAACGATCATGTTGCAGTGGCTCAAAGACGGTTTGAGGTGGAACTGCATGGAGCTCAAAGGGATCGTGAAACTGAGGTTTTTCAGGTTAGTGGCGATCATGCTGCAGTGGCTCAAAGACGGTTGGAGGACAAACAACCTGAAGAAAAGACAAACACTGACTGCTTGGTAAATGAGCAGGAAGAGGTACACCTTGGTATAAAGGTGGGGGCAAACATTACGGTAACCGGAGTACCTGGTCAAGAGGGTGCGGAGGGTAATGTTGTTGAGAAGAAGAACGTGAAGGAGTTTATGGAAGCTAATCTAAGGAAATTACAGAAGTACAATGCCTGGTCGACAAGGTGGTTCCCGGTTCGAGGTTCCAACACCGGTAAAGGGTGTTGAGTATCGGTTATGTTTAAGTGTTACTCCTAAGGTGGAAATTGTTAGAATATTAGGAGTAATATTAAACATAGTTTAGGGACTTAAGTGTACTTTGTAATATAGATTAGGAATAAACTTGTATTAGGAAGGTGCCTACCCCCTCATCTCTATAAATAGGGATGAGGGGGATCCTAGTTCATTGTATTCTTCTTCCTCAATGTAGTCTTTATTAGGGTTATTAATAAAGAGGTAGTTGAGGGTATACCGTGTGCATATATTTGTCGGTTCTTTGTAGTCTCTCGGGTTCGCTATTTGTACTCGATACAACTCGCGATCTAGCGGTTCCGCGTTATCGAACTTCAGGTTTGTTGTCGGTATCTTACAACATATATTCAAACAAGACTAATTAGCGTTTTAGAATAAAAGGAAAAATAAACAGTAGCACGAACGTGAGCATACAGTTTACACACCGAGTAGCAGAGACACAAAATATAAACCATATTTTTTTAATTACTACGTGATACCAAACATTTTCTGATGACAAAAAGTATGACACGAAACTATCTATTAATGATCAAAATGCGACTAAAATAAAGTAATCGATTTTATGCACATGAAAAGAAAGGCATTTTTTTTATTCTTATAACGCCCAACAAGTCTCGACTTCCCTCATACATCGTGGAAGACGGTATTGAGAGAGTCACTTTAGTGTTACTTTTTATAACGCCCAACAAGCAAAAGTGTAAGTACTTTCGACCCTTGCTTGTAATACTCTTGTGTAATCCATGTATATGTTTCTTTCTCTAGGTTTTTGTTAGTGTAACAAAATTGCAGTTCAAAATAAAAGAAGAAAACAAACAACCTTTTAAATTTTTTGTTATAAATAGAGATGGTTTTACCTCTTTAAACTCCACAAATCAAACATATTCGAACTAAAGAATTTCTTATTTTATCAAGTTAGTAGCCATGTACATTGCAAACCAAAATGGCTTCTACATGAAACTTGTAGCAGACTCTCCTTCATCTGAATCTGACCAACTTGGACCCTTAGAACCGGAACCAAACAATACCAATCCATGGTCCTCCGGCCTTTGTGACTGTTTTGAAGATGCAGAAATTTGTAAGTTTAATTTCCTTAGAAAAAAATGGTAGTGAAAATGGTAAGAAAGCAAAGCAAAGGAATGCACATGACCTAATGATATGATGGAAACTAGTAACAATTTGCCTGTGGCTGTGAATATATATAGGTGATTAAACATGTAACATTTTCATATTTTAATCCTGATAATGTGTAGGTTGCTTAACCTGTTGGTGTCCTTGGTATACATTTGGACGAATTGCTGAGGCCGTTGACGATGGGGAGACATGTAAGTATGCACAACCGATGTCCAAGCTAAGCGTGTCAGTAACGTACGTAAAATCATAGATTAATAACAACAGTTTGTCCAAATGTTCTTACCTACACATAAAAAGAACGGGAAAAAGTGAGTAAAGATTTTGGACCTTTTGGGAACATTCTTTTCCTTCTAAGAATTAACGTAGTTTCGGGTAAACAGCATAACTTATTGTCTTGCAGATTGCAGTAATCTTTTAAAAAGTGTCAGTTTACTTGATGCAGTGATGCTTTTATGGTTCTGACAGTAAAAAACAGTAGTAACGTTTTCCAATCTTTTTTTCTTTTGGTGCAGCATGTGTTTCTAGTGCTGCAATGCATGCACTACTGACATATATGATGGGTTATGGATGGAAGTATTCGTGCATGTATCGCACCAAGATGAGAAAAAAGTTCAAGTTAGATGGTAGTAACTTCAAAGACTGTTTAATTCATTCCTGCTGCGAGACATGTGCTTTATGCCAAGAGTACCGTGA
Organism: Glebionis coronaria; assembly: GCA_025667525.1. Taxonomy (NCBI): domain Eukaryota; kingdom Viridiplantae; phylum Streptophyta; class Magnoliopsida; order Asterales; family Asteraceae; genus Glebionis; species Glebionis coronaria. Next base: position 77,446,455 of record CM046874.1, on the reverse strand, counting down.
GCTTCAACATCGTGGTTTGATCGTGTCATCTGGTATGATTCTTTTGCCAAGCACTTTGTGATGTTTATATATGATGAATTAAAATATTGTATGTTTAATTACTAAACGAAACTTAGAAGCCACAAAACTGATAGAATATCCTATACTTAGCGCTAGGTTTTGATAATCATAATTTTGATTTAAGGAATATATTAATCACCACCGGGTATTAACTATATATGACATGTTCTGAACCCTTTTTTACTCTTTTTATGTCAAGAAGATGACGACCAAAAGAAATATGGAGCGGAGGTTGTACCAGTTCCTCCCAAAGGAATGATCAGGTGAATTATCTCGGGTAGTGGCTCACTCCAACAACAACAACATACCCAATCCCGATGGAGCAATCATCAACGATACAATACTACTTAATATATCAGCTGCTTACTTTCGTACCACAATAATGTGCCTCTATGATGTACTTCGAATCAAATTATCATATGTAATTCTTAATTAAGTTATTTTAATCTTGATGTCGTAATTCCTCAATCTTACTGAGAATCTATCCTAATTTTGGAAATACAACGTCATACATTTAATGAATATTATAGTTCACAATTTGCCTTATAAATTGATAATCGATCTTGTCGTACTAGTCTCATGTCACAATTTGAGGGAATATCTTTTAGCTCAAAAGTTAGGCATCACTGATTAAACACCTTACTCGCCAGTGGACCAAGTAATTACCAATGGGCCTGGGTTTGATGCTGTTGTGCACCACCACTCGCCCAGTTGCATCAATATTGGCTCAATAACGAAGGCGAATATTATGGTCCTTTAGCTCGATATACAGTCGGTGATTTTAGCATAGGGAATTGGTACTTGTATATTCTTATTCTATTTAGCCATATCAGTAGAATAGTAAAGCATACAATTAGCTAGCTCTATTTAAAGGGCAAAGGGAGACGATGAGCATTCATCACAAAGCTTTTATTTGTTATTGAGATAAAATAGTTCATGGGACTAATTGAAAAGAAGGTTGCCAAAGTAGATACCATATGCAATGGAGATATTATTTACGGACTTTTCAGGTACAAGCTATCCGAGTTGTTGAACTTAGCTCCAGAGTGCTTTAAAAGTTGTAAGTTGCAAGAAGGCGAATGGGGTGCCGTAGGATCCATCATCAACTGGAATTATGTCCTTGGTAAGACTCGTTCTTTCGTAAGATATATTTTTCAGTCTCATTAACGAGTACTATATAGCGTTCGTACCAAAAAAATGATAAGAAGTATTATACTGTATTACTTATGAAATTCTATTCATAACCACGTAGTAAAAGTATTGAATTCAGATTGGATTTCTTGACTATATGTAGATGGGAAAAGCCAAGTCATTACACATAATATCGATTCCTTGGATGAGAAAAACAAATCACTCAGCTTCAAGGCACTTACTGGAGATATATTGAAGTTTTACAAAATCTTCAAAGCAAGCATCCAGGTTGATGGAAACACTGAAAGCAGCACGGTGACATGGACCTTTGAGTATGAGAAGATGAGTGAAGATGTCCCTGACCCGGATTCACTTCTTGAGCTCGGTAAGAATGTTATCAAATATGCCGAGTCTCGCCTGAACCCCGCTTTAGTCATTGAGGCTGCTCAGAAGGTTGGCAATGATATTAAGATTCCTCAGCTGCAGTAATAATGATACTGATGAGGTCATGAAGTTAAGCTTTACGCCAATATATGTGTATGGTTTGCAAGTTGCTAATACTGTTGGGTTTCTTATGTTTCTTTGAAGGTTATGAACCCATACGGGTCCATGGTCCTCACGTATGTGTGACAAGAATAAACTTTGTATAAATGTTTTTACTCCGTATCTGCTTAATATGTTGATTGTCTTGATTAAGTCTTTTTTACAACAAAATTATTAGTAGTAAAAAGTAGAGACTAGACTATCTTCAGTATTATGAACACAGCTTTGCACATATATAATTAAGTTTCATGTTATGTCTCGACGTCTCGTACAGTGATCCAACAGCATTGACTTTCTTGTTTCGTTCAAAATAACATACATAGTATTGTTAGCAAGGTCTAAATTGAGCAATTCAATTCAAGTGTGTATGCACTTGAAGGCTGATGTGTAAAAGTGTGATCATGTATTAAGATAACAGATTATTTGTGTGACATTAACATCACATGCATTTTTTTAAACCACAAACAAAATGAATATTTGGTTTAATGGAATGATTTAGGATGTCTGTGAACCTGCAAAAAATAAATGAAAATTGAAAGAACATTATAATAAGAGCAATTGGTGGAAAATAATCTTTTTAGAATGTTGCAGATTAACTTCAAACATTCCCATGTATTTCAACAACCAAAGATTTACAAGAACTTATATGACAGCCCTATACATTCCTCGGCTATGATTAACAAAAGTACACAATAAATTTACATAATCAAGTTATACATAGGTGATTTAAGTATAACATAACTACTGAATAATTATGTTCAAAAAACAAGCCTTATTAATTCCTCAACTTCCCAAACTGATTAGATTTGTTTGTATTTCAGCGAGTCATTCCTCCAGGAACCTTTGGTGGCACCATAACTCCACCAGTTTCTTTTATCTCCGGAGATTGACCCTGCCACCCGACTCCTAAAAAATAAAAATTATCAAACAATTCAATGAGTTTGATTAGAGAGCCAAATTTATATATAAAAAAAGAGATGAGGTATATATCTTACCAAGTTCCATATTGAAGCCACGAGTCTGAAGCTCACGATATTCTTGGCACAAGGCACACGGTTCACAAAATAGATGAAGAAGAATATTTATCAGCGTGTCATCGGGTAACTTATATTGTTGGGTCATCTTAATCCTGTAGCATGCGGATAAGACACATGCAAATCCCGTGAAGTACAATATTCCACCATGAATCAATATGTACAGAATACAACCTATTAATTTAAAAAACATTGCTGTCTTAGAATAGAAGATATTTAATCTAAACATTTTGGATCATGGATTGCAATACAATTAGCACGTACTGTTTTGTCCCCTGTCAACCATTTCAGCAATTTGTCCGAAAGTAACGGATGGGAGAAATGCCGTTATGATACCTGTTAAAACAAAAGACATAAGCAGTTTATTAGACACAGAAAACACAAAACAATCGAAAAGAATATAATGTATCATTATTGTACTTACAGGTTGGGATATCATCAAAGCATTCAAAGAGACCAGTGGACCAAGTAGGAACCACGTCGTGTTGTGGTGGAGCCCCAACAACATTCTGGCTCGTTGGACCAGCCTCGCCTTTGCTAGAATCTGAGTCACTTGAAGAAGGTGTAGCAGTGGCCACTGTTTGGGCACCTTGAGGAGCCTTGTCCTTGTCGTTTGGGAGTGAGGAATTCATTATTGAAACTCAATTATCCAGATAGATTTATGTGCTGGATAATTGAGTTTAGCCTGAGAATTGGTTAACATTTGCATTAACGGTATCTATTTATACAGTGTTGGAAGTATTTTATCCATTGTTTTTTCACAATTTTTTTGGAGGACTTGCATTGCTACGAGAATTGTTGCACATTAATAGGGTTTGTCAACATATGTGAAAAAAGAAAGGAATTTAGATTGTGGAAACTAATCTTTTATACAATAAAAGAAACAAAGTTTTGGATTTCAAAATTAATAATACTATGAATTGAACCAAAAAGAAGACCTAATTTCCTGACCGGCAAAATTGTGACAACAAATTGATAAAAGTCAAAATTGCAATTTTGTTTCGAAAGTTGAAAGAAAAAAAAAAATGCTTAAGAGCACATATATAAAAAGATAAAAAAGAGAACGGATAATTTGTGCAACTTCATAAGATACATGTAAGATACCTTTTTTGTTATTATCTTGTAATTAGACTTCTACTTCTAGAACAACAAATGTTACTGATTAATGGGTTGAGTCGTGTAATAATATTCAAGCGGCAGAAAATATCTTTTCCGAACCTTCATCCAGTAACAAGTTTTATCTAACTCAATAGATTGTTATATATAAGTCTAACTCATAATAAATTAATACAATTAAAACAGTTTTAGTAATACATAAATAACACAAATATTTTCTGACGTCGAACTCTTATTAAGTAAGAATTATATACCCTATTGTATGTTGAACTAAAATTAAGGTTGAATAGACAATGTGTTTGTATGTGATCTCATCACTAACAAGTCATATTAATCCTAACGATTAATTGACTTAACAATGAATAACAATAAGGAGTTTAGAACTCAAGTGCTTAACGCATTTGGAGGAGAGAAACTGTTTGCTAATTGATGGAGGAACAATAATGTTGATGCAAAAGTTGGGTGACCCTTGCTAGACCCGAATTAGGCTTAATTCGGGTTGGCTGGGCTCCGGCTCCTGCACCAAGTGAACTGTTTGGTTGGGATCCTGCACACTAAACAACACGCGTTAGGCTTACCGTGGGAATGTTTCCCACGATTAGACTCCGGCGTGAGAGTAAGTAATCGGCTAGGGTTTTATATGAGTTGGGAGTATAGAACGTAATACCTTTGTGGAACCCTTGGGGGTTCCTTTTATAGGCAGTGGAACCCTAGTGGGCTGCCACTGATACTTCGGCCCCAAGGAAAGGATAACTATCAGAATTAGAATGATTGTTATCTTCTAATTATGGTAGTGAATATCCTCCTCTTTTGAGGTAAACCTATTCCTAGACAGAATATGATTCTGTCTAACCCTATGTCGGCCGCGCCGGGCCGTGGGCCGCACACATGTGTGCGGTCACTGTTCATCCAAGCCCATAAGCTTGAATGACATTATTCCCACCCATCTGTGATGGGTCAGATACGGGTAGTACCCATGGGCCGGGTTCCTGACCCGACTGGGGACTATACGTCATCATGTCCCCCCAATCTAGTTGTTACAGCCGTAGGCGTAACCTCTAGACTATCAAGGTGCTCGCCGGACATACCAAGAAAGACCTAGGGAATGAGAAATATTGAAAATTTTGTTTTGGCCGCACGTGGCAGCCCACCTTAGGAATATTTTTTGAATAGCACCTCAGGCCGCACGTAACGGCCGAGACAAATTAAATGTAGCATTAAATGCGGTCTTACGTAAGAACCGCATATCTCGACACAAGAATAAAAACATTAATGGTAGTCAACTTTCCAGTCGCACGCCTGCACAAGTGCACCATCAATGCCCACCATTAAGCCACGTAAAACTGCCAAGAAGTGACCCATGGGCCCCCCTCTGATTTTGCAGAAGTGTCAGAAATCCTATCCGTTGGATAGGCGTGGTGGCCTACACGTGTCGAACATCCATGTTACCACGGAAACCGAGGCAACCCTATATAAGAGTTAGTATGTGTGTTTGTTACACACACAACTCACCCCTTCTTCCGCCATTGTTATTCTCAAGCTTCTACCTCCAAAACTTTGCCTTCTTTTCCACGGATTTCCTCCGCCGCAGGTTAGATCATCACGCCCTTTAAAACCTTTTTATAAAACATGGTAAAGGACAACCCACTTATCACGGATGTCCTTAATGTGACGTCGGCGGAAAAATACATCGACTTTCTGTCGAAGTATTATATTCCCGAAAGCGTACACCCCACCTATCCAGGTGAAGGTGAGGCGATTACGGATGCAACGGCGGGGAAAATAGGCGTGTACACGCGCCTGTTTGACTCGGCCAACTACCGTATTCCCCTGTCCAAATTCTTGGTAGACCTACTATTGTATTATGACTTCCACATAACCCAGCTTCACTGCATAGGGGCGTGTAAAATCAACCAGTTATTACATGCCATACCTGCGGAGTAACCCCAACCGTGAACCTTTTCAGGGCCTTTTACTTCCCTCAGCTAGTGAATGGGTGGCTGTCGTTTAAAAAACGACCCGGGAATGCCCCTATGACGTATAGGAAGCCTCTAGACTTCCTTAAGAACTGGTATGACCATTACTTCTTTGTAGATGAGAAGGTGTTCCCTACCCCTTTCGTACTTAAAACCAAAGCACCCAAAGACTATCCGCCCAAAGCCAAAGACTATAGCAGCAAGGACTTAAAAACACTAGATACCCACCGCACAGAATTCCATAGAGGGTTGCCGGAACACTTTCTGTGCTTAGTAGGGATAAGCCGCCGCTACTTTGGGAGGGATGACTTATACCCGTGCTTCCTGACGGAACAGGGAGATGGTAGGTCTATTTATACTTTGTAATTTTGAATTGTCATGCATATTTGTAGAACTTTACTAACCCATATACTTGTAAATGTCCGCAGAAATGAACCTACACGGACTAATCCGCCAGGGCGACCCAATGAAGGTGGCCGAAGGGTTCCGGCCTCTGAAGGAGAATGAGATCCCCCTGCTGGAGGCGACCGCTGATCGCACCATGCCGCTTGAAGAGATGTCCGAGCCCAGATCGGATGAAGGAGAACCCATCATCGAGAAATCCCCATTGGATTTCCATAATGAAGATGGTGAAGAAACTCTGTTGGAGGGGACCGCGACCCATCAGGAAGAGGAGAATGATCCTAATGAAGACACCACTCAAGCTTCCGGGTCCGCCCCACCCATATCTAGGAAGAGAAAGACCACCAGGAGGGTGGCAAAGAAGATAGGAGATGAGACCGGGGCCGCAAATGCTCCCCCAAAGAAACTGAGGAAATATCATCCGCAGTACCGAGAGGGGAGTGGTACTGCGACTGATCAGGCCGACTCCACCCCGAACATGGGAGGGCCAGTCTTGCGAGTCACGCCCGTGAGCGCCGTAGCTCCTACCTGCCCAGACCCTGCCATTGATACCTCGTAAGTATCCTTCGAATATGATTCGTGTCACTATATAATGCGTAGACTAATTTTGCCATGTCAAATAACAGGGCTAATCCGTCGGCCGTAGCGCAGGAGGAAGAAGTGGGGAGGAATCCATCCCCCGCACCAACTAACAAACCCCCATTCCCTGCTGCGACACACGCTAAGGAACCACACCCCGAGGGGCCAGAAGAAAGCCTGCGCCTAGCATGGAACCTGTCAAGCTTGACAAGGTTGGAAGCAGAATCTGAGTGTTCAGAATTTATTGAGCACATCACCCCGCCAGTCCTCGCACAAGATTTAGACGAGTTGGATCATGAGGCCCTTCTTGAGCAATTTGACGTGTCGTCCGCACACCAAGTGACGGTGGGAGCCGCTTTGAGACGCCGTTTGATCAAGGCCCTTACAAATGTGAATCGGGCAGATAAGAAGATAGCCCGTCGTGAGGCGATGGTTGTGAAGAACGAGAAGACCATCGCGTCCTTGCAGGCAGCGCTGGTGACAGCCGAGGCGACGGTAAAAGAGCAAGCTCATCACGCCGACACCCGAGAGAAGCGCATTGCCGAGCTCGAAGCCCTTGTAGCCGCATCAAATGAGAAGGTACACTTTCGAAATTTTTATACATATACTCAAACTTTGGGTATTCATTTGACCCAAAAAAGTATATACCCTTGTAATAACTCAAAATTTTATATGCAGGTGTCTGCGGCCGAAGCTGCTACCAAGGCCGTGACCGTACAATCCTTCAACATCGCCCAAGAGCATGATGCGCTGAAGGATGAGTTGACACAGGCGCAGACCAACCTGGAAGAGCAGGCTGCCTCAGCGGATGAGAAGCTAAGCAAGATGGCCATAAGTTGTGCTGAGAGACTATGTCCTCCCCTGCTATCCGCTATAGCTGGACGCAGGTGGATAATCGGGCAAGGATTGTGACTCGCTGTGAGCAGGGCCCTGGAAGCTCCACACCTATTGCAGGCATTCGCCGGGGTCGTATCCGATGGAATCGACCGTGGTAGACATGAGGGCTTGGTCAAAGCTGCAGAACTGATAGGCAAAAATGAAGACATCATGCAGCATCCCTACCACAATCCCTCCGTCGCGGATAATATGACCGCGTCCATGAATGCCTTGGCGGAGATCCAACACCCTCTCCTGGATGAGCTTGAGACACTTAGAGACGCTCCAAGCGAGGCAATAATATCCCGGCTGACTACGGATCCCATCCCTTTGACCTTGGCTACTTATGATTCCGCCTCCAAAACGATGAAAGGTGAGAAACTACTTGTAGAAGCATTGGATGCGATTGCGGTCAAAGCCCAGGATGGGAAGGATGCTCGTGGGGAGGTCCTCCGTGCTCTGATTGAAGACGGGAAGAAGGACATAGGGGAATTCCTACCCCCCCTTGTAATTTATCAGTTGTAAACATTTGTAATTTTATTCGTCCGTGTATGTACACGGCTAAGACATATGTGAAATGACTGCCTTTTTTATGGAAGTCCGTGATGACCACGGCCATTTTGTTATTTATTTTTGAAACTTGTGTATTTTTATTTTGTTTGAACATTGTATGCCAATACCGCATGATATGTCACGTCTTACACAAAAGGGTAAAATACCTACAAGCCTATAATTTACTAGACATGCGACGTGCGTCTTTACTATGCGGAGCACTGCGTGAGTACGACATACGAAACTTACCACAACGTCTTGTGAGTAAGGTGTCTAGTAAGGATACATGATCCGTGCGGCTGGGGTTGCATCCCTCTTACGCGGCAAGTTGAATTAGTAGGTTCACTTAATCCTCTTACCCCGCCTGGAGGCGTATAGTACATGTACAGTAATTTGAATGAATGCATACGAATGAAACATGACATATGATAATAATAACTAAAATTCATGACTGACAAAAATCTGAAAAATGATTTGCATGAAACAAGCCGTGGAGTTAGCTAGGCGCCACGACATTTTATTAGAACGTTTACATTTTTTGTTTGAACAAGAATGATAAGTCCTAAAAAAACAAAAAAAGGGATCTAAACAAAACATAAGAAGAAAAACAGATAAACCGCATGGTTCTTCATTAAAGCCACATATAGCGAAGCACCCATGCGGAAGTCGTAGCTTTCAAAGATAACACCTTTTGAGATTGGAGATGTTCCACGTGCGTTCTAGGTCGCGGCCATCCATGTCACGTAACTTGTACGCACCTCGTCCCAAGGCTTCCGTGACTTCATAAGGTCCTTCCCATTTAGGGCCCAGCTTTCCTGTATTCTCCGCTCGACTTGCTTCGTTAGCACGATAGACATAATCTCCCGGTCGGAAAGAAACACATTTGACCTTAGCGTCATAATAAGCCTTCATTTTAGCCTTGGACTTAGTCTCATTGATGGCTGCTACCACCTTTTTTTCTTCCAACAGATCTAGGTTAATTCGCAACTGCTCGTCGTTCGTAACGACATTAACCTCCGCCGTGCGAATGGTAGGCATTCCTTTCTCTGCTGGTATACAGTGCCGTAGGCCAATGCAAATGGAGTATCTCCGTTGGCTGTTTTGATCATGGTTCTATGCGCCCATAGCACATGTGGTAACTCATCGACCCATTTGGCGCTTCGTTCATCCAGACACGCCTTGATGCCATTTCCCAAGCTTCTATTTGCTCGTTCCACGAGGCCATTTGTCTGCGGATGCTTAACAGATGCGAAGCGCCGCTTGATATTCAATGATGCACACCAATCCTTGAATGGATTATCCGCGAACTGTTTTCCGTTATCCGAGATGATTTCTCCTGGTAGGCCAAAACGACACACAATATGCTCCCAAACAAGCTTTTTTAACTTGTTTGCCTGTGATGGATTTGACTGCCTTGGCCTCTATCCATCGTGTGAAGTAGTCCATCGCGACAATCAAGAACTTAACTCCCCCCGCAGCTACGGGAAATGGTACTGCGATGTCAATTCCCCACTTATAGAATGGCCATGGGGATGTAATAGGTGTAAGCTCCTGCTGCGGATGTCGCGGCACTGGTCTATGCACTTGGCAATCACTACACTTGCGAATCATGTCGCGTGCGTCCCTGTGCATGGTAGGCCAATAGTATCATGTTCGTAAGGCTCGAGCTACCACGAATCGTGGACCTGCGTGCATACCGCATAACCCTTCATGTATGTCACTGATTACATAAGCGGCCTGACGTGGTCCAACACACCGCAGCCACGGCTGCAAGAAAGAGCGCTTGTAAAGGATGCCTTCTCGAAGTTCGAAGTGTTGCGACTTCCTCCTGATGCGCCGTGCTGCTTTTTCCTCGTCTAGAAGGGTCTCACTAGTCAAATAGTTGATAATCGGGGTCATCCATGTAGGTCCATCCTCCTCAACTATAGTAGCGACCTCCCCTTTCGTTATAGATTTCTCCTTGAGTATTTCCACCAAGACTTGTTTGGACAAGTGAGCGAAGCTTGTGGATGCGATCTTGCTGAGAGCGTCCGCCTTCTTGTTCTCGCCTCTTGGCACCTGCTTGATGGAAAATTTGCTGAAAGTCGCGATTAGTGACTTGACTTTTTCCAAGTATCTGACCATGTTGTCCTCCTTAGCCACCTATCCACCTAGAATATGGTTCACAACAAGCTGTGAGTCCACGTAGGCCTCAAGGTTGCTGACTCCCATTCTAGGGACGATTTTTAAACCGGCATTTAATGCTTCATATTCTGCTTCGTTGTTGGTGGCCGTGAACTCAAAACATAGGGCGTACGTGAACTCCATTCCTTCCGGATTTGTGAGGATGAGACTAGCTCTGGAGCCATCCGTACACGAAGATCCGTCCGTAAATAGCACCCATGTTTCTGTTGGAGTCTCGTCTTGTTTAACGATTGGCCCTTCCTCATCCGGCTTCTCAATCAGAAAATCTGCCAAGATCTGGCCTTTCACAGCCGTCCTTGGCCTATAAGATATATTGTGCTCCCCTAATAAGATGCTCCATTTTTGTAGCCTCCCTGCCACATCCGGTCTAGAAATGACCTGCTTGATTGGTTGGTCCGTAATGACTACAATTGGGTGCGCTTGAAAGTATCGGCGCAACCGCTTTGTAGCAAACACTAGTGCTAACACCAATTTTTCCATAGAGGAGTAATTCAGCTCCGACCCTTGTAATGTTCTACTTATGAAGTAGATCGGAGTTTGCACTGTATCTCTATCTATCATGAGTACCGCGCTTATTGCGCCATGAGTGGCTAAGAGATACATAATGAGTTCCTCCTTTGGCCGGGGAGCTACTAGCATAGGGAGAGATGTAAGATGCTGCTTGAGTTGGCCAAAAGCTTCCTCGGCTTCCTTCGTCCATCGGAAGTCTCCCTTCCTAATGCACTTCTTGAGTGTCTTAAATAGGGGTAATGACTTCTCTGCGGATTTGGATAGGAACCTATTTAGCCCGGCCAGTTTCCCATTTAGGGATTGCACCTCCTTCCGTGTCTGAGGGGATGGAAGCTGTATCACTACGTCCATTTTCTCTGGGCAAGGTTTGATGCCGTTTGGATCAATCAAATATCCAATGAACATTCCCTCCGTTGCCCCAAACGTGCATTTCTTTGGGTTTAGCTTCATGTTAATCCTCCTCAGTGTGTCGAATGTCTCTTGGACATCCCGGAGAAGTGCATCCTCCGTATGACTTTTTATGACCAAGTCATCCACATAGACTTCCAAGTTGCGGCCTATCTGTGATTCAAAAGCTTTGTCCACAAGCCGCTGGTATGTAGCACCGACATTCTTTAGTCCAAACGGTATTTTCGTATAGCAATATACGCCCTGGCTCGTATGGAACGCCGTTTTTTCTGCATCCTCCTCCGCCATCTGTATCTGGTGGTATCCTTTATATGCGTCTAAGAAGCATTTAAAGGGATATCCACATAGGGACTCCACCTTCTAGTCGATTTCCGGTAACGGGTAACAATCCTGTGGGCAGGCTTTGTTCAGATCCGTAAAATCCACACACATGCGCCAACTTCCGTCATGTTTTTTTACCATGACCGGATTGGATAACCACTTGTGGTAGTATACCTCGCGCATGATACCTGCGTCCACCAGTTTCCGTACTTCCTCCAGTATCACTCGGCTGCGCTCAGGCGCCTGGCCGCGCTTCTTTTGCTTGATGGGTTGGTACCGCTGGCGGATCTGGAGCTTATGTTCTGCTATCGCACGTGGCACGCCTGTCATATGCTTTGGCTCCCATGCGAATATATCTAGGTTTGCACTTAAAAGAGAGCACATGGCCCTTTTGCCGTTATCCGAGAGCGCCCCCCTATGGATATCTCCTGTTCCGGGTAGTCAGGATGAATTGCCACCTTCCAATTGGGAGGTGGTGATCCATCCTTAGGTGGAACATGTGGGGCCGGGGTTGTCACGGTATGGCACTCAGATGCTGATACGATTGTGTTGTAAATGGTGACAATTCCTCCCTCGACAGGAAATTTAATCATTCCGTGTGCCGTGGAGGGTACCGCCCGTATAGCCAGAATGCCTGGTCTGCCTATGATCCCATTGTACGGAGAATGTGAGCGTATCACCATGAAGTTCATCCACACCGTAGTGGAGTGTTCCTCATTCCCAATGGTTACAAGCAGACGCAGTTGCCCTATCGGCCAGATAGTGTCTCCACTAAAGCCAGTGAGCGGCGCCATGGCCGGTACTAATTGGCTTCTTATTTCTGGGCATAACTGCAGAAAACAGTGTTCATACAGTACCTCTGCTGACGACCCTCCATCCACATACATGCGACGAACATTATGTGTTCCATTGCTTATCTCAATAGTGAGAGGCGCATCAATCACATCGCTTGCTGTGATGGGAGGGAATGAGATTTCCCTGCCGCGTGAAAATTTTTGGCCAACTTTCTGCCTCGTGCGGCGTTGTCTGGATTGGATCATGTATATGGTCGAAGGTTTGTCCTTTTGGGGATCCTTCTTATCATATTTCTTGTTGTCTTTTCCATCCTTCAAATCCATAACTAAGTGCTTGAGTTTACCCGATTTGATTAGTGACTCAATGTGCTTCTTGAGCTGGATACACTCCTCCCTACCATGGCCCTTGTCATTATGGAACTCGCAGAAGCGATTTCCTTGCCGACGGTCCGGGGGAGTTGTCATTGGAGGAGGCCTCGGAAAGTTTTCCCCTTCCGTCAGCAAAATCTCCCGATAGGACATCTTTAGGGGGGTAAACTTATCATCCGACCGCCCTCCTTTGTTTTGGCTCTTATAGTCTGAGCCCTTGCTATTGTTCTGATTGCCTTGACTACCCGACTGTCTCCGAGACTGGTCGTTTGACCGGTATCCATTTCCTCTGGATGGGTAAGTCGCGGCAACAGCTGTTTCTCCCTCTATGAAATTTCTGACTCTTTCCATGAGGTCATCATATCTCTCTGGACGCTTGTCGTTGAGACGCCTGATCAATTCCCTGTCTGTTATGGCGTGCATGTAGTCAGAGATTTTCAGGAGTTCCGGCATTGTTTTTGTGCGCGTGCACTCATCATTGAAGCGTTCAGTGAAGGCTTCTGTGGACTCCCTCGGCCGTTGTTTGACAGTTGCCAATGAGACCGGATCCCTATTATACTTCTTCCTTTGAGTATAATTATTCTTGAACGCAATGCGTAGTTCCGTGAAACTATCAATGCTTCGTGGAGGGAGTCCCTCGAACCAGTCACGGGCATTGCCGATTAGGGTTGAATTTAACATTTGGCACCATATAGGCATGGGCCACCGCTCAATTTTAGCCTGCGTGTCGAATATTTTGAGGTGATCATCCGGATCACCAGTTCCATCATAGGTCTTGACACAAGCCGGCATGCGACGTTTGGTGTCCTCGGAGTAGTTCCGTATGCGGAGGGTGAATGGGTCTTCCCTGGGATCCGCCCATGGCACGGTGAGCCTAGGGTCATCCCATGGTTCACACCACGGGCAGGAAAGATCCTCCGCTTCTGCATCTCGATAATAAGGGCCACCATAATACTCATCATTGTTTGGTAGTGGTGGGGGGTACGCCTAGGTCGGCGACGCTTGGGCGGATGGTCATCCGAGTCTTCTCCCGACGGATCAGGAGACGGGGGTGGTGCCCCATCCCTCGGGCGAGGTTCGCTCTTTTGAGAAGAGCCGGGAGTCTTTTTCCCGGTGTCCACCCTATCCCACACACTTGTGCGGCGCGTGGCTCTAGTCAGCTCTCGATCTGGTCGCTCGGGTGAACCGTCGGACTTATCTCCCCCTTCTCGAGACTGCGTTAGTTCCTGCATGAGGCGATCTCCTATGCGCTCGAACACATTCCTAGGTTGAGGGGTTTCCTCAAAGATGCCCTGGTCCTGAGGCTGGGTTTTCCTCTTCCTCTGATTTTGGGAAGAAGTGATTGGTCCAGTATTGCCAAAGTTGAGCCTAGACTGGAGACTCCTCCCTAGATTCAACCTTGATGCAATCCCCGGGACGATCCTATCAAAGTTCTGCGTGAGAACTCGAGTGAGATCTTCCTCGCCGAGTGGCTGGACTTCAACTTCCTCCTCGGTCGATGGTCTGCGCGGCTCCTTGTTAGGAGGATTGGGCGCACTCCCTGGATCAGGGTTATCCAGGGTTGATGTAGGTGGGGGTGTTATGGAGATCGTGCTCGTTACCCCCAAGGGCTGAAAACCACCCCGGTTACCAGGTCCGCCAGCAAGGCGGCTAGGAGATTGATTGGGGATGAGTATCCCCTCCCCTTGGGACTTCCGATTTCCAGGATTCGTGTTCCTGTGATTAGCTTGCGGATACCCCTTCGTCATTGGAAATTCAAGATGAGGTTTTTCTCTAGCTTAGTGTAATGGTCCCACGGATGGCGCCAACTTGTTGATGCAAAAGTTGGGTGATCCTTGCTAGACCCGAATTAGGCTTAATTCGGGTTGGCTGGGCTCCGGCTCCTGCACCAAGTGAACTGTTTGGTTGGGATCCTGCACACTAAACAACACGCGTTAGGCTTACCGTGGGAATGTTTCCCACGATTAGACTCTGGCGTGAGAGTAAGTAATCGGCTAGGGTTTTATATGAGTTGGGAGTATAGAACGTAATACCTTTGTGGAACCCTTGGGGGTTCCTTTTATAGGCAGTGGAACCCTAGTGGGCTGCCACTGATACTTCGGCCCCAAGGAAAGGATAACTATCAGAATTAGAATGATTGTTATCTTCTAATTATGGTAGTGAATATCCTCCTCTTTTGGGGTAAACCTATTCCTAGACAGAATATGATTCTGTCTAACCCTATGTCGACCGTGCCGGGCCGTGGGCCGCACACATGTGTGCGGTCACTGTTCATCCAAGCCCATAAGCTTGAATGACATTATTCCCACCTATCTGTGATGGGCCGGATACGGGTAGTACCCATGGGCCGGGTTCCTGACCCGACTGGGGACTATACGTCATCAAATAATAAACTGGTTATTTAGTTTTCTTAGTTTATGATATCTTTTATTTAGTTTTCTTATTTTGTGATATCTTTTACCAATTTATTTATCTTTGTTTTTCTTTACATCAGTTGACTCTTCTAACAATCGTTGATCCACACGAAAATCGATTATTAGGTTGAAAATCGAACAATAAACCCTAACCCGGATTTAAGTCAATTAACAGAAGACTAAAAAGTCATAAATTTTTATTCATATCTCAATAATGAAATACAATAAAATCAAGTCCTAATTTTATAGGAAAACTAAACTTGGGGAAAAAGATAACAATATTCTTCCTAGAAAACACAAAATAAGATAACTAAATAAAAAATACCACAAAATAAGAAAACTAAAATAAAATATATCATAAACTAAGGAAACTAAATAACCAGTTTATTCTTGTTCCTCTTGATTAAGATGTCTCCAAGGAGAAGTAGGAATCTTTAGGGTGTGTATGAACAAGAATTGGAGCAGCGTGTTATGGCAAGATTAGAGGGACGATTGGATCAGTTAATTAATTAATTGACTGACCAGATGGATCACTTGATGAACAAGCATGGTGATCGTAACAGTTGGGGGTACCAAAGATGAAGAGACAGAAACCCATTTGTTGATACCGATAACGATGATGATGTCGTTTGTGGTGATTATGAAACAGCCCCGGCTTAGATGAAGAACCCGAGGAAGAGGGGTATCCTCTTGTTGAAAATTATCAAAATTTTAAAGAAGAAGAAGATAATGTGCCATCCTCGGATGTTATGTTGGGTGTAGAAGAAGAATCAATGGCAGTTTATGATACCGATCTTGATGATGTCATTGAGGAGGAAAAAGGATTTTTTGGGGAAGGAAGATTTGGTCGCAAAGAAGTTATCGAATACGTTGTATGTTGGAAATACGTTTTTACGTATTTAGAAAGGATCGGTCACTCCAACGAGATACATCTAGTATGGGATCGTGATCTAGTAATATAACAATGTTACCCACAAAGCTCACATATAGGGTGGGCTATATATACCCCCTCATAGCATGTTAGGAGGGGTTGGTTATCACTTTGATTATTCATTCAATCTAATATCTCTTTTTTCTCTTATTTCTCTCTCTACTTTCTCTCTCTAGTTCTTCCTTCTATCTCTCTCTCTTGTGATCATTCATAGCATCAGATAATCCAAGGATTACGTAGACCTATAATTGGTATCAAGAGCCATGGGATGATTGGTTTGTTCTTGTGTTTGTTTCTTGATTTTCGTGGGTTTTGGTATAATCAAGCTCAATCTTGATTTTTTTTTTGCGTTTTTGTGGTTTAAATTTGTAGAAAAATCGAATACGTAGATGTGGTAGTGATTTGGGTTACTTGATTTGGTCAAAATCGCAAAATTTTTGGTCATTTGAATCATTTTCGGCGTGTATCTCGAAGATCAGTAACCTCATGTCTGTGAAAAGTCGGCCAAGGTTCTAATCTTCATTTTCGGAATAGCAGTTGCAACATATTCCGAATCCAGAAAGTAAGAATTATATTCTGGATATTATATTCGAAATATTTTTCATGAAGTGGATATTATATTCCGAATATACAGTATACTTTGAGTCGTGATCCAACATTTTTTTTTTCGAATCCAACATACACTTTTTTTTCCGAATCCAACATATCACATTTTCCGAATACGTGTCACTTTCCATTTTCCGAATAGGTGCAACATATTCCGAAGAAGTGCCATTTTTTTGTCATTTTCCATTTTCCATTTTTAACATTCTGAATATCTCTTTCTTCTTTAATATTCTGAATCGACTAAGGTATTGTTATTCCGAATTCCATACACTGTGTTTTTCCGAATAGAAGTTAGAGAACAACACATTCCAAATTCACGCTTTCAATATTCAGAATTCAAGAAATTTTCTTTATTTCCAGTTGAAGGTTTCTAATATTCCGAATTCGAACTTCAACTATATTCAGAATTCGAAGAATCAGAGTATAGATTTTTTCTGAATTGAACACACTGGTTTATTCCGAATCGGAGATTTTTCCGAATCCAATTCTTCAACAACCTGACTCGAATCCAACACAAAGTGACTCGATAAACTGACTCGACTCGACCACAAACTTACTCGAAAACCTCTCACAAGACTCGACTTAAACACAAACACACCTAAAGTTCTCACAAGACTCGAACAATACAATCAAATCCACATCATAATCAACTCGACTCGAACATACCAAACCTATTAATCAAGATCTCAGCTCTTTGTTTTTTGCATATTACACACTTGACCGAGACCTTTAAAACTCAGCATATACACGAAAAACTGTAGACCATCATCGATGTAACACAAATAGAAAAACCGACATGAAATTACACCTACCCGAGACTCATGTATGAATCTTGAAGGTTTATCTCTTTGGATTCGTTGTCTTCCGTTTGATACGCTTAATCAGGTGTATGTGGTGGTGTGATTTGGATTAACAACAACAATATCGAATTGGGTTCTTTCTAAATAGAAGTGGATTCCATATCTTTCTACCTATACTCGAGATAAGAATCTCGATTTGGGTTCTTTTGGACATGAGTTACGGGATTGATCTTTGATTTGAGATTGGTAGTTTTGAGATTTCTTGGACTGCATGATAGAGATAACAAAGAACGAAGGAGGCGGTGATGTCTAAATATTAGATTTAGGTTAATATGAGTAAAATTAGGGATATGTTGCCTTTATATCCCGATTCTCATAAGCCGGGTTTAGCAAACAAAATGGGCTGCTAAACATGAATTGGATTTAGTTGGGCCGAGTATAAATACACACTGGACTCATTTTTGGTTAGTACAAATTTATGTGTTGGGCTATAGTGCTGATTATTGGTCAGTTGATTATTGTTGGGCTGACTACTCCAAACCTATCCAATTTTCTTTGTCGTATCCAAAAAAATTTAACATTTCAGTTGATTAGAGTTGGTCACCCTTTGGTTTAGAAAAGTTGGGCCTAACACTGAATTTTCGGTCTTATAAATAGTTGGACTTAAGACAAATTTAGAGGATCATAAGCAGTTTTTATTTTCATCAGCATTCAAGGAGTTAAGAATTTTTTATAGTGTTAATGCATAAGCAATGTCTAAAAACATTGTTAGTATTAATTAATCTTTCTTAGTTTTGATCACGACAAATTACAAAGACATTTATTGTCAAACACAATCATAAAACGAATTATCTAACTGATATTAGCATTTTGTATGGTGAAAAAGTTCGAATTCTCGGAATCCTCTCGAATTGATCTCAGTTAAAAGTGGAATGATTTGTTCTTGGTGACAAAAAGTGGATTTGGTTTTCTAGTCTACTAAACAGATAAGTGAGTATAATGGTAATGAAGTAAACTTGAAACAAGTAACAAATAATAAGCAAAACTGGAAAAATACTCTATTGAGAAAATACCCTATGCGGAATGTAACCCTTATGCGGAAAGTTTGACCATTCGGAAAATATTGCTCTATTCGGAAAGTTTACACTATGCGGAAAGATGGCTATTCGGAAAAATGTTCCGAATAAAAGAAATTGCAACACCCCTATTCGGAATATCAAAAGTTCCGAATAGGGGAAACTCAAAAATTGGCTATGCGGAATATTGGAAAAGTTCCGAATAAGGAAACGAGAACAGTCCTATTCGGAAAAATGGAATATTCCGAATGATGGAAAATAAAGCTTGGCTATTCGGAAAATAAGGACCTATTCGGAATATGTGGAATATTCCGAATAAAGAAGAAATAAAACCTCTACTCGGAATAATTGAAATATTCCGAGTAAGGCAAACGGGAACAAGCCTATTCGGAATAAAGGCCTTGTTCGGAAAATCCTGGGAATCCAAAAACAGAAACAGTAACAGCAAGAACAAGGGTCTCGGTTTTAAATCCAAATCAAATTAAATACTCAAAAAGGTTTTACCAAACTAACCAATAATCATTAACATACCATAAGGAACAAATCCCACCAATAAAAACATTAAATCAACAACTTTTTGAAATCAAACTTGAATCAAATAAGAAACTTAGAAACTTGCAATAAAAATGATGAAGAACAAGATGAGTAGAAAGATGGAATGAATTGATTAATGAAAAAGTAACAAGGTTAATGATTAAAGATTACAAGATTGAAAGAAAAAGATGAAAATCACCAAACTCCCTAATGGAGTTTGTGATGGAACGAACTACAAAGAAAACTGGAAAAGAAAAATGAAGCTCTCTCCCTAATGTGTGAAGGGAGTTTCTATTTATACTCCTAGTGGTTGGTTGGTGAGTGGGCTTTCTCCTCTTCTTCTTGTCTTCTCGTCTTTTCAGAAAAGTTGACGTTTTCGATTCTGATTCGGGATTTGTTGTCGATTAAATCCAACTCGTCTTTTAATTTCTTCGTTAATTAGACTCGAGTTTCTTCGACTTATGAAAATCTTCCGTCTTTAGTCCTTTTCTTCGATAAATCTTCGAATAGGCCCAGTGACTTCAAATCTTTTGCACCTCTTGGACAATAGACTTCGTCTTGAGTCTTTTTCCTTGGTAAATCCCGTGCAATCCCATGTTTTCTTTAATATTTATCCGGTTAGCTCTGAAAACATAATAAACACAAAAACCACGCATAATTCCAAACAAATGATATTAAATACGTGTTTTGGTCTTGTTTTAGCCCGAATTAAGTGGTAAAAGGATGGGTGTTTACACACCTATCAAATCCCCTACACTTAACCATTGCCATGCCCTCATGCAATGCTTAGTGATAAAGCAATTTTACATTTTTCTCATAATTAATCAACCTTTGCCTTATTTAAATTCTACTAAACAACAATTAAAATACTAAGAAAGCTTAAAACTTTAAAGTAAACAAAAGGATGGAAATAACTTGTAAAGAAATCAAGGACTTACATTAGGGCTTTGGTGTTGCGAAGATTTATCACCCTCAAGTTTCACGTTCCCCAAACTAAGCTTAAAACGAGATCATTGCTATTATAAGTTAGTAAATCAAACACTCACACACATGGCTTAATCAAATGCTTAAACTCCCTTATTCCTAATTGTATCTCTTATATTTTATTTTTGTCTTAGAATGATCATGAAGATGCATTTTTGGACTTATTTCGATAGTTTATTAAGGATGAAAGCAAAGTAGGACGATTTGATCAATAGTTAGCTAAAGGACAAAATCTCTTAAAACTGCTTCTCGGGATATCAAAAAGTTCATATCTTGGCATAACTTGGTTCACGATTTGAGACCTTTCTCGGGCCGATATTTGGCATGTACTTCATACTTCATATCTTCGAGAGACGTTCTTGAGATAATGGTCTTCTCTTCATAATAGAGTTTCTTCACTTGGAGACTTTTGAGAGGTTCTCCAACTTTGTTGACCACGACTTCATGATTATTTCTTCAATCTCTATTTGGGATTTTGAGATACAACGATCCGCCTCCTTTTCGGACTTGGATCTATTTATCCTCATACCTTGTTAGGGTCTTTTCGGATAGACTTCTCCATGATCTTTATGGGAGTTGATTGCTTTTCGTCGTGAGTCTTGATCCTTCATATTGACTTTAGGAATAATGCTTTTCACATCACTTTGGATCTTCAGCAATAAAATTGAATCCTCATGCCTTGTTAGGGCCTTTTCGGACTCGCCAATCTTCGCGCCCCGCTTCATAAGTTATGCCTTGGCTATGAACTCTTATCATTACCGAGCAACTTTTAAACGATCTTGGGCTAGAAGCTAAGTAACTTTTCAAATCGTAAGACCTTACTTATTGTAGATAAATTATTAGCAAGTGATGGGAGAATAGGCAAATAATTACACCGAGTGAGCTTGCGCAAGAATACCGACTTATAATTGACTCTATCATTTCTCGTCCTCCACACTTTAAAATCTCAAATAATGAGTCTCGTGGACACTTAGCCTAATAAACCAATTAAGGTCTACATGGTTAAGGATACTAGCTAGAATAAACTTGGATAAGTCTATTCGGGTTGAGTCAAAATAAACGCAACAGGCCTAATATGTCAAAGACTTCTAAACTAGCTACACTATTTATTAATATTTTGACTTTATTGTGGAATATATACATATGAAAGCAACGATAAAAATTTAAAAATTACGACTAAATGGCCAAAGTTAATAAAAAATTTGAAAAATGTTGAAAAATATGATTTTCTGGTTAAATGAAGGCATTTTCATGGAAAAGTCCACTTAAAACTTCGATAGAAGTCTCCCCTACACTTAAGATAAACATTGTCCTCAATGTTTAAGCATGTGGGAGAAGTCTCCCCTACACTTATGACATTGTGCACGTTGGTTAACTCAAGTTAAGGAAGAGACGACTAAAGTGATCAATTTCAAATGTGAGAATGAAGAAAATTGAATCACGATAGTTGAGAGATAGAACCGGATTTCGGATAACACGGGAGCACGGTTCTTCAAAGATTTCCAAGATTGCAGTTATCCCTGTAAGCACATCACCACACAAACACAAATGACCAAAATAGGTCCTCCCCTACACTTATGGGGTTAAAGGGATAGATACTCGGGCTGCCTCCCGAGGAGCGCTTGTTTTTGATAACCGAGTCACGAGCCTGACTCGACCCAAATTCAGTTCATGGGGAACGTGGTGAGGGATGGAATCACCTCCTGAGAGGTGTCCTCACCAAAGTACAACTTCACTCGTTGGCCATTCACCTTAAAATTTGGTCCATTAGGTTGAGCGAGCTCGAGAGTACCATATGGAAAAATTTGGGCGATGGTGAATGGGCCGGACCAACGAGATTTGAGCTTGCCCGAAAAGATTTTCAACCGAGAGTTAAAAAGTAAGACTTTGTCTCCAACATGGAACTCTCGGTTTTTGATCTTGGAGTCGTGAATGAGCTTAGTTCGTTCCTTATAGATCAAAGAATTTTCATAAGCCTCATTACGGAGTTCATTCAGCTCATTGAGTTGGATCTTGCGTAGGTCACCGGCTTTGTTTATATCAAAATTAGCCCACTTCAAGGCCCAATAAGCCTTGTGCTCCAACTCAATGGGGAGGTGGCACGCTTTCCCGTACACAAGACGATAAGGCGTACAGCCGATCGGGGTCTTGTAAGCAGTACGGAAAGCCCACAAAGCATCATCGAGTTTATCAGCCCATGCGGCACGATGCTCTCCCACGGTTCTTTCAAGAATTCGCTTAAGACCTCGATTGGATATTTCAGCCTGGCCATTAGTTTGTGGGTGGTAGGCTGTGGACAGACGATGATTTACACCGTACTTAGCCATGACTCTTGCGAATTGGTCATTGCAAAAATGAGTCCCACGATCACTAATAATGGCGCGAGGCACACCGAATCTAGCGAAAAGAGCTTTCAAAAAGTTACAAACCACCCTTGCGTCATTAGTAGGCAAAGCTTTGGCTTCAACCCACTTGGAAACGTAGTCAACGGCTACAAGGATGTATTTGTTTCCTTTAGATGAAGGGAATGGCCCCATAAAGTCGATACCCCAAACATCAAAAATTTCACACTCTTGAATGAAAGTCTGAGGCATCTCGTCTTTATGTGTGATTTTGCCTTGCTTTTGGCAAACATCACATCGTTTGACAATATCGTGAGCATCACAGTATATGGAGGGCCAATAAAATCCCGAATCAAACACTTTCTTTGCGGTGTAGTTGGGACCAAAGTGACCACCGGTGGGTCCTTTGTGGCAAGCATCAAGGATGTCCGACGCTGCCGGTCCGTCAACACATCGGCGAATAATCAAGTCGGCGCATTGTTTGAATAGGTAAGGGTCGTCCCAATAGTAAGTCTTGATGTCGGTAAAGAACTTCTTCTTTTGTTGGGACGTCAACCCTTCCTTGAGAATTCCACCCGCTAAATAGTTTGCAAAGTCCGCAAACCACGGGGTTTCATTCGGCTTCGAGTTTATAGACATTAAGGTCTCCAAGGGAAAAGAATCATTGATTTCTTTGGTCGGATGATCCCCTTGGTATGGATCCTCAAGTCTACTAAGATGGTCCGCGGCTAGGTTTTCTGCTCCTTTTTTATCGCGGATGTCGATTTTAAATTCCTGGAGCAGCAAAACCCAGCGAAGAAGTCTTGGTTTGGAATCTTGCTTTGTCAACAAGTACTTCAACGCGGAATGATCGGTGTACACAATGGTGGTAGAAAGGACAAGATAGGGGCGGAATTTTTCAAAAGCATAGACAACAGCTAAAAGCTCTTTCTCAGTTGTCGTATAATGCAATTGTGCCCCAGTCATTGTCTTGCTAGCGTAATGGATCGGTTGGAAGTGTTTGTTCACTCTTTGTCCAAGAACCGCTCCAATAGCAAAATCGCTAGCATCGCACATCAACTCAAAGGGCAGCTCCCAATTAGGGGTAACCAAGACGGGTGCCTTAGTTAGCTTATCCTTAAGCGAGTTGAAGGCTTCAAGGCACTCTTTAGAAAAGATAAAAGGAGTATCTTTTTCCAAGAGGTGGGTCATCGGGCGAGCGATTTGAGAAAAGTCTTTGATAAATCGACGGTAGAAGCCCGCATGACCCAAGAAACTTCTCACACCCTTCACAGTGGAAGGTGGAGGCAACTTTGCTATAACGTCAACTTTAGCACGGTCTACTTCAAGACCGGCTTTCGAAATCTTATGTCCAAGCACGACGCCTTCTTTTACCATGAAATGGCATTTTTCCCAATTTAGAACAAGGCGAGTGTCTTCACACCGCTTTAGCATACGTTCTAAATTGGCAAGGCAAGCAGAGAAGGAATCCCCGAAGACCGAGAAATCGTCCATGAAGACTTCCATGGTTTGTTCAACCATGTCATGGAAGATAGCTAACATACACCTTTGGAAAGTCCCTGGCGCATTACATAAGCCAAAAGGCATTCTTTTGTAAGCGAAAGTGCCATAGGGACTAGTGAATGTAGTCTTCTCTTGATCTTGGGGATCGATGGGTATTTGGAAATAACCCGAGAAACCATCCAAAAAGCAGTAATATTCATTACCGGCTAATCGTTCAAGCATTTGGTCCATAAAAGGTAGAGGGAAATGATCCTTTCTCGTGGCATCATTGAGTTTGCGGTAGTCTATACAAACTCTCCACCCAGTAACAAGACGAGTGGGAATCAACTCGTTGTGTTCATTGGGAACAACGGTTATTCCGCCCTTCTTGGGCACACAATGGATTGGACTAACCCACGGGGAATCCGAAATAGGGTAAATCATACCCGCATCAAGAAGTTTGATAACCTCTGTTTTGATGACTTCATGTATTTTTGGATTCACCCTTCGTTGGCTTTGAATAGTGGGCTTGAAGTCGTCCTCCATGAGAATTTTGTGTGTGCAGAAGTGAGGATCAATTCCACGAATATTCGAGATTTTCCAAGCAATAGCCTTCTTGTGAGCTTTCAACACAGCAACGAGGCGAGTCTTCTCTTCATCTTTCAAATCCTTTGCAATAATGACGGGTGACTTCTTGTTGTCGTCAAGGAACACGTACTCGAGATGAGGCGGCAACTCCTTAAGTTCCAAATCCGGAGGATTTTCTACGGGAGGCGTTTTCAAAGTCGTGGCATCGATAGCAATAACCGTGGGAGATGGGGGCGAAGGATTGTCTTCGGTGAGAAGATTGTCAAAGAAACTCATATCTTCATCCCCCTCGGTGGGAGAATCATTAGTAGCTAAATTCGCATCTCCCATGGTAGCTTCAAGATTGTTCCAGAATAAATCACTATCTCCAAATAGAGACAACGATGAATCAATAGAGGACACGGTCTCAACAGTGGGAAGAGATGTAGGAATACTTTTGCAAGCATCATTAAAGTGTTCTTCACAAGCCTCATCAAGAACGTCAATACAATTAACGCTCTCATATGAATAAGGTTGTTTGGACAACTTTCCCATGTTGAAGACTACTTTATCGTCACCCACTCTCATGATAAGCTCACCGGCTTCAACATCAATGAGAGTGCGACCGGTCCTAAGGAATGGACGACCAACAATAAGTGGTACACGGGGGTCCATTTCGTAGTCGACGACAACAAAATCAGCAGGGAAGGTGAATTTGTCGACTCCTACAATGACATCTTCGGCTATCCCCACTGGATAAGCAACCGTACGGTTGGCCAATTCCAAAGTCATCTTGGTGGGGACAAGCTCTGGGAGAGATAATTGCTTCCAAACACTTAGAGGCATGAGATTAATACTGGCACCTAGATCGGCTAGGGCCATGCAATTCTCTACTCCCGGGAAATTGCAAGGGATAAGAAAATGACCCGGATCACCAAGCTTGGTTGGCAATTTCCTTAAGAGCACTGCAGAGCAGTTCTCATTAAGTTGGGTGTTGGCAATGTCGAGGAGCTTTTCCTTGTCGCTCAGAAGGTCTTTAAACATTTTAGCATACTTGGGCATGTGAGCGAGAGCCTCAGCGAAGGAGATATTGAAATTCAGTTGTTTAAACATTTTAAGAAAGTTAGAAACCTGAATATCATCCTTGCTCTTTTGCTTCTCTTTCCTCAACCTTGAAGGATAAGGTATATTGGAAGAAGAGGAAGGCTTTAGGGGAATAGGGTCACTCACAACCACGGGTGGAGGAGGGGTAGGAAGAAGAGGTGGAGAAATTGGGGAAGGAGAAGGAGGAGGAATAGGAGCAGGCGACTCGTTCTCCTTAGTCACAACCACCGGTGGGGGTATAGGAAGCTCGGGTTCCTTGGTACCTTTACCACTTCGAGTGGTGATTGCTTTCATCTCCCCTCTTGGGTTCGCAACGGTGTTACTCGGAAGAGTACCCGAAGAAGAGGGTTGACTACTTTGGAAAAAACTAGCCATCATGTTCCTCAAGTCATTCGTCTGACTATCCAACGTGTTTCGCATATCGGCTCTCAAATCATTTCCTTGCTTTACTAAATCTGCCTTCAAATTGCGCACTTCCTCTTGGAGATTTCCCACTATCACATCATTGGTTCTCATGTAGGTGGCGACCTCTTGGTGTAATGCAGTGCTGGCTTGGTTGGGAGGAGCATTGTATGCAGGTGGTTGGTAAGCAGGTTGTTGGTAGATTTGATTGGTACGTTGAGGCGGTTGTTGCTGCTTGTGAGGTGGGATGTATGGTTGTCGAGGTTGTTGTTGTTGTTGAGGAGGGCGATTAAGGTTTTGTTGTTGGTGTTGGTTGGCAGGAAGAAAGCCAGGTGGTGAAAGATAGTTGTTGCTGCGATAGCTAAGCAAGTTACGGTCACCTTGAGGTTTTGCTTGATAAGCGGGTTGTTGGTAGGTGCCATATGCCGCATTCACATTCTCAGCAGGGTAATCTTGGGTGGCGGTACAAGTTGTATAGGAGTGGGGACCACCGCATATCTGACAAGGTTGGCTGACAGCGTTCACTTGTGCGTTTTTGGCGTTGTTGCTGTTGTTGTTGCTGACGGTGTGGGTGACAAGCGTTTCAAGAAGCGTAGTGAGTTTGTCTAATCGCTTGTCGCTGTCATTAGTGCTAGCATTAGCAACATTGGTCCTAACGCTCTTGGTTTGCACACGAGACTTGTTCTCAATGATATCCCAAGCAGCATTGGAAGTCTTAGCCAATAAATTACCCCCTGAGGCACTATTCAGTGAATCTTGGTCACTCATGCTTAAACCATTGTAAAAAATATTTATTTGATGTACTTTGGTAAAACCATGTTGTGGGCATTTTCTTAAAAGATCTTTAAAACGATCCCAAGATTCACTGAATGACTCATCGTACTTTTGTTCAAAGTTTATAATCTCATTCCGCAAAGCGGTAGTACGAGAGGGTGGAAAAAAGTAGTTAATGAACTTTGTTTCCAAATCCGTCCACGAGAGAATACTCTGTGGCGGTTCCTTAGCAAGCCAATGCCGGGCTTGTCCCTCTAAAGAAAAGGGAAAAAGTTGTAACCTTATAACCTCCTGTGGAACCCCATTGAACTTGACCGTGTTGGTGAGTTGTAGAAATCTCTTGATATGATCATGTGGGTCATCAATGGTTCGTCCCAAGAACGGTTGAGCTGAGACCATCTGGATAAAGCCTGACTTGAGCTCGAAATTGTTGGCGGCAATTGGTGGTATAACAATTGGATCCGTGTTGCCATCAACATGAGCTTGCAACAGTTCAATCATTGGACGATTATTCGGAAGGGGCTCATTGTTGTTGTTATTCATGTTGTTGAAAGGCGGGTTGTTGTTGTTATTATTGTTGTTCGGAGGTGGTATGTTATTGTTGTTTTGGACACCAGCCATGTCTAAGTTATCGAGAGGCTCGGGCTCTTGATAAGACGTGGATCGAGTGCGCATACACCTGCAAAAGAACGAACAAAGAGAAACAAGGCAAAAATATTTTTGGTTTTTATTGTTTTTTAATTTTTAGGATTTTTGAAAATTTTATATTTTTTAGTGATTTTGAAATTTTTTATGAAAAAGTAACGTTCACGGGGAACGGATCCCAAAATCCAAGTTCTACAAAAAAACTTTTGATCTTAACGAGAGGAGCCGGCAGCGGCGCCATTTGATATTAGCATTTTGTATGGTGAAAAAGTTCGAATTCTCGGAATCCTCTCGAATTGATCTCAGTTAAAAGTGGAATGATTTGTTCTTGGTGACAAAAAGTGGATTTGGTTTTCTAGTCTACTAAACAGATAAGTGAGTATAATGGTAATGAAGTAAACTTGAAACAAGTAACAAATAATAAGCAAAACTGGAAAAATACTCTATTGAGAAAATACCCTATGCGGAATGTAACCCTTATGCGGAAAGTTTGACCATTCGGAAAATATTGCTCTATTCGGAAAGTTTACACTATGCGGAAAGATGGCTATTCGGAAAAATGTTCCGAATAAAAGAAATTGCAACACCCCTATTCGGAATATCAAAAGTTCCGAATAGGGGAAACTCAAAAATTGGCTATGCGGAATATTGGAAAAGTTCCGAATAAGGAAACGAGAACAGTCCTATTCGGAAAAATGGAATATTCCGAATGATGGAAAATAAAGCTTGGCTATTCGGAAAATAAGGACCTATTCGGAATATGTGGAATATTCCGAATAAAGAAGAAATAAAACCTCTACTCGGAATAATTGAAATATTCCGAGTAAGGCAAACGGGAACAAGCCTATTCGGAATAAAGGCCTTGTTCGGAAAATCCTGGGAATCCAAAAACAGAAACAGTAACAGCAAGAACAAGGGTCTGGTTTTAAATCCAAATCAAATTAAATACTCAAAAAGGTTTTACCAAACTAACCAATAATCATTAACATACCATAAGGAACAAATCCCACCAATAAAAACATTAAATCAACAACTTTTTGAAATCAAACTTGAATCAAATAAGAAACTTAGAAACTTGCAATAAAAATGATGAAGAACAAGATGAGTAGAAAGATGGAATGAATTGATTAATGAAAAAGTAACAAGGTTAATGATTAAAGATTACAAGATTGAAAGAAAAAGATGAAAATCACCAAACTCCCTAATGGAGTTTGTGATGGAACGAACTACAAAGAAAACTGGAAAAGAAAAATGAAGCTCTCTCCCTAATGTGTGAAGGGAGTTTCTATTTATACTCCTAGTGGTTGGTTGGTGAGTGGGCTTTCTCCTCTTCTTCTTGTCTTCTCGTCTTTTCAGAAAAGTTGACGTTTTCGATTCTGATTCGGGATTTGTTGTCGATTAAATCCAACTCGTCTTTTAATTTCTTCGTTAATTAGACTCGAGTTTCTTCGACTTATGAAAATCTTCCGTCTTTAGTCCTTTTCTTCGATAAATCTTCGAATAGGCCCAGTGACTTCAAATCTTTTGCACCTCTTGGACAATAGACTTCGTCTTGAGTCTTTTTCCTTGGTAAATCCCGTGCAATCCCATGTTTTCTTTAATATTTATCCGGTTAGCTCTGAAAACATAATAAACACAAAAACCACGCATAATTCCAAACAAATGATATTAAATACGTGTTTTGGTCTTGTTTTAGCCCGAATTAAGTGGTAAAAGGATGGGTGTTTACACACCTATCACTAACAAACACTATCATCAAGGTAATAGTCATTACACTAACATATCTTAATCATGCTTAGTGATCATAAAAGTGATTAGCCTTAAAACTCACTTTTGTCAAACATTACCAAAGATTTTTAATAAACTTTATTTTTAAGAAAATGTTTTATTAAAATGAAAATGCAAATTTGAATATGGCATATTCCATATGCCATAAGAATATCCTTTGAAGGTTTAAACAACCTCAGATATCTCAAATTCACTAAAAGACAAAAAGGAACGGAGTCTACGCCAGCGATACCTTAGCACCTATGGCGGTTTCTTATCGATAAGGAACCACGGATGCCAATAAGGAACCGCGGGCAGATATAGCTGTTGGATGTTTTGTCCTATAAATAGTGAATCAAAACTGCATTCTTATCAACCCTTTTTGGACATCTTCTTTAGTCTTCTTTATCTTTTCTAATCCTAGTCATTTGTAAATGATCACTTAATGTGTTAAGTATGTTTACTCATGATTATCCTCTTGATCTCCTTCTTTACCTTATCCAAAGAGAAGATCACTCACACACTTGTGATGTGATTAAAGATGTAGCATTGATGAAGATCACCTCCTCCTAAAGATCTAGTCATGTTCATCATTTGTTTATTTGTGTCTTGGGTAGATCCAGTGTATTTGTGAATACTTGGACTAGTTGTGTTCATCCAAGTTATTTGTGAATACTTGGATTAGAGTTGTGTACATCCATTGCACATGTGTGTGCTTGGATTTATGTTGTGTAGATCCAAGCTACATGTGTGTACTTGGATATGATTAGTTGAGTTGTAATTAGTTGTGTTACTTCTCACTAAACTACAAAGTGATGTGGTTGTGTCTTGTGAGTTCCCACTAAACTACAAAGTGATGTGGTTGTGTCTTGCGAGTTCTCACTAAATTATACAGTGATGTGGTTGTGTCTTGTAAGTTCTCACTAAACTATAAAGTGATATGTAGTTGTGTTGTGTGAAGTTCTCACTTAGCTTCAAAGTGAAGAGTCGTGAAGATTGGTTATAGCTTTGGATTAGAACTCGACATCTAGCCTTGTGTCGGAAAATGGTGAAGTAGGCAACGTTGTGAAGATTGGTTCTACCTTTGGATTAGAACTCGACTTCTAGCCTTGTGTCGTGAAAGAGTGAAGTGGGAGACGTTGTGTAGATTGGTCCTAGCTAAGATTAGGTCTCGGCATTTAGCTTAGTGTCGGAAAATAATGTAAGCGACGTTGTAAGGTTTTCTCCGCCAAGAAGGGAGCTTGTGGATATAGTGGAAATCTCGAGTAAGGTATACTCGAGGAGTGGAGTAGGAACGAGGATAGAGCCTCGTTGTCGAACCACTATAAATCTTGGTGTCTTCCTACTAGGTTGTTTCTTTCCTTACTCTTTACTCACATTCATTATCACTACACTTATTATACATTGTTAATGCATTAGAATTGAACCTAATCATTATGCAACTAGCTTTGAAGTAAAAGATAGTTTTGTGCACTCACCTAATTGAAAGGAATTTTAATTAGGAGATAAACTGATGAGAAACTATTCAATCCTCCTTCTAGTTTCTACAATTGGTATCAGAGCGATGGTGACACAAGATCTTTGAAGTATATTGTACTTTAAAACTTGGATCGATCCACTGTCTCCTCAAATTAGAAGGTTAAGTTGTACTAAAGTTTTTCTTTGGTCAAAACTATTTTTTGTTGAAAATAAGCCTTTTAAATGTTAATATTACATATTACTTAAATTATTAGTATTAATGCATTTTAGATTTACTCTTGAAATGTATCTACTAGTTTGCATCTTGTTATGTCTAGGTATTCATGAAGATAAATCATGCAATTGATTGTGGATTGGGTTACTTACACTTGTAGAAGACTCATATTCTTTTATTTCCAACATCATTGAGTGATGATATCAAGATGGGTAGAAGTGATACTAGTCTTTGAAGACTTATTAGTCACTATTAGTCATTGTTGGGCTTTGCATCGATTCCTTGAATGCTTGGAATGCAATTTGTGGCCAAGGTACGCTTTCTTTCTTCCACACGCCCTATTGATCATTCTTTTGATTATTAATTGACTATATGCTTGTTCTTGGCATCCTTGCTTTAACATTTATCTGTGGTTTGTGATTCTTTTCTTTTTCCCTCTCAAACCTTCATTGCTTGGATACTTGACTCACTATGGAGATGTAGGGTGAGTTAGTAGAAGCTTAAAGTAACAAGCATGATTTCCATGGTTTGCACCCTTACGGTTAGTAGGCCCTATATCATGTGTAACTTGTGCAATTAAGCTCATCTCTAGGATGATTAGTGAATCCCTTGAGATACCAAACTACTACATTAAGTTATAGGTGGATTTTACACATTTGGAATTGAAATATTCCAAGGATATTGTTATTGTTAATTCTAGCAATAATTATCCGATCATGTGGGAGAGAAAGTGAATCTATACCTTCCTCATATTTTGAAATAGAATAAGACTACTCTTGAAAATGATTTTATTCTATGCATCAAAATTGCTTGGTTTAATTCATTACCAAATCCGTTTAGACTATCGTCAGAAAGGCACGTCTTAAACCACTATATATGACACAAGCTCTTCACATCATCAATTTGAAGAATGTCATTTGTCCTTTGAGCAATGTCCTTGGTCTTGATTCACTTCTCTTGACTCCTCTCCCTTTTGCCTTTTTGCTACGAGTAGTCGTTCGTTCATTTCGGTCTTTTCCTATCTCAATTCAACTCGTAATCCTTCAATAAGGCATTATTATATAGTGTTGTGGTGGTCTAATGATATCCTAAAATGTTTAAGATATATTTTTAAGTATTTTAAAAATTTTGGTTTTCAAAAATTCATCGTTGTTCTTTGATGAAAACATGCCTCTGTATGCGGTTCTTTATCTCGGCGTCTCTAAGGCGCGGTTCCTTATCGATAAGGAACCACGAGAAGTATCTTTTGTCAGAGCGTCAGTTTTATTAAAATATCTTTTTCAAACTGGTCTTTCTCTCTCCTTTACACATAGAAAACGTTTTTCTCCTTTTTTCCACCATTGTTGAAGCTCCTAAAACCTTCAATTACTCAAATTAATTGATTCAAGTTCGTGGGTTTCACTCATCCATCATCCAAGATCAATTAATTGTAAGTTATTTCTTTCAATTTCATCTAATTTTTTATAGGGTTCATACATTCATAATTGAGGATTTTTAAAATTGACATTGAATTAGAACCTTACTAGGAATAAGAGTTGACATAGTATTGTTACTATGATTCCTTAGGTTCATATTCATAGAGATTTTACTATAACCCACTTGTAGAACAAATCCGAATTTTGACTAAATATTTTAGTTGATTGATGGAATTGATATGAACCTATGAACAAGTTGGTAATGGCATTGTTAAATGCTTACCTAAAAACTTTGTTTTGAAAAACCAATGTTCTAGTTCATTGTTGATTTTACATATTTCATATGTTTTGATCAATGATGAAATGGGTACATTGTGAATATGAGAATGACAAGGATTAAACCTTGATTTATCAAGAGATTGATAAAACACATTCTTACTTTCCTTGATTTTTGGTTTATATGTAACATATGAGTAATTTGAGAAATATGTTTATATGTTATTTTTAGGTACTATCATCATGACCACAGGATATCAAAATGACCATCTACTCACTAGAAGATACATGCCTAATCCTTCGTTGACTAATCAATCTCGCTCTTTTCAAAACACTTATCATAATCTTGAGTCTCGTTGCTTCCATGAAGGACGTATTGTTCCTTCTAACCTTCATGGACTTGATTTCATTCGATTCATGTTCAGTACTATTGGATTCGATTGTTTGCTTGATATTGATGAGCCAATATTCCCTTCTTTTCTCATGGAATTCTTTAACTCATTTAAGTTAATACACATCAACAATGGTTTATCTTTAAGATTTTCCATTAAGGAGAAAACCTTTGTATACACTCTCGAGGAATTTGGTGAGATTCTCGGAGTTCCATACGAAGGTCAATGTAGGTTCACTGATGCTTGGAGTGTAAACCACTTAGAATCGGCCCCTGTTGATATGCATTACTTGACTGAGATTCCTTCGGCTTCGTCCATCATTCGTGCCCTTACTTCACCTCGTGAACATCCTATCCTTGGTAATTTTGAAGGATAATTTCGTGCTCTCACTCCTTGGGAATTACTAACTAGCGATCTTAGTGATTTCAAGGTCCCTTGGGCCGAAATCATTAGGGAAAATGCAATGTGTTTGGTTGGTGATCGCAACCATGTGCCTGCTTGTCTTGCACACATGTTGTATTGTGTTGTTACCACTACTCCATACAACCTTGCATTTTTCATGGCTAAAAGGATAATATTTGTTCTCAATGGATCTCGGTCTACTCTTCCTTATGCCATGATTCTCTCACAGCTTCTTAAGAGAGTTCTCCTTGATCATCCTCCTCTTAATCCTTCCTCTTTTCACTCCGTGGTTCGAGTCATGTTACCCATTGAAGGTAATGTCCCTTCAATTCTCACACATGAATCAAATGAAAATGAAAATGTCTCTTAAGACAATTCTCTCATTTCTCGGTATGATTTGTCATAAACTATCTCTCAGTTGTCTTCACTAGACATTGATTCAGACTATCAGTATTGTCTCTATCTTCATCTTCAGGATCGAATTAGAAGTGAATCAAGGCAAGGAGGAAATGATCATAGATGAATGACATATATCACTCTTGTGAGACTAACATGTATGTAAACATGTATGGATTGTTGTTCTTTATTTCTTCTCTTATCTCTATTCTTAGGATGTTATGTATTCTTTAACTAACAATGTGTGTTTGGATTACCTAGTATTTTAATCCTAGTTTTCCATGGTATCGGTTTTTGATTTTCATGGCTTTTTGCATATTATATGTTTAGATAGCCTCCTAGTCTTTGAATATTAGCTCTCTTTGGCTTGATGAACCTTAGTATAAAATCTGGGCTAGCAAAAGTTTAAGGAAGTGCCTTTTTCAAACTCCTCTGGTCGCGGTTCCATATCGAACCCGCGGTTCTTTAGCGATAAGGAACCACGGACCTACGTAGGGAACCGCCCAGTACTGTTTCAACGGAATCTTTACTTTACACTATTTTCTTTAATCTGTGTAAAACTTTGATAAACCTTTAGCAAAAACCTGCACTTTCCTAAACTAGGCTACCTAATTTAATTGTTCACATAAAATGATTTTAACCTATTACTAGTTTAGATCATCCCCTTCTCTTCTTAAACCCTCTTTTGTTGATTGTGTTCTTCATCCCTTCAACTCTTCTTTTAACCTCAACATTCAACCATGGTATCCACTAGAACTTCCAACTCCTCTAAAACATCTTCATCCAAAAGAAGTCTTAAGCTGAATCTCAAGTCCTCTAAAATTGGTTCTCCATCTTCTTTCAAACCAAAAAATGAAGTCTCACCTATACTCATC
The DNA here is from genome assembly GCA_025667525.1 of Glebionis coronaria. Taxonomy (NCBI): domain Eukaryota; kingdom Viridiplantae; phylum Streptophyta; class Magnoliopsida; order Asterales; family Asteraceae; genus Glebionis; species Glebionis coronaria. The sequence continues at coordinate 77,411,723 of CM046874.1, read as the reverse complement.
TCCTTATCACTTTCACCACTTCTTGCCTCTTGGCAAACAAACTCAACCCATGGTACTAACCACTCTCATGGTTCTACCTCCTCTTCATTCCAATCAAGGATGAATGAGTTTTCCTCTCCACTAATTTCTAGCCCTCCCTTAAATGTGAATGCTCAACCACAACCTCATCAAAGGATTCCCTTTGTTTTTTAGCCTTTTCCCTTCACTCCACCAAATTCACCCATCTCACCTATTTCACCCTTGGATACCATGCCTTCTCCTCATCCTCCTACCACCAACACCCCTCTCTTGGGTGTTCCCATTTCCCATCTCTTGGGTGGTCCATGCTTGTTTGACTTTTCATGCACAATGGAACTAATTGCCCTTGTTGCTTGAACAACTTTCACCTCATTGATATCCTAAGGTTGGAAATGATTGGGGCTCACATCAAGTTGCAAAACTTCTTGTTGAACCTATTTGCTAATCCTCCACCTCCTAGGAGATAAATGATGAACTTTAAAATTTACATGCTTTTCAAAAGAAGCTCAAGCTAAAACAGAACCATGAACTCAAGACCTAGTTGTTAGCTATCTTTGTAGTAGTTAATTGTCTTTTTATTTCTTGTATTTCCTTTCATTTCCATCATAATTTTCTCATGTGGATGATTTATGGATTTAGTGTTTATGTGCTTTAATCTATGTGATCACATTAAACAACTTCAATTTATTTAAAATTGAACCTAAATCTATTATAACCTCTAAAAACTTGACTTAAAATTAGACAAAAATGTTATTATAAATATTTTGTCACCCTTTGTCAAGACATTTTTTGTGAATTTGTTGCTTTTACGCAACCCTAGCATACTCTAGTGCAAAAAGAGGTAAAAAACCAAGATTTGCAAATTTTTGAAAAAGTGTTATCTTTGTCCAAAACTTTTGAAAATCTGGTTTTGCAGTCCACTGGACGCGGTTCTCAAGCCTCCAGGCGGTTCCATATCGATAGGAACCACGGGCCTCTTTAAAGAACCGCGCCCAATAAAGCCGATTTTGGCTTATTTTTGGTCTTTCTTCTTTGACCACTGTTTTGGTTAAGATTCTTTGTTTACCCAGTTTGGCTAAACATTCTCTAAAACCTTTCTTTTTCATTTCAAATCTTTGCCTTGTCTATTTTTTTTTTAAATTCTTCTCTTTTGGGAGTTCTTTCCTTCATCCCTCACAATGCCTAATTCTTCCTTTTCTAACCTTGACATTTCTTTGTCACAAACTTCTCAACCTAAAGCTTCCCTTCTAAGCTTTCAAAGAAACCGAAAATCTCGGTCAAACCCATTTGGATCAAAAAGAACAAGAATCCTCATGATTCTTCTTCTTCAAAATCCTCCAAGAATTCCTCTTTCTCTCTGATTCAATATTGGAATGAGACTTACTCTATAAATCCAATTACCGGAGAAAAAGAAATTCTTCCACCACCACCTAAACCTTTCAACTCTCCTCAACTTGATGACCTAAATTCTTTCCCTAACCTCACTAGGCATTGTGAAAATATTTCTTATCCATTATCTCCCTCCCCACCAAACTCTAATCTTGATGGACCTCCCCCATCTAACGACTTCGTTTTGCATCATGGTTCCTCGTGTGTGCTTGTTGTCGTTTTCAACAAACTGAACTTGCTCATATCTATGACAAGCTAAATTTTCTTGAATTCCTCCTCACTCGACCTCCTCTGAAAGTTTTTGTTCCCGTGAACAAAACCTCGAATGATGCTTCGTCGTCTTTCTTTTCCAACTAAGGCACTTTTTGTACTTTAGTTGTTTGAGTCAATAAATTTTTAGCAATCTTGAAAGATTATCACTATTGGAATAGCTTATGCTTAGTGGTCTATTTTCCATATTTTTTTTTGTTTTAAATATTCATATTGTGTGCATGAATATTTATCTTGTATGTTATTTCATATTTTTGTAATATGAATGTTATGTGTGTTATCTTTCCCTCTAATTTTATTACTCATATTTGTTAAGAAGTTGATCATGGCTAAAACTTAAGATTTAATTATGGGTGATTCCATAAATTCTAAATTTTAACCCATTGTCATTTTAAATCATCTTTGATTGGTTTGGATGTTTCTTTTCTTCCTTTATTCCACCAATTGAACTATGATGTTGTCAATACACACTCTTTGGACATACTTAGCACATGCTTACTTCTAATTTGAGATTTCTTTTCCTTCTCCCTCTCAAGTTAGTTAGTAAGTAGTGCACATATATACATTGGTGTTTATTATCTTTCTTCTAACCTTTGTGTAGCATGTCACCTTAGCTCATTGACTTGGTGCCCTAAGCAAGGGGGAGTAAGCACCAAGGGGGAGCTACAAGCAAAAGTCCGGTTCTTTTCTTCTTCAAAGACTTGTGCTAACCTTTTTGCTTCGACAAAAGGGGAGAAATGATAGTGATAAACTCGTTAATAATTCGAATAAACTTGTATTTTATGTAAATGAGTATATAGTTTGTCGTAATCAGAAAGGGGGAGATTGTAATGCATAAGCAATGCCTAAAAACATTGTTAGTATTAATTAATCTTTCTTAGTTTTGATCACGACAAATTACAAAGACATTTATTGTCAAACACAATCATAAAACGAATTATCTAACAAACACTATCATCAAGGTAATAATCATTACACTAACATATCTTAATCATGCTTAGTGATCATAAAAGTGATTAGCCTTAAAACTCACTTTTGTCAAACATTACAAAAGATTTTTAATAAACTTAATTTTTTAAAAAATGTTATATTAAAATGAAAATGCAAATTTGAATATGGCATATTCCATATGCCATAAGAATATCCTTTGAAGGTTTAGACAACCTCAGATATTTCAAATTCACTAAAAGATAAAAAGGAGCGGAGTCTACGTCAGCGGTACCTTAGCACCTATGGCAGTTCCTTATCGATAAGGAACCGCGGGTGCCAATAGTGAATCAAATCTGCATTCTTATCAACCCTTTTTGGACATCTTCTTCAGTCTTCTTTCTCCTTTCTAATCCTAGTCATTTGTAAATGATCACTTAATGTGTTAAGTATGTTTACTCATGATTATCCACTTGATCTCCTGCTTTACCTTGTCCAAAGAGAAGATCACTCACACACTTGTGATGTGATTAAAGATGTAGCATTGATGAAGATCACCTCCTCCTAAAGATCTACTCATGTTCATCATTTGTTTATTTGTGTCTTGTGTAGATCCAGTGTATTTGTGAATACTTGGACTAGTTGTGTTCATCCAAGTTATTTGTGAATACTTGGATTAGAGTTGTGTCATCCATTGCACATGTGTGTGCTTGGATTTATGTTGTGTAGATCCAAGATACATGTGTGTACTTGGATATGATTAGTTGAGTTGTAATTAGTTGTGTTAGTTCTCACTAAACTACAAAGTGATGTGGTTGTGTCTTATGAGTTCTCACTAAACTACAAAGTGATGTGTTTGTGTCTTTTGAGTTCTCACTAAACTATAATGTGACGTGGTTGTGTCTTGTGAGTTCTCACTAAACTATAAAGTGATATGTAGTTGTGTTGTGTGAAGTTCTCACTTAGCTTCAAAGTGAAGAGCCGTGAAGATTGGTTCTAGCTTTGATTAAAACTCGACATATAGCCTTGTGGCGGAAAATGGTGAAGTAGGCAACGTTGTGAAGATTGGTTCTACCTTTGGATTAAAACTCGACATCTAGCCTTGTGTCTTAAAAGAGTGAAGTGGGCGACGTTGTGTAGATTGGTCCTAGCTAAGATTAGGTCTCGACATTTCGCTTAGTGTCGGAAAATAATGTAAGCGACGTTGTAAGGTTTTCTCCGCCAAGAAGGGAGCTTGTGGATATAGTGGAAATCTCGAGTAAGGTGTACTCGAGGAGTGGAGTAGGAACGAGGATAGAGCCTCGTTGCCGAACCACTACAAATCTTGGTGTCTTCCTACTAGGTTGTTTCTTTCCTTACTCTTTACTCACATTCATTATCACTACACTTATTATACATTGTTAATGCATTAGAATTGAACCTAATCATTATGCAACAAGCTTTGAAGTAAAAGATAGTTTTGTGCACTCACCTAATTGAAAGGAATTTTAATTAGGAGATAAACTGATGAGAAACTATTCAACCCCCCCTTCTAGTTTCTACATACAGTTTTTTCGTTGTTTTGTAAAATCTCGCGAATTTAATTTCTCGGTTTCTCCACGAAATGTAAAATCCCATATTGTTCTTTCATCAACAAACACAATTACTTTCTTTCATTGCTCGATCGATAAGTAATCTTTACTTTTATTTTTCATCGAATTTCAATGGAATCGGTGAATTCGACATCTCAAGAGGGAGAATTGCATCTAATGCAAGACACAGCTAGAGAAAGTGGTATAACTTTATTTTGACTACTTCAGTCTCATCTAGTGACCATTTCATGGCTTCAAGGAGGAAACGAATTTGTAACACTCTTCGGTCAAGATCGTTATATATTTATCGACTCAATATTCCTCAACTTGAACCAACTAGCTGAGCAACTTCACAGAGAAGAGTTTAATCACTCTGCATCAGAATCTGCATATAAAGATCTCGTGACACAACTTACGCACTTCTTCCAATTCAACATCGTTAAGTCTGAAAATTCAGGGATATGCCAGTCATTCATTCAATGCACACATACCGAGGTTCAATATTTCCGTGTTAAACTGTTGAAATTCATGACATCGGTCTTGTCTTCGATTTATGAAAGATCCCGACTTCAGCAAGCGTATGATAGTGGAGTGCAATAATCTACGATGCAGATGCAAGAGGAGAATGGTCATACGGTTGACAATTGGAGGCTAATAAAGATTGCAAGGGCATGGAACCCACAGCAAATCATGATATCAACAGCACGTCAGGGAATGTTACCGATATCTCTTATGCTGACACCATACCCATATATGACGAAGAGCCGACAAATATGGTACAACGGAATGTGGTATATGATGTCTATTAATACAAGGTTTTTAGCCAAGTATGAAAATTTGTTCGTATCGATTCAATTCGAATTGATTACCAGTTGAAAGTGCGACTCAGTCGTCTTTGGTGAATAAAAGAAAAGGTGTCGTTGTCTAAAACTAATTAAAGATAAAAATAATTAATTCGATAAAACTTAAATTAAAACAAAACAATTAATAAAGATAAAACTAAAAGAGGAAATTAACTTTCGACTTGAAAATAAAATTTACTAAATGAAAAAGGAGAAAATAAAACTAAGTGGCTACTTTAAAACTAAACGAGACAAAACCTAAAGATGGTACCAAATAAAAGTCAAAACTTAAACTTTTAGAAAAAAATACTAATACTAAAATTCGACGAAAAATATAACTAAAAATACGTGACTTTCAAAATAGAAATCGGAAAAAATTTCAGATTAAAATAAACGATTACGGAACAATATTAATAACTAAACAAGCTAGCAGGCAAACTGCTCAAGCAGCCAAGCTACTAGCTCAATTTGGCGCCAAAATGGATTAAGCATGCAGGCATGCATGTCATTCTATCGTAATGTTTAATGCGAAAAGTATCGGAACATCTATCACAATATGAAGTATCACAATATGAAAACCTATCACAATATGAAGTATCACAATATGGAAAACCTATCACAATATGGAAAACCTATCACAATATGAAGTATCATAATATGGAAAACCTATCACAATATGAAGTATCACAATATGAAAAACGTATCACAATATGGAAAACCTATCACAATATGAAGTATCACAATATGAAACACCTATCACAATATGGAAAACCTATCACAATATGGCTGTTGAAAATTAGGCAGCGTTTCGTCGCAATATACCTTAAATCCCGATCGCAATCCACGATGCCAGGGGCAATCGCAATCCTCGATCGGAATAAGGGAATATTATAACACCTCGATCGCAAAGTAAAACCCTTAGGGTTATTGCGATCGCAATCAAGCTATCGGAAAGAGCTGTCACAATAAGTTGTCACAATGTCAAAACCGTAATGATATTGTGATGGAAAGACAATATATTCGGATGGAGTAAAAATAAGCTTAAAACCGAATAAGAACTTATCAAAAACTTAACCAAAACAACAATAAGAATAACAAAATAAGCTACGAATTTAAAAACTTTCAAGGTTCCAAATAAGCAAAATTATAAATTGAACTGAAAGAAAAAGATTAAACTTTAAAAAAAATAGAACTTTTAAAAACACTTAAATGAGAATAAGCTAGACACAAAATAAGCAAAAAGCACAAAAAGATAAGATTATCATTCGTATGAAGTTGGTGAAACCAACAAGATAAGAACTTTAATCAAAATAAGCGTAAAGATTAAAACTTTAAGATTAATCAAACAAAACAATAGATTTTAAAAACAAGAAGAGAAGAATGAGAATGATTATGAAAAACTTGATTAAAAACAAAGATTCGACAATTAAAAGTAAAGATTAAAAAACTTACAAATTTAAAGTGCAAGACAAGAAATTAAAATGACATGAAAAATAAAGGGTGGAAGAACTATGTGTCAAATAGCCAACATAAAATGAAATGAAGGTGGAGTATTAATAAGTGTGTAAACACTTATCCTTTTGCCACTAAAATCAAAGAAAAACAAGACCTAATCATGTGTTTAATATCGTAAAAGTCGGAATTACGCGTGGTTTTGTGTTTTTGTTTGAAATAGGTACAAATGATCAAAAGAAAAGAAAACACGGGATTTCACGGTCAAATGTTGAAGAAAAGTCCAAAAAGAGACGAAGACATAGTCAAAAGACCAAAAGTGCCAAAGTTCACGAAAACCGGCAAAATCGACACGGGTTTAAAGAAATGATCAAGGAAGCCAAGTTCGAGCTCGATTTTAGCGGATTTAATCTTTTAGAAGATATTTGAGCTCTGTGGGTCCCACATTCGGGTATTGGGTCAAAAGCCCATTACTTGGAAACTTAAAAAGCTTTGGACAAATTTGGGTCCAAATTAAGACAAGCCCATTTGCTAAATAATACTTGGACGGATGGAAATGTTTTTAATTGGGCCAAGCCCAAAAAGCATAATCAAATGGAACGGATTAAAAGAAGTGAAATAACTTTTCACTTTGTTTTGTGAATAAAAGTCTGGTAAACCCTCACATTCAATCAACTCACACACTTACTCTCACCCCTCACACGTATTAAATAAAACGGTTTTTACCTACCCACACTTATCACTTTCGATACAACCTAGATAATATTCACACACCATCATCTTTCTCCCATAAAAAACGTAGTCACCACCATCTATTTACCCCAAACCCTAAATCACCCTACCCACAAAATTACCCACCAAAAATAGGGGGTTTTACCCAAAACGTGTGATTCACACGTTTCTCAATTAAATCCCCCAAATAATCGGAAGCCCCATTACCAGTGGTCCTCATCTCGATCTTGACGTGGCTAAATCCTCTCTTTTGATTGGATAATCCACATCACCACCACTACCTCATCCAATAGAAATCGTCCACATCACCCATCAATAAACACAACAAACACAACAAACACACCCCCATTCCAGGTTGGTGATCTGTGTGACTAGGGTATCCACGACCGTTAAATGAAGAAAATGAAGAGAGAGAAGGTAGAAAAGAAGGATTTAACGGCTCGGATTTGATGTCTTGCTCTCGAAGCTTCACTAACAAGCCCTTGGGGGTTGGCTATAAAAACCCCCTCATTTGTGTAATTTGGTGTGCCTTCTTTTTAGTTTAATTTTTATTTCTAAAAAATAGATGTTAGGTTAATGTAAATTTCTTTTTTTAAAAGTATTGTAATCCTGATTTGATTATTAATGAAATTTTAATTCAGTTAAATTTTTGTCTCTTTAATTATTATTGCAATATTAATCTAATTTTTGTTTTAATTAAATAAATATTAAAGTAAAAAAAAGGTAGAAATAACTTCCCCTACTGGGAAGTTAAAAATAATATTGGTTCGATTTGGTTATTGATTCGTGGTACGAGATTGGTGAAAGAAAGTGGTGATTGATTCGGTTTCGGTTCATAGGGGGTTCAACGCCCACCTACTTCCCAACGGAAACCGACACAAGGTTCTACTCTTTTTTTTAATTTTTTGTTAAGTTTTAGTTTTGGTTATTTATCTGCTTGTGTAGATTGATTCTGGATTTGTGTTTGACCTGCTTAGTTTATTGTTAGGATATTGTGTTTTGGTTAGATCTGCTTAGTTTATCGTTTGGTATTTTAAGTTTGTTTGAGTTTTGTGGATTATAGCTTATTACAGTATTTGTATTTTCAGCTTGGCTTATTTTTCTTTGGTAGTTGCTAATTCGTTTGGATCTACTTTATTTTATTGGGTTTAATATATCTGCTTTAATTTTTGCTTATTATTTGGGTAAGCTGATTATTTAGTTAGTAGTATTTCTTATGTTGCTTATTTATTGGTTAGATTTGCTTTATAGATCTTATTAGTTTATCGCTTATTGCAGCTTAGCTTATTTTATTCAGGATCCGGTCTGCTTATTTATCATTAGTGTAACTGTTCTTTTCTTATTAGCTGATCTGCTATGCTTGTCTGGCTTATTTGATATAGCTTAATAGCTTATTTCCTGTTTTTAATAGTTAGGCTTATTTGGGTTATTTTGCTTTGCTTATTATTATTGTAGCTTATTACTTACCTGTTTATTTGCCATCCTGGTTATGATTTGTTTTTTTATCAGTTTTCAGCTTATGCTTATTTGGTTGTCTTATTTTAGTCACTGATTATTTGCTGCTTAAAAACCGCAGATCCAATTGATCTGTTTGGTTAACTATTCTGTTCAAAAAAAATCAAAAAATAATATTAGCAAAAACGTCTCTAACCGGACTCGAACCCTGGACCTCCTGTTCAGCAACCAAGCGCCTTAACCATCTTAGCTAGACTTGTTTTTGTGTTTATTTATGCATCATTTAATTAATATAGGGTAATAATTATTGGCAGTTTTAATTAAATAGTTTAATTCATAAGTTTTGTTTATTTAAATAGTTTTCTTTTATACAGTTTTTAAAAAATAAAAAGATAAAAAAATATATTTTAATTTCTTTAACTAATTGTTTTTAAAATTTAGTTTTAAAAATTAGTTTTCAATTAATTTAGTTTTGTTTAAAAATAGTTTTCATTAAAAAGTCTTTATTTTAATTTAGCTTCACATAAAAATTAGTTTTAAATTTTGTTTAAGTTTTCAAAATAGTTTTTATTTAAATTAGTTTAAATTAGATTTTTAAATTAGATTAAATAGTTCTTAATTATATAAATTTTAGTTTTAAAAATACCAAAAAGAGTAATTTCACCAAGAACAATTACTCTTACATTTAAATTGAAAATCAATTCGAGTGAGTCGAGGAAAACGAATATTAATTGATAAAAAGAATTTGCACAAAATTCCACACATTAAATTGGCGCCGCTGCCGCTTCGCTCGTTATGATTGACGATTTTCGTGAGACGTTTGGATTTTGGGATCCGTTCGATTTTGAACGCTACTTTTTGTAACAAAATCTACAAGTTTTAATTGTATGCGCACTCATACATACTGATTGTATGCGCACTCGTGCGCATACATACATACTGATTGGTGTACCAAATTCTTCCAATTCTTCCAAAAAGAAGAAGAAGAAAAACAAAAAGACCGTCATTCAAGCCGATCCCGAGAATCGCGCTTTCGACAATACGATAGCAACGGATAATCGACCAATGATTGAGATTCTACAATCTCACGTTGAAGGAAACGATGACGCTATCGTTGTCCCCGCAATTGGAGCAAATAATTTTGAAATCAAAACGGTTTTATTCAAATGGTTTCCGCTACACCATTTTTGGGTCGTTCCCAAGATCACCCTCATGATCATATCAAGAGATTTATCCATTTGACTAATACGGTGAAATACAATGGGGTGCCACAAGAGGCTATTCGTTTACAACTCTTTCCTTTTTCCCTCGAGGGACAAGCCCGGATTTGGCTTGATAAGGAACCACCCCAAAGTATTACTACATGGATTGACTTAGAGACCAAGTTCATTAACTACTTTTTCCCACCATCACGAACCACTTATTTAAGGAATGAAATTATTACTTTTGAACAAAAATATGGGGAAACGTTTAGTGAGTCTTGGGATCGATTTAAAGAGCTTTTAAGAAAATTTCCACAACACGGTTTCACTAAAGTGCATCAAATTAACACGTTTTACAATGGTTTAACTCTAAATGACCAAGACTCACTTAATAGTGCCGCGTGGGGCAATATTCTTGTGAAATCAATGAACGAGGCTTGGGCTATAATTGAAAACAAGGCTAAAGTACAAACCAAGAGTGTTAGGGCCACTATGGCAAGTACTAGTTCTAGTGACAACGACAAAAGAATTGATAAGCTTACTTCGCTTGTTGAATCAATTGCTTTACAAACCAAGGAAATAAAGGGTCAAGTGAATGCCTTGAAAGAAACTAGTGAAACGTGTGAGACTTGTGGTGGACCACATTCATATTTTAATTGTGACAAGTTTTACAATCAACAATAACAAGTTTGTGCTTATAATACCAATACCAATGAAAGGGTTCAATTCAAACCAAATGTTGATGTTAACCATTTGTCTTATAAGAGTACTAATTATTTGGCTCCCCCGGGTTTTTTAGCTCCACAAAGACCACCCCCACCCGCCCAAAATACCCAAAACCAAAATAGGAACCAAGGTCCTCAAATGGGTAATTTTCAAGCGAATGCAAATCACGGGAATTTTAACAAAGGTTTTCAAAATAATAACCAAGGTTTTCATAATAACAACGGTTTTCAACCTCAATATCAAAACCAAGGTTTTCCTAATCAAGGGTTTAACAATCAAGGGTATAATCAAATGAACATGCATAATCCTCAAATGGACTTGGTTCTACAAAAATTGACCGACCATGAGCGAATTATGAGAGAGATGCAAGAATCGACCGATAAGAAATTTTTGACAATGATTAAAGCCCTTAGACCCCAAGGAGCCTTACCTTCTAATACCGAGATTAACCCTCATGCTAATGTGAGTGCTATCAATACTCAAAGTGGAGCCACTTTAGTGGGACCTTCCATCTCTTCACCTATAAAGGAGAGACAAGGCCCAGAGGTCATAATGAGTAATCCTACTCCCCCTCCGGTGATTCCTCCCACTACCACTCCTAGTACAAGTGCTCCATTACCCAAAGAGCCAAATCCTAAGGTTGTTTAAGAAGCGAGTCCTTCTCCTTCTCAACCTTCAAAGTCTAAACCCAATATCCCTTATCCCTCTAGGTTAGACAAGGCTAAAGTGCTCACCAAAGATGACGTTCATGTCTCCAACTTTTTGAAAATGATTTCCAACTTCAATGTTAACATTATCCTTATTGAAGCACTTGCTCAAATGCCAAAATTTGTCAAAATGTTTAAAGACTTGCTTAATAAGAAAGAAAAAATGGTTGAGCTCGTGAACACCCGTTTAAATGAGAATTGTTCCGCGATTCTTCTCAAAGAGCTTCCCGAAAAGCTAGGAGATCCCGGACGATTCGTGTTACCTTGCTCGTTTCCTCAAATTGATGATTGTATGGCTTTAGCGGATCTCGGAGCTAGTATCAATCTTATGCCACTCTCAGTTTGGAAACAATTATCATGACCTGACCTTGTACCGACTCGCATGACTCTCGAGTTAGCTAATCGAACTCTCGCATACCCCGTTGGTATTGCCGAAGACGTTTTTGTTCGAGTTGGTACATTCACTTTTCCCGTGGACTTTGTCGTCGTCGACTATGAGATGGATCCTCGTATTCTGTTAATACTTGGTAGACCATTCTTACGATCCGGAAGAGCCTTAGTTGATGTGGCCGAAGGGGAGTTAATTCTTAGGGTTCGGGATGAACAACAAGTTTTTAAAATGGGAAAAATCACAAAAAAATCAAATGGAAAAGAGTCGGTCAATATGATTGATGTTCTTAATTATGATAATGATGAGATTTTTATTAATCCTTTTGGAATTAAAACGTCTAATCAAAATGATTTTGTGATAACTTCATCCCTTCCCTTAGAGCCTCAAATTTTTGAAACTCCTATTTATGATACCTATAGTGATGACACTTCTTCAAGTGATCACACTATCTTCGATTTAGACGACCCATCTTTTGACCCACCCACTTTTGACCCACCCATTTTTTATCAACCAATCTTTGATACCTACGATGATGACACTTCTTTAAGTGATCTCATTAACTTTGATGACCCACCCCATGATCTTAATGCACCTCATATCTCTATGAGTGATTCTTCCATTATGGAAACTCCTTTTGACTTTTATATCCCAATTTTAGAAGTCATGACTTTCGAGGAGGATCCTCCACTCTTAGAGATCATTCCTAATTTAGAGGTTATTCCATTTGAGGAGGATTTAGATATCTTTCTAAATACCTATTTTCATCATGAGGATGAGTTTTCCTATGACTCCGATGATACTTATGTTTTCACATCGAGTTTGGAAGAGGACGACTTTCCCACTTTGGATTTTGATGATATTTTGAGCTTAAATGTCAACACCTCTTGCTATTTTCCCATTAAGGAACCGGTGTTTGATCCCGGAATAGATACTTTAGTGCTATCATTTCCAAATCACCTTACCCTTCCTTATGAGAGACTTTTGCTTAAGGATACACCACTTTCCTTTGCTTTGTGTGATTTTACCACCTCGGGGTTTATTTCCTTTTGTGATGGAAATTATGTGTTTGACCCGGGTGGATTTTCATGGGGTATGCCTTATATGACTTTGTTATACCCCTTTATCATGGAGAGATTTTCCTCCCTTGGAAATCTTGGTTTTTCCATGATTTTCCCAATTGAATGATGACATTCGGGAATTCGAGTCGAGCTAGAGACTCGTGATAAATAAATCAAGCATCGTTTAACTAGGTTAGATTTTTACCTTTTCCATCCTTTCCACCCTTTTTTCACCTTCACCCATTTCCACCAATAAGTGTAGGGGGAGCCAAGTAGGTTGTTTGTGTGTTATGATTTTGTGTAGGGACATGAGCTTTAATGATCCACTTTTGGTGATTTTGACGCGAACCGTGATCCCGTGTACCCGGTTCCTTCGATAAGTTTTTGCTATTGTGATTCATACATGTATATAAATAAGACAAATAAATGTAATCACTTTAGTTATCCTTCCCTTAGCTTGATTTAAACAACGTACTCAATGTCCTAAGTGTAGGGGAGTTTATTCTCCCACATGCTTAAACATTGAGGACAATGTTTATATTAAGTGTAGGGGGGATTTCTATCGAAATTTTAGTGTACTTTTCCATGAATTTGACCCCATTTAACCGGAAAATTTAAAAAAAATTCAACGTTTTTCAAATTTTTGATCTATTTTGGCCGAGTAGTATTTTCATTTATTTTCTTTCCTTTTATCATCGCATCTTATTTATATTTTCTATTTCAAGAATAAAGTCAAAAAAAAAAATAAATGAATAAAATAGTTTTTACAAGTTTAGATATCTTTGTTATATTAGGCCCGTCGTGAAATATTTTGACTCAACCCGAGTTTACTTATCTAAGTTTACTTTAGCTAGTATCCTTAACCATATGGACCTTAATTGGTTTATTAGGCTAAGCATCCACGAGTCTCATTCCTTGAGATTTTAAATTATGGAGAACGAGAAATGATAGAGTTGATAATAAGTTTAAGGGTTAATTCTTGCTTATATGAGTTTTGTGGCTCTTTCTTCCCGCTTGTATATTTAATTGCTTAATAAATGAGAATTTTTGCGGTGTCGATTCGATATCTTAACTCTTAGCCAAATCTTTATTCTCCTTGTAATTAAAGCATGAACACATTGAGGGTGCCAACGTTGTGGACTTCTGACTAAGGTGGCTCATAACCACTAAGTAGGAGGTATTCAAACCATGGGACCACGGAATTTGGCCTACTATATATATCATAAATAGAGAAAGAATAAGATTAAAACATGACCTCAAGGAGCCTTAGGGTGTGGGGCATGTAGCACGAACCTTGTCATTAGATCCTTAGGGTGTATGGCATGGTAAGTGTTGAATAAAAATTGATCAAAAACCAATTCCCTCGTTTATCGTTCAAGGAGCCTTAGGGTGTGGACAATAGATGAGGAGAATTTTTACATCTTAAAGAGCCTAAGGGTATATGATGTGAACTTGCTAAACTCCACATAAAGTCTACATGACTTTGGAGGAATAATTAATAAGTAGTACTATTGGCCAAATTTTGGGTCCGGGAATTTATTCCCCAAATCGTGTTAAATCATCCTTGATGTGGGCTTACTTTAGTGACAACGTTTTTAAGGACAAGGTTAGGTTTTGAGTGTCGGATTTCCATCGTTTTGCCTTCATTTTTGGACTAATAGTTATCAAATAAGTCAAATGAGCCTACGGGTGAATGACAATCAATAAAATCTAGAGATACAACGTAGGAATTGAAGAAAGAGTATTACACAATTGTCTTATATAAGTGGTTTTACTTAAGGACTTATGGTAAACAATGATCTCGTTTTTAAGCTTGGTATGGGGAACGTGAAACTTGAGGATGATTAATATTCGTGATACCAAAGCCCTAATTTAAGTCTTAGATTTCTTTACGAGTTTCTTCCATCAAATAATTTCCAAGTTAATAAATTGTTAAAACTTTTGTCTCCTTTTAAGTTTTTATCTTTTTATCATAGTAGTAATAGCATATCTTAATAAAGGTCATGATAGGTTAATTATGAGAAAAATGTAACTTTATGCTTTAAAATAATGCATTGCATGGGGTCATTGCAATGGTCAAGTGTAGGGGATTTAATAAGTGTGTAAACACTTATCCATTTGCCACTAAAATCAAGGAAAAACAAGACCTAATCATGTGTTTAATATCGTAAAAGTCGGAATTACGCGTGGTTTGTGTTTTTGTTTGAAATAGGTATAAATGATCAAAAGGAAAGAAAACACGGGAATTCACGGTCAAATGTTGAAGAAAAGTCCAAAAAGAGACGAAGACATAGTCAAAAGACCAAAAGTGTGCCAAAGTTCACGAAAACCGGCAAAACCGACACGGGTTTAAAGAAATGATCAAGGAAGCCATGTTCGAGCTTGATTTTAGAGGATTTAATCTTTTAGAAGATATTTGAGCTCTGTGGGTCCCACATTCGGGTATTGCGCCAAAAGCCCATTACTTGGAAACTTAAAAAGCTTTGGACAAATTTGGGTCCAAATTAAGACAAGCCCATTTGCTAAATAATACTTGGACGGATGGAAATGTTTTTAGTTGGGCCAAGCCCAAACAGCATAATCAAATGGAACGGATTAAAAGAAGTGAAATAACTTTTCACTTTGTTTTATGAATAAAAGTCTGGTCAACCCTCAGATTCATCAACTCACACACTTACTCTCACCCCTCACACGTATTAAATAAAACGTTTTTAACCCACCCACACTTATCACTTTCGATACAACCTAGATAATATTCACACACCATCATCTTTCTCCCATAAAAAACGTAGTCACCACCATCTATTTACCCCAAACCCTAAATCACCCTACCCACAAAATTACCCACCAAAAATAGGGGGTTTTACCCAAAACGTGTGATTCACATGTTTCTCAATAAATCCCCCAAATAATCGGAAGCCCGATTACCAGTGGTCCTCATCTCGATCCTGATGTGGCTAAATCCTCTCTTTTGATTGGATAATCTACATCACCACCACTACCTCATCCAATAGAAATCGTCCACATCACCCATCAACAAACACAACAAACACACCTCCATTCCAGGTTGGTGATCTGTGTGACTAGGGTATCCACGCCCGTTAGATGAAGAAAATAAAGAGAGAGAAGGTAGAAAAGAAGGATTTAACGACTCGGATTTGATGTCTTGCTCTCGAAGCTTCACCAACAAGCCCTTGGGGGTTGGCTATAAAACCCCCCTCATTTGTGTAATTTGGTGTGCCTTCTTTTTAGTTTAATTTTTATTTCTGAAAAATAGATGTTAGGTTAATGTAATTTTCTTTTTTTAAAAGTATTGTAATCCTGATTTTGATTATTAATGAAATTTTAATTCAGTTAAATTTTTCTCTCTTTAATTATTATTTCAATATTAATCTAATTTATGTTTTAATTAAATAAATATTAAAGTAAAAAAAAGGTAGAAATAACTTCCCCTACTGGGAAGTTAAAAATAATATTGGTTCGATTTGGTTATTAATTCGTGGTATGAGATTGGTGAAAGAAAGTGGTGATTGATTCGGTTTCGGTTCATAGGGGGTTCAGCGCCCTCCTACTTCCCAACGGAAATCGACACAAGGTTCTACTCTTTTTTTTTGTTAAGTTTTAGTTTTGGTTATTTATCTGCTTGTGTAGATTGATTCTGGATTTGTGTTTGACCTGCTTAGTTTATTGTTAGGATATTGTGTTTTGGTTAGATCTGCTTAGTTTATCTGTTTGGTATTTTAAGTTTGTTTGAGTTTTGTGGATTATAGCTTATTACGGTATTTGTATTTTTACCTTGGCTTATTTTTCTTTGGTAGTTGCTAATTCGTTTGGATCTGCTTTATTTTATTGGGTTTAATATATCTGCTTTAAGTTTTGCTTATTATTTGGGTAAGCTGATTATTTAGTTAGTAGTATTTCTTATGTTGCTTATTTATTGGTTAGATTTGCTTTATAGCTCTTATTAGTTTATCGCTTATTGTAGCTTAGCTTATTTTAGTCAGGATCCGGTCTGCTTATTTATCAGTAGTGTAACTGTTCTTTTCTTATTAGCCGATCTGCTATGCTTGTCTGGCTTATTTGATATAGCTTAATAGCTTATTTCCTGTTTTTAGTAGTTAGGCTTATTTGGGTTATTTTGCTTTGCTTATTATTATTGTAGCTTATTACTTACCTGCTTATTTGCCATCCTGGTTATGATTTTTTTTATATCAGTTTTTAGTTTATGCTTATTTGGTTGTCTTATTTTAGTCACTGATTATTTGCTGCTTAAAAACCGTAGATCCAATTGATCTGTTTGGTTAACTATTATGTCCAAAAAAATCCAAAAATAATATTAGCATAAACGTCCCTAACCGAACTCGAACCCTGGATCTCCTGTTCAGCAACCAAGCGCCTTAACCATCTTAGCTAGACTTGTTTTTGTGTTTATTTATGCATCATTTAATTAATATAGGGTAATAATTATTGGTAGTTTTAATTAAATAGTTTAATTCATAAGTTTTGTTTATTTAAATAGTTTTCTTTTATACAGTTTTTAAAAGATAAAAGATAAAAAAATATATTTTAATTTCTTTAACTAATTGTTTTTAAATTTTAGTTTTAAAAATTAGTTTTCAATTAATTTAGTTTTGTTTAAAAATAGTTTTCATTAAAAAGTCTTTATTTTAATTTAGTTTCACATAAATTTAGTTTTAAATTTTGTTTAAGTTTTCAAAATAGTTTTTATTTAAATTAGTTTAAATTAGATTAAATAGTTCTTAATTATATAAATTTTAGTTTCAAAAATACCAAAAAGAGTAATTTCACCAAGAACAATTAGTCTTACATTTAAATTAGAAATCAATTCGAGTGAGTCGAAGAAAACGAACATTAATTGATAAAAAGAATTTGCACAAAATTCTACACATTAAGTATATATAGGGGAGAGTGGTAGGTGGTTTGCTGGAGTTGTTGTTCTTTCTTTTCTTTTCTTTCGTCTCGTCTTTAAATTAAAGTCTCGACTTTAGCTCGGGATTTGTCGATAAAATCTTGAACCCGTCTTATAATTTCTTCATTTATTAGACTTGGGTTCTTCGAATTCATTAAACTTCCGTATTTAGACTTTTTCTTCGATAAATCTTCAGAATAGGCCTTGGACTTCCGTTCTTTTTGCACTCTTGATCTTTTGACTCCGTCTTTTCTCGTTTTCTTCGATAAAAGCCCGTGAAAGCCCGTGTTTTCTTCCCTTTTCACATTTTGCTCCTAAATCACAACAAAAACACAAACCACACATAATTCCGATATTTACGACATAAAATACACGTTTTGGCTTGGTTATTATTATAATTAAGTGGTAAAAGGATGGGTGTTTTCACACCTATCATCTATGCCGATGAACTACCGTATGTTGAGCATTATGAACCTAATTATGACAAACATGGGATGAAAAAGGGTGATAGTTTTACCACTTCAAATTCATCCGATGTGAGTCATAATAGAGGAGAGATTGTTCAGAATGTTGTAGTACATCATGATAAATTCTTTATGACTGCTGTGACAATCCGTCAATTTATGGTTGATATTTTATTCTCAATATTTAATTAAAAATATTATTTTAATGTTATTATATGAACTCACTTATTTTTGGGAAGAAATTTGGATTTACGTCTTGAAGTAGCATCTACTACGTCTAAACCGGAGGATTCAACGTTACGTGCTTACGTTTACATACACCGTCCTTGGTGACAGTCCGACATTTCAGAAAATAAATTTATCCGTGAATATTATTTTGGAGTTTTAAATTTGTGTTGGTTCATAAACTCACAAATTTACGAGAAGAGATTAGGACTTACGATTTTATTTTAACGTCCTTTACGACTAAACCGGAAACCTTAGGATTACGTATTTACGTTTTCGAACTCCGTTTTTGATGAAACAATTTTTATTAGATTCATTTTGTGACGTTGATTCATAATTTATAAAAACGTTTTTCATAAAACGACCCGAGGGCACGCAAATCGAGGAAACAAGAATCGAGGAGTACCCGTAAATAAATGGGGATGAGACAAGTGGGACACTTGCCCCACCCCCATTCAAACCGGCCTAAAGAAGCCACAACATCCATTTGGTGGCAAGTTTTAACAAGTGACATAACACTTGTCACTTAAGCTTAAAGTTTAAGCTACTTCCACTTCCACTAAACACAAAACTAGCAACTAGTTTTCATTCCTTCATTTCCTACATGCAAAACCACACCAAACTCTCTCTCTCTAGCTCAAATGTGCCGTCCCATTTCTCCCTTAAACATCAAATTTGATCAAAATCAACCATGAAATCATGTGTTATTTACACATATGTTGAAGCCCCTTTGAAACCCTATTGATTGGTGGTACTTATAACATCCAAGGAGGAGTTTTCATGGAGTAGTAGGGCTGATTTTCAACAAGATGTTTATGAAGAATGGTGGTCTTGAAGATGGTCATGGTTATCCACAAGTTTCTCCATCAAAATCCATGTTTTGATCACAACCTACATCATCATGGTGGTTTCCGTGATTGATACAATGATTTTGTATGGGTTCAGATTAAATCTCGGTATCCTCTCGAATTGATTACAGCTCAAAGTGGAATAGTTGTTCTTGGTACAAAAAGGGTTGTGATTTTCTATGCTACTAAAAAAGATCAAATGCATGAAATAGAGAAAATAAGCCAAAAATAACTAATAAAAAAAAGTTCTGAATGAAGGAAAAAAAAAGTTCTAAATGAAGGAAAAAAGTTCTGAATGAAGGAAAAAGTTCTGAATGAAGGAAAAGTTCTGAATGAAGGAAAAGTTCTGAATGAAGGAAAAAGTTCTGAATGAAGGAAAAGTTGTGAATGAAGGAAAAGTTCCGAATGAAGGAAAAAGTTCCGAATGAAGGAAAAAGTTCCGAATGAAGGAAAAAGTTCCGAATGAAGGAAAAAGTTCCGAATGAAGGAAAAAGTTCCGAATGAAGGAAAAAGTTCCGAATGAAGGAAAAAGTTCCGAATGAAGGAAAAGTTCCGAATGAAGGAAAAAGTTCCGAATGAAGGAAAATGTTCCGAATGAAGGAAAAAGTTCCGAATGAAGGAAAATGTTCCGAATGAAGGAAAATGTTCCAAATGAAGGAAAAAGTTCCGAATGAAGGAAAAAGTTCCGAATGAAGGAAAAAGTTCCGAATGAAGGAAAAAGTTCCGAATGAAGGAAAAAGTTCCGAATGAAGGAAAAAGTTCCGAATGAAGGAAAAGTTCATCCGGAACCTGGAAACATAAAAAGAGTCGTTTACCCGAAGAACAAGGAAACCAATTTTTATCCAAAAATCACCAAGTTTTTCACCAAAAACTTAAATAAACTAATCACAAAGCATCTACTAACCATAAACTACAAATCCCATCAACAAAAACACAAAACCCAACAACTTTTGAAGATCAAATCAATCAAATAAAAACTTGAAAACTTGAAATAAAAGATGATGATGAACAAGATGAAATGGAAAGATTAAACAAGAACTTGTATTGATGATTAATGTTGTAACAATCAAAAAACAAGAATTAAAATTACAAGATTAAAAATCAAAGATCAAGATCACCAAACACCCTAGTGGTGTTGGTGAAGATACGAACTAAAAGGGAGAAAAAAAAGGGGAGGAGAGGAAAAACTAAAAACTGGCACTAAGTGTGTGAGGTGTGGGCTTTATATAGCCTTGTCTTTTTGGTTGGTGAGTGGGCTTTCTCCCGTTCTTCTTGTCTTCTCGTCTTTTCAGAAAAGTTGACGTTTTCGATTCTGATTCGGGATTTGTTGTCGATTAAATTCAACTCGTCTTTTAATTTCTTCGTTTAATAGACTTAAGTTTCTTCGACTTATGTAAATCTTCCATCTTTGGTCCTTTTCTTCGATAAATCTTCGAATAGGCCCAGTGACTTCAAATCTTTTGCATCTCTTGAATAATAGACTTTATCTTGAGTCTTTTTCTTTAGTAAAACCCGTGCAATCCCATGTTTTCTTTAATATTCATCCGGTTGGCTCTGAAAACACAATAAACACAAAAACCATGCATAGTTCCAAACAAATGATATTAAATACGTGTTTTGGTCTCGTTTTAGCCAGAATTAAGTGGTAAAAGGATGGGTGTTTACACACCTATCAAATCCCCTACACTTAACCATTGCCATGCCCTCATGCAATGCTTAGTGATAAAGCAAATTTACACTTTTCTCATAATTAATCAACCTTGGCCTTATTCAAATACTACTAAACAAAAATTAAAGTACTAAAAGGAGTTAAAACTTTAAAGGAAACAAAAGGATAGAAAACAATTTTCACTTGAAAATAGCTACATGGAAATAACTTGCAAAGAGATCAAGGACTTACATTAGGGCTTTGGTGCTGCACAGATTTATCACCCTCAAGTTTCACGTTCCCCAAACTAAGCTTAAAAACGAGATCATTGTTATTATAAGTTAGCAAATCAAACACTTACACACATGGCTTAATTAAATGCTTAAACTCCCTTATACCTAGGTGTATCTCTTATATTTTATTTTTGTCTTAGAATGATCATGAAGATGCATTTTTGGACTTATTTCGATAGTTTATTTAGGCTGAAAGCAAAGTAGGACGATTTGATCAATAGTTAGCTAAAGGACAAAATCTTTTAAAACTGCTTCTCGGGATATCAAAAAGTTCATATCTTGGCATAACTCGGTTCACGATTTGAGACCTTTCTCGGGCCGATATTTGGCATGTACTTCATACTTCATATCTTGAGAGACGTGCTTGAGATAATGGTCTTCTCATCGTTCATAGAGTTTCTTCACTTGGAGACTTTTGAGACGTACTCCAACTTTGTTGACCACGACTTCATGATTATTTCTTCAATCTCTATTTGGGATTTTGAGATACAACGATCCGCCTCCTTTTCAGACTTGGATCTATTTATCCTCATACCTTGTTAGGGTCTTTTCGGATAGACTTCTCCATGATCTTTATGGGAGTTGATTGCTTTTCGTCGTGAGTCTTGATCCTTCATATTGACTTTGGGAATAATGCTTTTCACATCACCTTGGATCTTTAGCAATAAAATGGAATCCTCATGCCTTGTTAGGGCCTTTTCGGACTCGCCAATCTTCGCGCCCCGCTTCATAAGTTATGCCTTGGCTATGAACTCTTATCATTACCGAGCAACTTTTAAACGATCTTGGGCTAGAAGCTAAGTAACCTTTCAAATCGTACGACCTTACTTATTGCAGATAAATTATTAGCAAGTGATGGGAGAAAAGGCAAATAATTACACCAAGTGAGCTTGCGCAAGAATACCGACTTATAATTGACTCTATCATTTCTCGTTCTCCACAATTTAAAATCTCAAAAAATGAGACTCGTGGACACTTAGCCTAATAAACCAATTAAGGTCTACATGGTTAAGGATACTAGCTAGAATAAACTTGGATAAGTCTATTCGGGTTGAGTCAAAATAAACGCAACGGGCCTAATATGTCAAAGACTTCTAAACTAGCTACACCACTTTATTAAAATTTGACTTTATTGCGGGATATATACATATGAAAGCAACGATAAAAAATTTAAAAATTACGACTAAATGGCCAAAGTTAATAAAAAATTTGAAAAATGTTGAAAAATATGATTTTCCGGTTAAATGAAGGCATTTTCATGGAAAAGTCCACTTAAAACTTCGATAGAAGTCCCCCCTACACTTAAGATAAACATTGTCCTCAATGTTTAAGCATGTGGGAAAAATCTCCCCTACACTTATGACATTGTGCACGTTGGTTAACTCAAGTTAAGGAAGAGACGACTAAAGTGATCAATTTCAAATGTAAGTATGAAGAAAATTGAATCACGATAGTTGAGAGATAGAACCGGATTTTGGATAACACGGGAGCACGGTTCTTCAAAGATTCCAAGAGTGCACTTATCCCTGTAATCACATCACTACACAAAGACAAACACGTATAGAAGTCCCCCTACACTTAGGAGGTTAAAACATAAAGGATAGATACTCGGGCTGCCTCCCGAGGAGCGCTTGTTTTTGATAACCGAGTCACAAGCCTGACTCGACCCAAAATTAGTTCATGGGGAACGTGGTGAGGGATGGAATCACCTCCTGAGAGGTGTCCTCACCAAAGTACAACTTCACTCGTTGGCCATTCACCTTAAAATTTGGTCCATCAGGTTGAGCGAGCTCGAGAGTACCATATGGAAAAATTTGGGCAATGGTAAATGGGCCGGACCAACGAGATTTGAGCTTTCCCGAGAAGATTTTCAACCGAGAGTTAAAAAGTAAGACTTTGTCTCCAACATGGAACTCTCGGTTTTTTATCTTGGAGTCGTGAATGAGCTTAGTTCTTTCCTTATAGATCAAAGAATTTTCATAAGCCTCATTACGGAGTTCATTGAGCTCATTGAGTTGGATCTTGCGTAGGTCACCGGCGTTGTTTATATCAAAATTAGCCCACTTCAAGGCCCAATAAGCCTTGTGCTCTAACTCAATGGGGAGGTGGCACGCTTTCCCGTACACAAGACGATAAGGCGTACAGCCGATCGGGGTCTTGTAAGCAGTACGGAAAGCCCACAAAGCATCATCAAGTTTATCAGCCCATGAGGCACGATGCTCTCCCACAGTTCTTTCAAGAATTCGCTTCAGTCCTCGGTTGGATATTTCAGCCTGGCCATTAGTTTGTGGGTGGTAGGTTGTGGAAAGACGATGGTTTACACCGTACTTAGCCATGACTCTAGCAAATTGGTCATTGCAGAAATGAGTCCCACGATCACTAATAATGGCACGAGGCACACCGAATCTGGCGAATAGAGCTTTCAAAAAGTTACAAACCACCCTTGCGTCATTAGTGGGTAAAGCTTTGGCTTCAACCCACTTTGAAACGTAGTCAACGGCTACAAGGATGTATTTGTTTCCTTTAGAAGAAGGGAATGGCCCCATAAAGTCGATACCCCAAACATCAAAGATTTCACACTCTTGAATGAAATTCTGAGGCATCTCGTCTTTATGTGTGATCGTGCCTTGTTTTTGGCAAACATCACATCGTTTAACCATATCGTGAGCGTCACGATATATGGAGGGCCAATAAAATCCCGAATCAAACACTTTTTTGGCGGTGTAGTTGGGACCAAAGTGACCACCGGTGGGTCCTTTGTGGCAAGCATTAAGGATTTCTGAAGCTGCCGGTCCGTCAACACATCGGCGGATAATCAGGTCGGCACATTGTTTGAATAGGTAAGGGTCGTCCCAAAAATAAGTCTTGATGTCAGTGAAGAACTTTTTCTTTTGTTGGGACGTCAACCCTTCCTTGAGAATTCCACCCGCCAAGTAGTTTGCGAAGTCCGCAAACCACGGGGTTTCATTCGACTTCAAGTTTATAGACATTAAGGTCTCCAAGGGAAAATAATCATTGATTTCTTTGTTCGGATGATCCCCTTGGTAAGGATCCTCAAGTCGGCTAAGATGATCCGCGGCTAGGTTTTCAGCTCCTTTTTTATCGCGAATTTCGATTTTAAATTCCTAGAGCAGCAAAACCCAGCGAAGAAGTCTTGGTTTGGAATCTTACTTTGTCAACAAGTACTTCAACGCGGAATGATCGGTATACACAATTGTGGTGGAAAGGACAAGATAGGGGCGAAATTTTTCAAAGGCATAGACAACAGCTAAAAGCTCTTTTTCGGTTGTCGTATAATGCAATTGTGCCCCTGTCATTGTCTTGCTAGCGTAATGGATCGGTTGGAAGTGTTTGTTCACTCTTTGTCCCAGAACCGCTCCAATAGCAAAATCACTAGCATCGCACATCAACTCAAAAGGCAGCTCCCAATTAGGGGTAACCAAGACAGGTGCCTTAGTAAGCTTATCCTTAAGCGAGTCAAAGGCTTCAAGACACTCTTTGGAAAAGATAAAAGGAGTATCTTTTTCCAAGAGGTGGGTCATCGGGCGAGCGATTTGAGAAAAATCTTTGATGAATCGACGGTAGAAGCCCGCATGACCCATGAAACTTCTCACACCCTTCACGGTTGAAGGTGGAGGCAACTTTGCGATAACATCGACTTTAGCACGGTCTACTTCAAGACCGGCTTTGGAAATTTTATGTCCCAGCACGATACCTTCTTTTACCATAAAATGGCATTTTTCCCAATTCAGAACTAGGCGAGTGTCTTCGCACCGCTTGAGCATACGTTCCAAATTGGCAAGGCAAGAAGAGAAAGAATCCCCGAAGACCGAGAAATCATCCATGAAGACTTCCATGGTTTGTTCAACCATGTCATGGAAGATAGCTAACATGCACCTTTGGAAAGTCCCGGGCGCATTACATAAGCCAAAAGGCATTCTTTTGTAAGCAAATGTGCCATAGGGACAAGTGAATGTCGTCTTCTCTTGATCTTGAGGATCGATGGGTATTTGGAAATAACCCGAGAAACCATCAAGAAAGCAGTAATATTCATTACCGGCTAAACGTTCAAGCATTTGGTCCATAAAAGGTAGAGGGAAATGATCCTTTCTCGTGGCATCATTGAGTTTGCGGTAGTCTATACAAACTCTCCACTCAGTAACGAGACGAGTGGGAATCAACTCGTTGTGTTCATTGGGAACAACGGTTATTCCGCCCTTCTTGGGCACACAATGGATTGGACTAACCCATGGTGAATCCGAAATAGGGTAAATCATACCCGCATCAAGAAGTTTGATAACCTCTGTTTTGATGACTTCATGTATTTTTGGATTCACCCTTCGTTGGCTTTGAATTGTGGGCTTAAAGTCGTCCTCCATGAGAATTTTGTGTGTGCAGAAGTGAGGATCAATTCCACGAATATCAGAAATCTTCCAAGCAATAGCCTTCTTGTGATCTTTCAACACGTTGATAAGTCGGGCTTTTTCTTCTTCCTTTAGGTCCTTAGCAATGATGACTGGCGACTTCTTCTCTTCTTCAAGGAATACATACTCAAGATGGGGCGGCAACTCCTTAAGTTCTAAATCCGGAGGATTTTCGACGCGAGGCGTATTTAAAGTCGGAGTATCGATAGCAATGACCGTGGGAGATGGAGGAGAAGGATTGTCTTCGGTGAGAAGATTGTCAAAGAAATTCATGTCTTCATCCCCATCGGTGGGAGAATCATTAGTAGCTAAATTCACATCTCCCATGGTATCTTCAAGATTGTTCCAAAATAAATCACTATCTCCAAATAGAGACAATGATGAATCAATAGAGGACACGGTCTCAACATTGGGAAGAGAGGCAGGAATACTTTTGCAAGCATCATTAAAGTGTTCTTCACAAGCCTCATCAAGAACGTCAATACAATTAACACTCTCATATGAATAAGGCTGTTTAGACAACTTTCCCATGTTGAAGACTACTTTATCGTCACCCACTCTCATGATAAGCTCACCGGCTTCAACATCAATGAGAGTGCGACCGGTCCTCAAGAATGGACGACCAACTATTAGTGGCACACGAGGGTCCATCTCGTAGTCGACGACAACAAAATCAGCAGGAAAGGTGAATTTGTCGACTCCTACAATGACGTCTTCGGCTATCCCCACTGGATAAGCAACCGTACGGTTAGCTAATTCCAAAGTCATTTTGGTGGGGACTAGCTCTGGGAGAGATAATTTCTTCCAAACGCTTAGAGGCATAAGATTAATACTGGCACCTAGATCGGCTAGGGCCATACAATTCTCTACTCCCGGGAAATTGCAAGGGATAAGGAAACGACCCGGATCACCAAGCTTAGTTGGCAATTTCCTTAAGAGCACTGCAGAGCAATTCTCATTAAGTTGGGTGTTGGCAATATCGAGGAGCTTTTCCTTATCGCTCAGAAGATCTTTAAACATTTTTGCGTATTTAGGCATGTGAGCGAGAGCCTCAGCGAAGGAGATATTGATATTCAGTTGTTTGAACATTTTAAGGAAATTCGAAACCTTAATATCGTCCTTGCTTTTGAGCTTCTCTTTCCTCAACCTAGATGGATAAGGTATATTGGAAGAAGAGGAAGGCTTTGGAAGAATAGGATCACTCACATCCTTGGGTGGAGGAGGGGTAGAAGGAAGAGGTAGATAAATTGGGGAAGGAGAAGGATGAGGAATAGGAGCAGGTGACTCGTTCTCCTTAGTCACAACCACCGGTGGAGGTATAGGAAGCTCGGGTTCCTTGGTACCTTTACCACTTCGAGTAGTGATTGCTTTCATCTCCCCTCTTGGATTCGCAACGGTGTTACTCGGAAGAGTACCCGAAGAAGAGGGTTGATTACCTTGGAAGAAACTAGCCATCATGTTCCTCAAGTCATTTGTTTGGCTATCCAACGTATTTCTCATGTCGGCTCTCAAATCGTTTCCTTGCTTGACCAAGTCTGCTTTCAAATTGATCACTTCACGCTGAATATTTTCCACGATCACATCGTTTGTCCTCATGTAGGTCTGCACTTCTTGGTGTAGAGCGGTGGATTGGTTGGGAGGAGCATTGTATGCGGGTGGTTGATAAGCAGGTTGTTGGTAAACTTGGTTGTTACGTTGAGGTGGTTGTTGCTGCTTGTGAGGAGGGATGTATGGTTGTCGAGGTTGTTGTTGTTGTTGAGGAGGGCGATTGAGGTTTGAGTTGGTTGGAGGAAAACCAGGTGATGAAAGATAGTTGTTGCTGCGGTAGCTAAGTAAATTACGGTCACCTTGAGGTCTAGCTTGATAAGCAGGTTGAGGATAGGTGCCATAAGCTGCATTAACATTCTCAGAAGGGTAGTCTTGGGTGGCGGTACAAGTGGTGTAAGAGTGAGGACCACCGCATATCTCACAAGGTTGGCTGACAGCGTTAACTTGAGCGTGTTTAGCGTTGTTGCTGTTGTTGTTGCTGACGGTGTGGGTGACAAGCGATTCAAGAAGCGTAGTGATTTTGTCCAATCGCTTGTCGCTGTCACTAGTGCTAGCACTAGCGACATTGGTCCGAACACTCTTGGTTTGCACACGAGATTTATTCTCAATGATGTCCCAAGCAGCATTGGAAGTCTTAGCCAATAGATTACCCCCCGAGGCACTGTTCAGTGAATCTTGGTCACTCATGCTTAAACCATTGTAAAAAGTATTAATTTGATGTACTTTGGTAAAACCATGTTGTGGGTATTTTCTTAAAAGATCTTTAAAGCGATCCCAAGATTCACTGTACGACTCATCGTACTTTTGTTCAAAATTTATGATTTCATTCCGCAAAGCGGTAGTACGAGAGGGTGGGAAAAAGTAATTGATAAACTTTGTTTCCAAATCCGTCCACGAGAGAATACTCTGTGGCGGTTCCTTAGCAAGCCAATGCCGGGCTTGTCCCTCTAAAGAAAAGGGAAAAAGTTGTAACCTTATAACCTCTTGTGGAACGCCATTGAATTTGACCGTGTTGGTGAGTTGCAAGAATCTCTTGATGTGGTCGTGTGGATCATTAATGGTTCGTCCCAAGAATGGTTGAGCGGAGACCATCTGGATAAAGCCTGATTTTAGCTCGAAATTGTTGGCGGCAATTGGTGGTATAACAATTGGGTCAGTGTTGCCATCTACATGAGCTTGCAGCAATTCAATCATCGGGCGATTATCCGGAAGGGGCTCATTGTGGTTGTTATTGTTCATGTTGTTGAAAGGTGGGTTGTTGTTGTTATTATTGTTTGGAGGTGGTACACCGGCCATGTCTAAGTGATCGAGAGGCTCGGGCTCTTGATAAGACGTGGATCGAGTGCGCATACACCTGCAAAAGAACCAACAAGGCAAAAACAATACAAAAATATTTTTTTGGTTTTTAAATTTTTTTTTAATTTTTTTTTAATTTTTTTTTTTTTTTTTGAAAATTTTATATTTTTTTAAGGATTTTTTGAAAAATTTTATGAAAAAGTAACGTTCACGGGGAACGGATCCCAAAATCCAAGTTCTCACAAAAAACTTTTGATCTTAACGAGAAGAGCCGGCAACGGCGCCATTTGATACAATGATTTTGTATGGGTTCAGATTAAATCTCGGTATCCTCTCGAATTGATTACAGCTCAAAGTGGAATAGTTGTTCTTGGTACAAAAAGGGTTGTGATTTTCTATGCTACTAAAAAAGATCAAATGCATGAAATAGAGAAAATAAGCCAAAAATAACTAATAAAAAAAAGTTCTGAATGAAGGAAAAAAAAAAGTTCTGAATGAAGGAAAAAAGTTCTGAATGAAGGAAAAAGTTCTGAATGAAGGAAAAGTTCTGAATGAAGGAAAAGTTCTGAATGAAGGAAAAAGTTCTGAATGAAGGAAAAGTTCCGAATGAAGGAAAAAGTTCCGAATGAAGGAAAAAGTTCCGAATGAAGGAAAAAGTTCCGAATGAAGGAAAAAGTTCCGAATGAAGGAAAAAGTTCCGAATGAAGGAAAAAGTTCCGAATGAAGGAAAAAGTTCCGAATGAAGGAAAAGTTCCGAATGAAGGAAAAAGTTCCGAATGAAGGAAAATGTTCCGAATGAAGGAAAAAGTTCCGAATGAAGGAAAATGTTCCGAATGAAGGAAAATGTTCCGAATGAAGGAAAAAGTTCCGAATGAAGGAAAAAGTTCCGAATGAAGGAAAAAGTTCTGAATGAAGGAAAAAGTTCCGAATGAAGGAAAAGTTCATCCGGAACCTGGGAACATAAAAACAGTCGTTTACTCGAAGAACAAGGAAACCAATTTTTATCCAAAAATCACCAAGTTTTTCACCAAAAACTTAAATAAACTAATCACAAAGCATCTACTAACCATAAACTACAAATCCCATCAACAAAAACACAAAACCCAACAACTTTTGAAGATCAAATCAATCAAATAAAAACTTGAAAACTTGAAATAAAAGATGATGATGAACAAGATGAAATGGAAAGATTAAACAAGAACTTGTATTGATGATTAATGTTGTAACAATCACAAAACAAGAATTAAAATTACAAGATTAAAAATCAAAGATCAAGATCACCAAACACCCTAGTGGTGTTGGTGAAGATACGAACTAAAAGGGAGAAAAAAAAGGGGAGGAGAGGAAAAACTAAAAACTGGCACTAAGTGTGTGAGGTGTGGGCTTTATATAGCCTTGTCTTTTTGGTTGGTGAGTGGGCTTTCTCCCGTTCTTCTTGTCTTCTCGTCTTTTCAGAAAAGTTGACGTTTTCGATTCTGATTCGGGATTTGTTGTCGATTAAATTCAACTCGTCTTTTAATTTCTTCGTTTAACAGACTTGAGTTTCTTCGACTTATGTAAATCTTACATCTTTGGTCCTTTTCTTCGATAAATCTTCGAATAGGCCCAGTGACTTCAAATCTTTTGCATCTCTTGAATAATAGACTTTATCTTGAGTCTTTTTCTTTAGTAAAACCCGTGCAATCCCATGTTTTCTTTAATATTCATCCGGTTGGCTCTGAAAACACAATAAACACAAAAACCACGCATAGTTCCAAACAAATGATATTAAATACGTGTTTTGGTCTCGTTTTAGCCAGAATTAAGTGGTAAAAGGATGGGTGTTTACACACCTATCAGTGATTGAAGCACGTACTGTACGTCCGAATTGCCGATAACCCGCCTTCCCACATCAATGTGAGTTCATAGCCTCGCACTCTTTTAAATGTTTTCATAAATGTTTTATAAACCCGCGAGGGAGATAACATGTTAGTTTTTATAAAATAGGACACCATTTGTCCCGATTGTTTGTTTATTGATTTTGGACCCGAATGATTGAATGACCCGATTGTATGACCCGATAAATGATTAAAGGACCCGATAGATGAAATTAAATGGATTATTAAAGTTAGGTTATGTCACTAAAAGTCCCATTAGCATGAATTGTGAACTACCGGGATTTGGTAGACGCTTATGCATTTAATAGTACTATTTGGGGACGATCACCCCAGTTCGCGCCTTGACGGTTGATCCCCGTCGTGCCACATTGATTGGTAAGCGAATTTATGTATGAGAAGATTTCCATAGCGTGACCTTTGTGACGACACGCTACTTTAGATGGTCAAAATTGGTATCGGGTTAGCTACCCGTTGTTGGTTTAGTAAGGTAACAATGTCATGCGGCTTATAATAATCCAATCACCAAAATATTACTGGACGCTCCGAATTACGATGTATTGCCTGACTAGCAATACTGGGTCATACTATTGATATTATGCTTGTATTTTGGTTTTCATAACCATATTCATATAACGGTTTTTATTTAATCTATACAACGTTGTGAAACGTATTGTATGATGTTTTTACGACATTGGCTCGTATAATGATTTTTAAGGCAAATGCCTATATTATGATTTTCGATAAGGATTTGTATAAAATGATTTTGGCTATTTCATGGCCTATCAAAACGATTTGTACAAAATGATTTTCAGTAATACTTTTATACTGATATTATATTGATGGAATTTATTAAACTCTATGAATTCACTCGGCGTTATCGCTGACCTTTTCTTTTAACATGTTTTATCTCAGGTACTTGAAGGTAATTCTCGGGAAGACGACAAGAATTCATGGCCCGCACTTAAACAATATTTTCCATTCAAATACTTTGAAAAACTTTCTATGAAATGTAATGACTTGGGACCGATGTAACTTTGATGTTTATGAATGGAAATGATTTATTATTAAACGACGCGATTTTTATGCGTTGTCTATGATGTGAGTAATGTGCTATCCCGTAACACCAACTAGTCTTCCGCTATACTGAGTTGTATAAATTTGGGGGTGTTACAGTTTGGTACCAGAGCTCTCGTTATAGAGAACGAAAGATTTTTAAAACTAAGGTTTTGAATAAAACATTTCAAAATCTTTTAACTATAAACATTTTTCTATAAATGTCTAAAAAACTTTTGACTATAACGGTGCCGAAGAATTCCCGAGTTACCGACAAGGCCAAGACTGAGAAGTGTTATATTAATATATATATATAACTGGGATTGTATATATATATATATATATATATATATATATATATATATATATATATATATATATATATATATATATATATATATATATATATATATGATGTAATTTTATTACATGATTGTTTGATGATTATTTTGATTTTTATACGAGATATTTATACGACATAGATTGTCACAAGTAACCCTAAATCCCCTAGTAAATTAATCGAAGCTATTCTCGTAGGAATTCTAGCTATCCTAGATCTAAACCAAGTTGTGGATATTTATGATCCCAACAAATGGTTGATATTCGTAGAAATGTAGATATTAGTTGATTGTGATATTGAAAAAGAATTGGCGAGATTAAATCTGATATCGATGTCATGACGATCTTTCCTTATAGAGTGGAGTTTGACAAAACGTTATCACCTGGAAAGATGTCATCTGATTCGTTGTCATCCAATTCTTAAATTTGAAATTGAAAGGGTGAATGTTGCACTTGAGGCTGTTATTGGAACCATTACCCAAAAGCCTCATGCCACTAATACCTTTCCGAGAAGTCTAGTTGAATGATCAAGTCATTTTATATTAATGACTCATTTGATAATTGTTGTTGTAAGAGATATAGGATTGGAAATTAAGTGTTGATTCGTATTGAGATCGTATTGCCTTTACAAGGCCGAAGAATAAGGTTGTAAGTATTGGAGAATGAGGTAGGATATCAAATTGAGTATAAAATTTGTTGAAACTTGAATAAAAGTAAAATTTAACTTGTATGGAATATGAGATTGTTAATAGAAGTTGTTAAGTTCTGTGATTGAATTATAAGGTTTTAAATGATTGTAGGTTCGCGTTAAAGGTTGTTCCTAGGCCATTGTCCACTAATGAGGATGCCCATTGTCCAAGAAATTAATTGAAGAAATCTTCTACTGAATTGAGACCGATGGATCTTCTGGGACATGTGGAACACCTAATGACCCTTGTAGATTAGTATTCATTGTGGTATCGTTTAAAAATAATCCCTAACTTAACTGAGATATCAGTTGGTAGGATGAGTTCTGAGAATTGTATGACATAGTGACACGTAATGTGTTACGGTATAATTTTGACTAATTTGTGATTAATGAAAAGACTACCTTTGATTGCTAAATTCTACATGTCTCGATGTTGTCTATCCTTTATTGCTTCATCCTAATGTTCGCATTAGTGATGCCATCATAGAACAAGTACCCATCTTGAATCGAGTTACGTTGTGAATTATTCTTTTGAGTGCCATCGAGATCATGAACCTCATGATTAATTGGCTAAGCTCATTTCCTATCATATCGTAGTTAATTCTTGGCGAATAAACTTTCATCACTCTTTTGCAGATCACTCATTGTTTTTATAAAGTTAAAACGGTATCCTTTGAGAAAAATTAAATTTTCATCACTATAAGGATTATTCATAGTGAGATTTATAAGTGATTGTTATTGAAATGAAGTTGTTTATGAAAAAGCTTTGGAAACTTAATTATTTCCATAACAAAGAAAATCTTTGTAAATATATTTTTGATTCTTATTTAAGAATTAAGCATGAAAATGATTTTATTATAAACATGATGATAAAATTTTGACGAACTGAGTATTGCATCGTTAATCTTGAAATTGTATATAGTTGCGCGCCTACATACAATTTGGAATGGACTATGCAAGGCTGACTAGTAGTCACCATAAAACTAATGAATAAACACTACATTTTCTTTGAAGATTGTGAAAGATTAAATTATATGAGATCTGCAAGAAGTGAAAAATAAGGACACAATGTTAGGGACACCTACATATGTGCCTGTAGCATCTATTCTTCTGAGTCGAATTTACTCATCTGTGGAAATTGTCTTACTTGACAATTGACAATTCTTTCTGGACAAATTCTCCCGTAGTGAGATTCCTAGAAAAAGTATATGATTACCGAGTGTTGATACCCGACTGGATGTATTGACGTTCTTATCATTTCTTATGATTTGATTTCATTTGAATGACCTGGGTAACGATCCAAGGAGCTTTCGAATGCATACTCAAATTATGAAAACATGGGATATATTCATATTCGTTAAATGTTTTCGTCTGTACCTGATTTGAAATTCTATCGCGTAGATTATGCGTTGACCTTAATCTTAGGATAGTAGTTGTGTCTCCATATATCCTTGAATTTGTGAAGGATTATGAGTTATTATTAGTCTTTTGAGAAGTTCACATCTTATCAACAGTAATAAAACTGGAAAGTTGATAGTGCCAGTAGAATGAATTGATTGATTATGACATGACGATATTGTCTTAATTGATGGGAACTCGAGTAGAATCCCCCTAAAAGATAAGATGTTGATTATCAAAAGTGATATAAATAATTCTTGGTGGATGACGATATCCTGTATTTAGAATTAAAATTATACCGTGAATGGTTGTGAATTGGTCATAGATATTATAATCTAGAAAGAACCTAATATGAATTTATTAAAAGATAATTTTGTTATTTGAAATTTTAGTAAGTATTTATTGGTGAATTACCTAGACTTTCGCCATTAAGGCAAGTTGAAATTGGTATTGATTATATTCCCGGTGTTGCACTTGTGGCTTGTACACTATACGTCAGCACCATCTAAATTAAAGGAATTACCGTACAACTGAGAAAGTTGTCGGAGAAAGATTTTATTATACCAAGCCTGTCATCCTGAAGAGCTATGGTGTTATCTTTCCTTATATTTATAGATTACTGTGACTGAGTAAATTGACAATCGAAAACGATATCCATAACTCGAAATGGAAGAATTGTTCGATCATTTACAAGGTTCTAGCAAATTTGATCCATGGCATGGTTATCATCAACTTCGCATCTGCGAAAGAGATTATCTATTCCAATCATCACATCCCGAACTTGTGATGAACATTATGAGTTTCACGTGATGTCGTTTGGATTGACTTATACACATGTAGAATTCATAAATTTGGTGAATCACGTGTGTAGGCTGTAATTTGATAAATTCATGCTCGTGATCATTAAGAACTATTTGTTTGTTTATAAGAATAGAAAGGAGTTAATAATTATTTATAGACTGCCCTGAATTGGCCGAACAGTGTAAACCTGAACCTTGAATAATTAATACGTGATTAAAGACTTGAACCTTTACATGATTTGACTATGTGATTAAAAGGATAATGGAATATAAATTGACTCTTTAAAAACTAAGAGCCCTTTTAAGACTTTGGATTTTACCAAAAAGAAATGGAAATATGTTTTGACAAATGATTTAACAAAGGATTTTAAAGGGATTATTCCTTTATACACAAACTATTTAACAAAACTTCTGTTTAGGGGTAAATGTTTGTGTATACCTCAAGATTACTTAAGAAGTATTGAGTAGAACCGTTAAAACATGACTTGAAATTTGAAACAATAATTTATGTTTTTCAAACTAAGAAAACTTTGACCAAAGTATAAACAAAGGTTTTTCGAACATTTACGAAATCTTATTAAATATTTTCGATAAATCAACTTAATTCAAATTATTTTTGAACATTTTATATAATTGGTCGAACTAAGAAATTTAAAATTTTTACGTTTACGTTTCATAAAAAAAAAATTAAATAATTTTTGTTAATTTGCATATAATAATTATCGACGCTTTAGACGCCAGATTGAGAAAAACTGATAAAAATGATAGTAAAGACGAAACAAAAACATAGAAGATATGAAGAAATAATTTTGAATAAATACAGTTATGATATTTATTTTATCAGGAGAAAGTGAACGTAATTACTGACGCATAATATAGAAAGAATATCTGAGTAAATTGTGAACATGATAATTATAACATCATGAGAAATGAATATAAATACCGACGCATTATGTAGAAAAGATAAAGAACCAGTTAGGACATGTTCCTTAATAATGAAGGTGCAAAATAAAGTGCCGAACAATATAAAATAAACGATGCTTGTAAGAAGGATAATATAGATGATAAGAAGGGATTCACGACTAATGTGAACCATTAGAACTGAAAAGCCAATAGCGTTAAATAAGACCACATGTGATTGTCTAAATATGGAGGATTGTAAGATATAGCTATGTTGGAATTTGTAAGTATAAGTATTCTGTTTATATCATTTATGACTAAAAGTATCTTTGTCTGAAGAAGTTGTACTGATGATAAATTATGAAGGCAGACATCGCCTCATATATTAGTAAACGTCTAGCAATTGCAAAGGTCATCATCTGAATTTTATTCGATTTGGGTCATCGTCGACAGACTGACCAAATCTGCTAATATCATTCTCGTTAATGATAAATGCAAAAGAGTTATGTAAACATAGCATGCCTGTATCGATCATCTATATCAAGATCCTCGCTTCGCATCGAATTTCTAGAGATTTGCTCAGAAATCATTGAGAACGAACCTTGATGAGAGTACTATGTACCACCCCAAATCGAAGGGACGAGGTAAAGTAACGATACATGGTAATATAAGTGCTGTTTTGTGTTTGAATGATTGACCTTTGGTAATGAACCGTATAATCGTTTTCCTTTGGAAAGATTTTCATTGATGATCATCGTATTAGGATTGAGATCAAATCTTGTTAGGATCTAAATATTAGAGCATCTGTAAGCAGAAGTTGAGATGAAGACATCCGACATACACCCATTGTGAGTTGGACATGTCTTTTAGGTTTAAGGTTCCTATGATGGCGAACCTAACCTTGCAAAATACCCGACCCGCGAGATCTGAAATGATTGTTGAAATTAGGATTTGATTATTGACTGCCGGTAGTGGGCAAGAGGTTATATGAATGTGAAATGTAGATCTTGAAGTGCCAAATGGGTAGCGAAGTTATGCCACAATTTTTAACCTTGGAAAAATGAATTCATGATCTGACAAATCATGGGATAAAAGTTCCCGTTGTATGGGACCATTGAAATGATGTAAAAGTTGGGATTGAAAGGCATATAAGCGGGATCTACCCTAGGACTTCAAGAACCGCGTGAATTATGTTTCGTAAATCGCACTTGATGGAATATCTATCAAGTGAAATTCTGATTATTCTTAATAAAGCTTAGATCGGCGAAAAGTTGCATTCATCAGAAACCCATGAACAACATGGATAGAGAAAGTAAGTCAACATTAAGCCTGATCTTATTCCCGTAGCTATGTTTGATGAAACTCGCGTATTATAATGGATTACACTTGTGAGAAAAGACCGAATGTGGAGGAAATACCCACATGGCTTTAACTCTATAAGAAGCAAGTAGTAAGGTAAGATGATCTTTGAGGACAAAGATCCTGTTTAGGGGTAAATGCTGTGACAATCCGTCAATTTATGGTTGATATTTTATTCTCAATATTTAATTAAAAATATTATTTTAATGTTATTATATGAACTCACTTATTTTTGGGAAGAAATTTG
This sequence comes from Glebionis coronaria, assembly GCA_025667525.1. Lineage (NCBI taxonomy): Eukaryota > Viridiplantae > Streptophyta > Magnoliopsida > Asterales > Asteraceae > Glebionis > Glebionis coronaria. The sequence continues at coordinate 77,374,646 of CM046874.1, read as the reverse complement.
GATTTACGTCTTGAAGTAGCATCGACTACGTCTAAACCGGAGGATTCAACGTTACGTGCTTACGTTTACATACACCGTCTTTGGTGACAGTCCGACATTTTAGAAAATAAATTTATCCGTGAATATTATTTTGGAGTTTTAAATTTGTGTTGGTTCATAAACTCACAAATTTACGAGAAGAGATTAGGACTTACGATTTTATTTTAACGTCCTTTACGAATAAACTGGAAACCTTAGGATTACGTATTTACATTTTCGAACTCCGTTTTTGATGAAACAATTTTTATTAGATTCATTTTGTGACGTTGATTCATAATTTATAAAAACGTTTTTCATAAAACGACCCGAGGGCACGCAAATCGAGGAAACAAGAATCGAGGAGTACCCGTAAATAAATGGGGATGAGACAAGTGGGACACTTGCCCCACCCCCATTCAAACCGGCCTAAAGAAGCCACAACATCCATTTGGTGGCAAGTTTTAACAAGTGACATAACACTTGTCACTTAAGCTTAAAGTTTAAGCTACTTCCACTTCCACTAAACACAAAACTAGCAACTAGTTTTCATTCCTTCATTTCCTACATGCAAAACCACACCAAACTCTCTCTCTCTCTAGCTCAAATGTGCCGTCCCATTTCTCCCTTAAACATCAAATTTGATCAAAATCAACCATGAAATCATGTGTTATTTACACATATGTTGAAGCCCCTTTGAAACCCTATTGATTGGTGGTACTTATAACATCCAAGGAGGAGTTTTCATGGAGTAGTAGGGCTGATTTTCAACAAGATGTTTATGAAGAATGGTGGTCTTGAAGATGGTCATGGTTATCCACAAGTTTCTCCATCAAAATCCATGTTTTGATCACAACCTACATCATCATGGTGGTTTCCGTGATTGAAGCACGTACCGTACGTCCGAATTGCCGATAACCCGCCTTCCCACATCAATGTGAGTTCATAGCCTCGCACTCTTTTAAATGTTTTCATAAATGTTTTATAAACCCGCGAGGGAGATAACATGTTAGTTTTTATAAAATAGGACACCATTTGTCCCGATTGTTTGTTTATTGATTTTGGACCCGAATGATTGAATGACCCGATTGTATGACCCGATAAATGATTAAAGGACCCGATAGATGAAATTAAATGGATTATTAAAGTTAGGTTATGTCACTAAAAGTCCCATTAGCATGAATTGTGAACTACCGGGATTTGGTAGACGCTTATGCATTTAATAGTACTATTTGGGGACGATCACCCCAGTTCGCGCCTTGACGGTTGATCCCCGTCGTGCCACATTGATTGGTAAGCGAATTTATGTATGAGAAGATTTCCATAGCGTGACCTTTGTGACGACACGCTACTTTAGATGGGCAAAATTGGTATCGGGTTAGCTACCCGTTGTTGGTTTAGTAAGGTAACAATGTCATGCGGCTTATAATAATCCAATCACCAAAATATTACTGGACGCTCCGAATTACGATGTATTGCCTGACTAGCAATACTGGGTCATACTATTGATATTATGTTTGTATTTTGGTTTTCATAACCATATTCATATAACGATTTTTATTTAATCTATACAACGTTGTGAAACGTATTGTATGATGTTTTTACGACATTGGCTCGTATAATGATTTTTAAGGCAAATGCCTATATTATGATTTTCGATAAGGATTTGTATAAAATGATTTTGGCTATTTCATGGCCTATCAAAACGATTTGTACAAAATGATTTTCAGTAATACTTTTATACTGATATTATATTGATGGAATTTATTAAACTCTATGAATTCACTCGGCGTTATCGCTGACCTTTTCTTTTAACATGTTTTATCTCAGGTACTTGAAGGTAATTCTCGGGAAGACGACAAGAATTCATGGCCCGCACTTAAACAATATTTTCCATTCAAATACTTTGAAAAACTTTGTATGAAATGTAATGACTTGGGACCAATGTAACTTTGATGTTTATGAATGGAAATGATTTATTATTAAACGACGCGATTTTTATGCGTTGTCTATGATGTGAGTAATGTGTTATCCCGTAACACCAACTAGTCTTCCGCTGTACTGAGTTGTATAAATTTGGGGGTGTTACAACTGCTTCGTTAACTGATTCAGATTCCAAGATTAAAGAGCTTGAAACGATCATAACTCAACAATATAAACATCTTAAGGTTGCCCAATTTGAATTTTCAAAGAAAACGGACAAATTTGAAACATATTTTGAAAAAAGTTGAAAAGTCAAATGTTGTTCTTGAACGAAAATTGGATCAAAAAGTTCTAGATTCTAAAGTTGAAAAATATAATATTTTGAAACAAATTAAGTTGCTAGAATCTAAGTTAGCATCCCAAGATAGATTTGCTCAAAGAGAATGAGACTTTAAAGGCTTAAATTCAGGAAAATGTTTTTGCAATAACTGCCCTGAAAAATGAGTGGAGGAAAACTAAAGGAACTAGTGTGGACACTAAGCTTGAAAAACCATCAATCTTAGGGAAACCGCCTCAAAATCAGTCTGTTAGACAACTGACTGCATTTAGATCCGGGCGACCAAAATCCTCGAGACCGCGGTTTGCCTCCCAAGTTGATATGGTCCATGTTTTTAAACCAGTCACTCCACCAACTAGGCCTAATGTGACTAAATTAGCTTTTGTAAGACCAAATCACATGATTGCATCTAGCCTCCCTAGACATAGTTCAAAGAACACGTCTCGAACTAGTTCAAATGACGTTTGCCATAATTTTGATCTAAGGGATGTTAAAAAAAAGATACAAGTGAGAGATAGAAATTTTAAACCTAGTCAGATGACTTCTAGATTACCCAACACTGCTAACCATAGCATGTCATATCCTAGGAGTATCAATCAATCATCTAGGAATTCTAGATCTTACTCGGACTTTAAATATGCTACTTGTAAAACATGTAGGAAATGTGTCTTTAAAGCAAATCATGACTCTTGTGTCAAGAAATTCCTTAATGAGGTGAACTCCCGTGCTAGAGTTAAATCCCAGTGGTTAGATAGAATCAAACCCATTGGTAAATTTTGGCTCCCCACTGGTAGAACTTTCACTCTTGTAGGAAACGAGTGCCCTTTAACTAGGATAGTCTCTAATCCTACCAAGACTACTAGGGAGGAAACTCAAAAGGATGATCAATCACTTAAGCCTAGTGATCCATCTCCTCAGGTCACCTCTGGCACAAGAAAAGACAATTGTGAACCCCCACATGGTTCCAAAATAGATATCGCTAACCTATATAAGTTCATACAAAATTCAAATGAGAATGCATGTACCAAAGTTAACGTTCAACACCAACAAAGTGGTCTAATATTTGTATACCGTTCAACTAAGAACACTCTCAGAGTTTGGTTGCTGAAGAAGCTGATATCCAAGAAACAAGTGTCTCAGGGATTTGTGGTTAAGCTTTCAAAAATATGGCTCGCAATCACATTACAGATTGTGACCCGGACTTAAAATAAAGGGAAGTTTATCTATTCAACGATAACTTACACTCAAAAGAGAAATTAAATTTTCTTGGACACGAGCTTACATTAAAACTATTCAAAGGTTTTAAGCTCATGTAAATGGCTTATAGTCAAATCACAGTCTGTGACCCGCTCTTCAAAGAAAGGAAAGTGTACATTTAATTGCACTTATCCTAACAACGAGAAATTAATTTTTCTCGGGCATGGGCTGATATTAAAAACATTCTACGTTTTTAAGCTCATGCACAATGAGTTACAGTTAAATATCAGACTGTAACTCAGACTTTAATTTTAGGAAAGCTTGTCTCTCATGATAACTTAACCTTATAACGAGAAATTAAATTTTCTCGGTCATGAGCTTGTATTAAAACATTCCAAGTTTTAAGCTCAGCAAGGAAAGTGTATCTTTTAAATAAGAGAACTTTTCCTCATAACGAGAAATTAATTTTTCTTGGTCATGAGCTTTCCTTCAAAAGTTTTCAAGCTCATGAAAAAGACTTCTAAGTAAATATCAACTTAGGATTCGTTCTTTAGTTAAAAGGAAAGTTTATCGCCGATGGTAACTTATCGTTAACAACAGGAAGTTTACAACTTCTCGGACTTGAGCTCGTTTCCCAAGATATTCAAAATCTTTAGCTCAAGTCATTGGTTTTCAAAAAGGGCATGTCTTTTGAAATCGATAGTATTTACGATCCTAGAAATGTCGTTTAATAATGACACGGGGTTGTAAATAAAGTTCGAGTTGAAGTTTAAAAAGATTTAAAACATGCTCAATATGGCTTGCTATTGTTTAAGATAGTAACCCGCTTTTCATATTCAAGTCAAGCATTTCACCGGAAAGCTTTGACTCAAAAACGGAAATTAATTTCTTAGACATGGTTTATTTTATAACCATGTAAGGGATTGTGTTTACGTAATAACACAATCTAACACGAATATATGTACGCATCAGTGTATTTATTTGTTAAAACGAGAGAAATCTTGTTTTTATGAAATTATCATCCCCACACATCGTAGCAATTTATAATTGATATCTACATACTCGACGATACGACTACTCAAACGACGACTACAGCTCTTTCGATAGAACACAGTCAACAATTGAGGGGGAGCAATTGTCAAGAGTTCAGAATCTTTGATGCCGAAAGTGCCAAGTTCACTAATTGGTGTCAAGACAACGATATCAATCGTACACATGGTGTCAAGAGATAACTTCATACGTGACGAGGAGACCAGCTTTGCCAACAAGAACCACGTGATTATATCACATGATGTTCTCATCATTCAGGTCCAACCTCGTACATCATCAATCTTGTGAATACATTATCATATATGATCCTTGCACGTGATAAGTACCTTACACTTGTGTTTAAAAGGTATTTAATTTACATCTCAAGTACACCCTCATTAATTTGAGGGGGAGCTTGTGAAAATCATGAAGATAATTGGATTTTCATTTTTCTTCCCAAATTTTCTTCAAATTTCATTAAATCAATTGATATTAAAAACATCGATTGGGTTAATATTTTTTATATGGGTGAGAAAATGTGATTTAATATTGAGATCTATAATGGTTTACTTAATGTGCTGGCTCATCCCGACATGTGCAAAATGTTTTTGAATATCGTGGCATATGTTAAGGGGGAGCAAAATGGATTTGTACATCAAAATGGATTTCATGGTGACATACACATACCCAAAACATCTCTATTCACGACGGTGATGATTGTGGTGACATAAGGATGGTAGGATAGGTTAAGGTCCAATGATTCTCCTAGAACCGGAGGAATCTTCCCAAGGACATTCCATAGCTAGAAATAGTAGTCCTTATGAAAGATGGAGAAAGATTATAAAAGTAGTTGAATGCCGACCAAGTACTTAAGTTAGCACTGGAACAATCACAACAACGTGCTAATTATGACGTATTGGTAAGCATTGAAGGGGTTGAATAATTAAAAGGAATTGTAATGATAAATGGTGAAAAGAAAGAATCCCTCCTTACAACCTTAGGCAGAAACCGGGTCAACTCATATGTTATTGAAGATACACATCATGGACCCAGTGATGTAATGCACAACCCATCCCAGCTAACTCAGATATCTCTCAAAAGGTATTTGTTTTAATCACACGGAGATCAACACATTATCTATCGATTTATTCACTCCGAGTAAATTGGTATTAAAATGGTGGAACTCCTCTCCAGCCTCCGATCACTAAAAATCCAAAGTGCATGATCGAGTCCAGAGCCATTTGAGATCATCAAATATCTCATTAGGACACACTTCCATATTTCCTTGCTTCCTCACACACTGTGAAAAGTAAGAAAGATATTAAGGGTCCACGCAAAATCTTCATGATCTTGCCTGAACATCCGAGTAATACGAAAGTATTTACAATGAAGATGGAAATCCTATTGAGTGAACATTATAAAGCTCATGGTAGGTGCCTTGTGCGATTCTTTATGCATCAAACTAGTGATAACTGGAAAGTAATAGTGGTTTAATTCTTAACTGAATCTAAACACGTTTAAGGCCTCTACGAAATATCATAGTGATCTTGCCAGAACACTCAGAGTGACACTCTTAAGTGTTTACAGTGATGAGTGAAAATCCTTCTAGTCTTAACATCAAACAGCACTTGGTAGGTAACTTGCAAGATTCTATACAAATAAAGCCCGTGACAACTAGAAAGCAACGATGGTACGGTTCTTAATTGAATTCCACTTGTTCCAGGTATATGAATTGACGTCTTCAATCATGCGGATAATTTAATCTAAATGATTCACTCTTTACGTTCGCAGTCAGCTTTGGACGGTCGATTAAAGAGAACGGGGTTACCTGCAAAATCTTGTCAAGGAGGTTCTTAATTGAAACTACCTGCCACAAGTACGATATTTAATATCGTCCAACGGTCTTCATTGACCGGAGGTAAATTGCTACTTAATTAGGTTGAAATGTTCAAATTCATTGCATCATTGTATATGTTTTATTGCTAACTGTCTTATGCAGCGTAACAAGACGGTGGCATTGCGGTATCCGAAAAGAAGTCGTCCCCACATGCTTATACTTTCTGCACTTAATACTTCAACAAATTCAAGAAAGTCTAAAAGTCAAGTCTTTCGCGGTTTTAAACTCTGAAGATTTCAAGAATTTATAAAGGTATAAGTATGTGGAACATGAAGTCACGAGGAGGCAAATATCACAAGTGATGAATGCACAAGGTAAAGGCAAGGAAACATGCTCAAGACTAAAGTCAAAGATCACATCAGCATATTCACAAGAACAAGATCTAAGACTCAAGCATAGTATGCTAGGTTTAAGATTTTGTAAAATGGTGTGACCTCCCTTAGGGGGAGATTGTTGGAAATACGAAATTCTAAAGAAAGTCTCGTTCACATCATTGTTAGCATAGATCACGAGCTATAGACTATTTAGGACTTTGTCTCTTGGAGCGACCTCCCTTATGGGGAGATTGTTGGAACTACGTTTTTACGCATTTAGAAAGGATCAGTCACTCTAACGAGATACATCTAGTATGGGATCGTGATCTAGTAATGTAACAATATAACCCACAAATCCCATATGTAGGGTGGGCTATATATACCTCCTCCTAGCATGTTAGGAGGGGTTGGTGATCACTTTCATTATTCATTCAATCTAATATTTCATTTTTCTCTAATTTCTCTCTCTACTTTCTCTCTCTAGTTCTTCCTTCTATCTCTCTCTCTTGAGATCATTCCTAGCATTAAATAATCCAAGGATTACGTAGACCTACATTGTAGTTGTGGCTAATAATCTTTGTTCTTCAATGATCAAAACTACATTAAGTGTTGATTATTCAAAAACCAGAGTTTCAGACCTTCATGAGTTAAATTGGTTGCAAAAGGGTAAATAGGTAGATGTTAGAATATTGATTGAAAAAATATATATCAAGAAGCCACACCCATGGTTGGTAAGTTTGGTTTTAAGACGATGAAGGTTCGAGCTTGATTCATTATAAATAAAGGAATTTTGATGCAAGAGATACAATTTGGATTCTATGAGTACAATGGACGAGTGAGACAAACTCGAGGACGAGTTTTTTGAAGTGAGAGAGAATGATGGAGGAACAAGAATAAACTGGTTATTTAGTTTCCTTAGTTTATGATATCTTTTATTTAGTTTTCTTATTTTGTGGTATCTTTTATTTAGTTTTCTCATTTTGTGTTTTCTGGGAAAAATATTGTTATCTTTTTCCCCAAGTTTAGTTTTCTTATAAAATTAGGACTTGAGTTTATTGTATTTCATTATTGAGATATGAATAAAATTTATGACTTTTTAGTCTTCTGTTAATTGACTTAAATCTGGTTAGGGTTTATTGTTCGATTTTCAACCTAATAATTGGTATTCGTATGAATCAACGATTGTTGGAAGAGTTGTTTTTGGTATTTTTTGGAATCAACAGATTTAATTATTTATCTTTGTTTTTTTGCTACATCACTAATGTTGAAACATTTAGTGCACAAACTTATTTCTCTCTTTTACATTGAGATTTATTTATAGACTATGAGTTTGATAAGACAAGAAATTGTCATGTGTAATTTCTCTTACATCGTTAAAGGTACTAAGGTATATTTTGGCTATACACATTCTAAGTATAGGGACAATGACATTCACAATTATCAATACTCTTGTCTATCCTTAAAGGGTAAGTTAATTTCGTGTGTTACCCTTTGATCTTATCTACTTTAAACTTATTCCGCCCATTCTTCAGTCTTCAGGACTTCATTATTGTTGAGGAGATCGTATGTAGCTTAGTGAATTTATTGTCACAACTCACTGAACCCATCACCTTCTTCTTCGTCTTAGGTACATCATTCATTGAGTGTCGCCTCACTGAATGCCCGAGTCTTTCTTGTAGACTCAGGATGAGAAACTCACAGGCAACTACTGAGTGACTATTCACTCAGTGACCTTTTAGTGTTTAAGGTTATTTACACTTAAACTAGTTGTTATCCAAATCAGTTAGTGAGGTCATTAGGCATTGAATTGACCTTAACATTCTCCCTCTATTTGGATATAAAATAAGCATAAGTTATTTTTATTATAAGTAAGCAGAAAGACTTCTTCCTATATTGAAAACAATAAAGTGATGAGGAACTCATTAAAACATGAGTACTTATTTTATTCATCATTTACATAGCATTATCAATCTTGTACAAAATAAAGCTAAAAATACAAAGTAATTTCAGGGATGAGAGCCCCATAGATTTCATCTTCACTCTTTTGGTCAACAACAACGGCTTACCAGCTCCTTAAGATTATTAGAAAACCTCCTATTCTCTTCTAACTGAAAGTGAGTAGCCATTGCAAGGTAGATCAGAAAAGCTTCAGTGATTACCTTGTGAATGTTATCCATCCTTTGAAATACTTTATCACCAAATACATCTATGAAGAAGATACCCGCACTTAGTTTCTTCAACTACCATCGCATTTACAACGGGGACATTAGTAGGAAGTGTTCTATTACATTCTAAAGTAGAGACCTTGACTTCAGGCTCTAGCTTATTGTCTTGCTTCTTGCTTGATATGGGTCTTACTCACCAGTGCGAGATCTTTAGTGATCCCAAGCTTCTTCTTGATATGTTCCAGTCTGTTGCTTAGGGAGTTTAGTAGACCAGAGACACACTTGTTAGTAAGGCTGAGCATCGATTCAAAACCGAACCGAACCAAAAAAATCAAACCGAACCAAATTTAAGAAATGCACGGACCAAAAACGAAACCAGAATAAGCCGAGCAAAACCAAAACCGAACCGAAACCACGCCGAAAGAAAAAACGAATCGCATATGTAGTTTTCACGTAGTTTTTTTGTTTTTAACCCGAAATCGAACCGAGAAAAACCGACATAAATATAAACAACCAGAAACTGAACCAAAAATAGTCTGTTCGGTTTCGGTAGGTTCGTTCCAGCTCGGTTTGTGGTTTCATTTCGGTTTCTGTTGGTTTTGCTCAGCCATCTACTTGTTGGACTTAGTCTTGATGATCCTTCCCTGTTTATCCCATTCACTGAGACTGTAGTCACTGAACTTGAAGGGCCTTTGTACCTCAAAGTTTCTTATATCATTATTACTATAGACCATCATTGCAACATGATTAATGTTGGTGATGCTCAGGTTTCCTTCTTTCAATGGTGATCCATACGTACTGATCATATATCTTCTTAGTCAGATTGCTGCTTTGTTATTGATTTTTTAGCAAGGCATCCAAAATAGCTTTCAACACTTTTTTCGTTGTTTCTTGCCAACTCTTTGCCACTGGCCATGTTGTACATATTCTTTGGATCACCACCAACTTCCTTAACTATTTCAATAGAAAATTTCATAATTAAAACTTCATCAGCCTTCATGGTTTCCTTCTGTTTAATCCTCTCCATTTTATAATTATGATCCTGAATTTGTTGTTAGAGAGTTGGTACATTGTTCCATTAAGTTCATATGAAATCAGGATGGGCTTTAGTCCATCAGGATTAAAGGTATCCGTATGTAGTCTACAAATATCTAGCATTATATCCGAAGGGTTTAATCCATTGGCCTACTAGATCCTTGCACCATGATCTTTAGTTGAACCAGAGATTAGTATATTTCTATCATCTTTAGAGGGCGTTTAAGTAGTCCTAAAAGAACTCAATAGTCCGGTTGCAAATAAAACAAACAAGAGAAAAACCAGGAGTTCAGATGATTTAGAATGAAAATGCAAAAATAATGAAGGTTGAAATAAAAGTCTAAGAGACAAGCGAGAAGTTATATCTTTCAAATGTTGCGGATCAACGTCAAACGTTCCCATGTATTTTAACAACCAAAGATTTACAAGCACATATATGGCAGTCCTGTATACACTCCTCGGTAATAAACAAAAGTACACAATAATATTAGTTAGTGTAACATAATAGCGTGCATCTGTATACATAGGTGATCTAACTAAGAAAAATCTAATGATTAATTAGGTTAAAAAAACCACATGATAAATTCCTCAACATTCCAAAGTGATTAGATTTTTTTGGATTTCAGCGATCGAGTCATTCCTCAAGGAACTGTTGGTGCCACCATAAATCCACCTGTCTGTTGTATCTCTAGAGATTGACCACGCCATCCAGCTCCTAATTAAACAGGTTTAAAAATTTAAAGAAATCAATCATTTTGATTAAAACCTCAGGCCAAATATATAAGAGAAAGAGATAATGTATACTAGTATATGTTACTAGTACCAAGTTGCATGTTGAAGCCACGAGCCTGAAGTTCACGATATTCTTGGCACAAGGCAAATGATTCACATAGTAGATGCAGAATAATATTTATCATCGTGTAATCGGGCAACTAATATTGTTGGGTAATCTTTATCCTATACGATGCAGATACCAGACATCTGAAGCCGATGCAACACAATGTTCCAACATAAAGCAAAATGTATACACCCCAACCTATTAATTTATAAACACTACTGTTTAGAATTAAAAAATAGTAAATCCACACATTTTGACTCATCGATACAATATACTCAGTGATGAATACTTACTTTTTGTCCTGTGTCAACCATTTTAGCAATTTGTCCAAACGTAACACATGGGGAAAACGCTGTTATGAGACCTCTTAAGACAAAAGACACTATAAGTTTATTAATTGTTTGATTAAGAAATTAGAAAACAATCATAAAGCAAGGTAACATTATCTATTATACTATAATTTTAGGCCCTCTAATTGAATGCAGAGGGAACTAAATGTGTTTGGAAGAATATTGATTTGCCAGGGGAAAAAAAGCTATTGACAAGTTTATCCAAGGGTTGTTGCAACAGATTTTCAACTTAATGAGATCCTCCATTAATGAACTGTAGGCATGTTAATAGCCTCCTAATCTTGTATCTCAATCATTATGCAGTTACAATCTCTGCCTCACTATAAAGAGGTTGTGCTATGGTCCAGTATCCTTAGTATTGTAACTGCACAGTAAAATAAATACCAAATGTCAAGTAATTCTGTACACAAAGATTTGGCTATGATGTCTGAGCCTAATTTTATACAACCTGTGTTGAATAGCAAGGCTGTTGGGAGTACCATCAAAGGTGTGAGTGCCTCCAAAAATGGTGGGGTTGTAAAGCCTGTCTCTAAACGTCCAACCAACAAGAGGACTCAAAAGGTTTCTGGCAATACCCTAGAAATCACCAAAAACGGTGTTGGTAAGGAGGTTGCCACTAATGAAACACATGTAGATGAGCCTTTGTATTTAGATAAATTGGAGATGAATACTATTGCCTCTGTTATTGTTATGGTTGGTAGAGTTTAGGATGTCAATGCTATTAAAAGGACTTATTTGAGTATTGATTTTGTAATCTCTGATGCAAAGTTTGCATAATAGATTAGATACTATTTTAAATAATATGGTTTTCTATGATTATGCTAATGCTTGCATATTCTTAGGGTAATACCATTCATTTCACTGTAAAAGGGAGTGTAGCTCGCAATTTTATGCGTGTAAGAGAGGGCGATATATAATTAATCAAGAATTTTATTGTGCACCAGAATAAGGCAGAGTATCGAGTGAAGAAAGATGATACCTACATGTTGGAGTTTGATGGAGCGACAACAATCAGAAAATTTTCTGTCAGTCATGATGGCTTCATTAGATATCCCTTCAATTTTATCCCTTGGGACCATATTGTGGCTATAGACGGAAAATATTTAATTGGTAAGATATGTGTAATAAAATAATTTTAATTGGTGCATAATAAATAGCTGCTAACATTCATGTAAAAATACTACAGATGTTGTAGGGTATGTTACAAATGTTGGTAGGACAAATGAGATAAAGAAAATGGGGTCTAAGAATCTAGATTTCTATCCGGAAAATGAGAGGTAGATACTGTTATTTATGACTATTTTGTCTTCGGTGCTATATTCTAATTTGTTCCTTTTATTGAATCAGTGGGCAGTCAATGCAGGCCACTCTAAGGGGAAGCCTTGGCGATGTTCTCATCGAGAAAAAAATTAAACAAGTTGGTTTATGCCCCATTGTTTTTTCATCCGTGTGTCCCAAGATTTACAATAGTAAGTGCAAGTAACTTTCATGTGTATTCAAACAATGTATGTGCCCATGTTAATTCAAGTAGTCTTATTACCTTTCAGATAAGCTATATTTGTCAAGCACCACCTCGACCAAAATTTATGATGATATGGAAATACCCATTATCCAGGACATGAAAAAGGCAAACAGGTTAGAAAGTATATGTGTATTTCTATCAAGTTTGAAAATTTAGCTGTATTCTTACATATACCTTGCCCGATGTTAGGTGTGCTGTTCAATCTGGAAAAAGAGTTAGGCCAGCCGATCCATCTGAAGCAAGGGAAAGAACGTTGGAAAATCTCCTTATGTGGGCTCAAAACAGAACAAATGATGTATGCTCTTTTCGTTTTGATTACTCCTTCTTCTAATGCCAGCTTGCTGCAATTTAATCTACATTATTGTGTGTGCAGTCTGTGACCTTCCATTGTAGGCTGAACATCAACAACATAAGTACAAGCCGAGGCTGGCATTATCCATTGTGTGGGTCTGCTACATGCAAGAAAGGTGCAACGAGGAAGGATGGCTACTTCTATTGTGAAGGCTGTAATAAGACAGTTGAATACACAGTGTTAAGGTCTGTTGGTTCTTCTTAATTTAAATGATTTAAATTAAAAAAAATAAACTTATTTCCTCACGGTTACCTTGTAGATATAGGCTTGAATTGGGCGTCGCGGGTGAAACTGGGTATGTTGTGGTTGTTGTATTTGATGAAGTAGCGACTGAAATAGTTGGCTATGCAGCTGATACCATTGCTGATGTTGAAAGTGATGGGAATGTTGATTTGCCACCAGCTCTAATGAATCTTATTGGAAATACTTATGTTTTTGAAATCAAAACCCACACTTATTATGAATATGGGTCTTTTGAAAGTTTTACATGTTGGAGGCTCATTTATAATGAGCCATCTATGGAAAGTGCTGGATCAGGCATAGAAGATACTGGTGGGAGCATGAATAGTGTGGAAGTTTTGTTCAAGAACAAATCTATTTCAGCGGAAAACGCATCTCCTGAAATGCCAGTAGACATTACATCCCCTCAAAATATCGCTGAGTATGAATCTCCTTTGAAGATTCCTACTCGCTTGAAGCGGCTTTTCAAAGAGCCATCTGTCTCAACTCCTTTGAAGCATGTTGAAACCAATAAAAAAATAAGGTTTATATCTCATTTTAACATAATTCTCTTTCTTCGCAACCTATAATTCTAAATACTAAATTGCTGATTACAATCACATTGTTTAAGAATGGATCTTGAGGACTCAGATGCAGAGTATGTTGGCAAATCGATTAAAGAGGCGTACAATGATGACCATGGTTGTTCTACGGATAAAAAGAAAACAAGAAGAAGGTCTTGATAAATTTTCTTAGCATCTTTTTGTTAACCAGCATAACAACAAAACATAATCTTATGGTTTAATTGTATTTTTTAGGCTTATTTAGTCAAGCACCGATGATCAATCTTAGTAGAAGATTAGAAGAACCAATCATGATGCAATTAGCTTTTAAGATGAACTTTTTTTGAGAATAATCCTAAATAGGGTCCTAAATGTTTTGGAGGACATGTTTTTTTTATGGAATATTTAATAGACTTATATTATCTTTGACGATGTTCATGACATTGATGTTATGAGAGATTTTGGAAATAACGTATCCATGTTCAATTAACTTTGTTTTCTCAGCTGCAGGATACATAAGCGGCTCAACCAAAGGGGCATACCATGATCTTGTTCAAGCCAAGAAGAAAATAAGAAGACACTCATAGCAAATTCAATAATTAGATGTGGTTTTTTCACTTAGAGATTGAGCCAAAGTAGATGGAAAAGAATGAAAGCTTCGACTATACTACGCTGAATTTTTGAAATAAACTTTTTATGCTGATAATAATAGATGTAGCCTTGAATCTTTAATGGACCGTATAGTTTATTGAACAATGTAACAGAAGTCTCATGGATGTTAATAGAATTTTTTGAAGTAATCATATCGATGTTTAGTTAGCTTTATTGTTGACTACTGTTATTCAATTTAGAAAAAACAAACGCCGATAAATCAACAAAAAAACAGCTATGGGAGCTAAAATTGAAACAAATAATAATATAGTAAGGTTTGGCTTAAAACAAACAAGTATAAAACGGCTAAAATTGATTGTCTACTTAGTATCTAAGCTATATAACAGTTAAAACAATGCTAAAACAACATTCTGCCTAAAAAGACTCATGTGTGGAGGAACTTCTATACAGTATAAATCATCGACTCAGATGTGAAGGAGTTTCTATATATTAAAAACTCACCTTCATAGGTTGACGCAATTGTATATTTAATAATGCCCCGAATCATTATTGCTCATAAAGCAGTTTCTTGGTATTTTCTCCTATCTATAACTGTTCTTCGTAAATTGTCAGCTCTTACTAATTCGAATTATAAGAAAACTATGTTAATTCAGATAGAAATACTTATATAGACAGTAATGAATTTTTGATATAAATAACTTGCATTTTATTTATCTATCTTATCTTTGTAAAAAAAGTGTGTTTTCAAATTGACCCGGTCGATGATTTCTAAACTGACCCAGTAACTAAGAAGTATAAAAACCTATAACTGAAGTACTTCAGTGCTATAAAGCAACGCGCCTCTTTGTACCAATGGTATATAGAGAACGAAAAGAAACTCAGGAAGGCTTGGAACTTTTTACGAAAATTCAGTCTTGCAAACAATATGATGTAATAATCTAGAAATATGCTCTCTATATATTAGATGTATGACTGAATCTATTACTGCAAACATCATATTATTTGCCAGATTGAATATCCATTTATAATTTAAATAAGATTCATTAGAGTTGGTGAATAAGTTTAAATAGAATATCCATTTATAATTTAAATAAGAGTCTAAACTTTACTATACATCAAGCAGGAGTTTCCGTTTCCTACGGTAACCTTGGACCTCGATCCTATCAATGTCAAAACTGCCATGCCAGTATGTGGTACGAAGAAAGAAATAATAAAAGTCATAGAGCTGTCAATCCAACATTTTCCTTATGTTGCCAAGAGGGAAAAATTCTCTTACCCAAATTTAAAGCAACATCACCACCTTTAGACTGCCTCCTTGACTTTGCTAATCCTGCTACATCAAAATTTAGAAAATAGATTAGGATATATAACAACATGTTCTGCTTTACATCATTTGGAGCTATAATAGATCATGCAATAAATAACGAAAGGGGATTGTATACATTTAGGATAAATGGGCAAAATTATCATCGTATTGGTTCTCTTCTTCAGCAAGAAGGCCACCAACCGAGATACGCACAACTTTATTTTTTTGATACACAAAATGAAGCAAACAACCGTATGTCTGCTTTTCTAAATAACGAGGCAGGTGATGAGTTGAATGCAACAATTGTAGCAGACTTATTCTCCATGTTGGACAGATTTAGTTCTATTGCAAAAGCATTCCGGATGGCACGCGATTGGTGCCATTATCATGGATCTGTGAATTTTGAGTTACACCTTCTTTCTGAGGGAAAATCTACAAGACAATACAATGACCCAACTGTATAACATAAGGAGCAACTAGATTTCATATTCTATAGGAGCAACTAGGCCTGAAATAGTGCAAGCATGCATAAACCGGTCAGCTTTATGGAATTCTTGCAAAGTGTTTACTCTTACACGCAGTATGCGAGTAAATGAATATTCTGCATCAGCAAGAAGATAGAAGCAAACAACAGGTCAATAAATGAGTTTTAGATGTAGGTGATGGAATTGTGCCAGCAAAAAAACGGAAGACGAAGGAACGTGGATAGAAATTTCGAAGGATTTCATTCTCAAAGCTTTCAGTTCTCCTTTGGAACAGATTGTCAATCAATCGTATCCTGATTTTGAAGCTAGAAAAAGTGATGGAAGCTATCTAAGGGAGCGTTCAATTCTAACTCCTAGGAATGATGATGCCAACGAGATAAAAAATTATATGTTTAAAAAGCTGGAAGATGAATCCGTTACTTACAACAGTGTCGATGATGCGTGTAAGGGATCTACAGACACCTAAGATCAACACCAACAATACCCTGTTGAGTTTCTAAACTCTTTAAAATTCCCAAGCATGCCACCTCAAGAATTGAATTTAAAAAAAGAATTGCCTATTATGCTTTTGCGTAATGTAAATCCAAGCATGGGATTATTGCAATGGGAAACGATTGATCATAACTGATTTAGGTCAATTTGTGATTCGCGCCCAGATTCTAACGGGATCAAACGTGGGGGAAAGTGTTCTTATTCCTAGAATAACCATCACATCTACGCAAACACCGTGGCCATTTAACTTGGAGTGTTTATTTCAATGAATATAAACTACATATAACCCATTGTACATGCTGTTTGGAATAACAACTATTGCTTTCAATAATCATAAAACACAAATTAAAATCACAAGAACACAATATATATAACATAAGGAGCAACTAGATTTCATATTATATAACCATCAGCTTACAAGTTCATAATCAAAAGATTAAAATATTAACCATAACCATTAAAGGCTTACAAATTCATACCCAAAAGATTAAAACATTAACTAAAAACAAAAGAAACTACATCATCATGCTATAAACAACCCCAAAAGAAGCACTAAAGATTCAAGCCTAATCAACGAGGTACATCATATTAGCTTCAAAATGGAGCTCATTGATTTGATTCCTAACATTAGCCAACATTCCATAAAGAGTAGCAAGTTTTTATTCTTAATATCACAAAGCTTCCTTAAATACTCCAAGCTTTCCATATTAACTTCCAATTCTTCTTTTTCCTCAAACTCAGCAATTAATAAACCCACCCTAACCAAATTAGTTTTCATATTTTCAGATTGACCCTTTAAGACAGTAGCAAAGCTTTCCTCATTAACAACCATTTGATTAAAATAAAAAGCCATACATCTCCTAGTTTATGTAAGACCACTAACATCCTTAATTTATTTCAAAACTACATCAGATGAGCTTGAATTTTCCATTGATGAAAAAGAAGTTCAAGATGAGCAGAAAAGTTAATGTTAATTTTAAATGGGATGATGAAACTAGATAAACCCAACTAATCATTATATAGAACAAAGATTAAAGAAATTTGTGGTTAAAAATGAATACCATATTAATGCACAACGCCCTTTCGTTAATCTTAGTGTTGCCCTTTATTGTTCCATCGTAAAACGGAAGAGTTATAGAAGAGGGTGGATGTGAGCAAGAGTGTGTGAATGTGTTTATGATTTTTTTTTTGCATAAATAATTTAACAAACTTTTTTTTTGAACAAATTTTACAAACTTAATAACTTAAATGAAATTTTGTTAAAAACCCTTATATTATATCATACTAACACCTTAAACCCCTATAAAATTTAAAGTTAACACAAATATTATTTGATTCGATAACCCCCATAATATAAAAAAACTCAACCTTAACCTGATCTGATAAAAATATTAAGCTATCGGGATCAGGTCAAATTAACCCAAAAATCGTTTTCAACCAGATTACATATGACTTAATAAGTTTTATAGGGTTCGAATCGGATCAAGTCGACTCTATTGAAACCCAACAAAACTGTATTTAACTATTTGTACAATAGTTTCATTTATTTTTATGTTGCCGTGGTATATAATATAATGGAGTATGTAGATTCGTTATTCCTATTTTCCCCCAAGTCTATTATTGCTTGAAGACAAAATATAAATATAATATTTGAAAGTTTTTTTAACACGAATGCTACTGTTCATCATGTGAGATTTGGATATAACCTCATCTTGATGGATATTAACAGCTTGAACAAAAGATAAAAATTAAGTTACAAAATTTTGTTCAAATATTATTTATTAGTTATATTAGACTTATCCCGTGTTAATAAAAAAGCAAAATACAAATAAATTACCGAATAAATTAAACAAATTATAACAATTCTTAACCTAACTTGATAAACGTAAATTAACAAAAAAATGTACGCAAAGTGAATACAACACGAAAAAATGTTGTACATTCATGAAAAATCACGTCATATATTAAAATCAAAAATCATGCATTTCATAAATTATAATGAAACATCATGTATTTGAAAAAATTATTGTACATTCATGAAAGATCATATCATATAATAAAATCAAACATCATGTATTTCATAAATTAGAATAACATCATGCATTTGAACATAGGGAAAAGTCCTGTGAATCAACATCATGCATTTAAACAACGGGAAACGTCCCGTGAATGGAACACCATACATTTGAACAACGGGAAAAGTCCTGTGTGCAACGCACGGGTATGCCCACCACGTTGGAATATATTTTTGAACCATATAACATTAATGGACTTACAGGTTGGGATATCACCAAAGCATTCGAAGAGACCAGTGGCCCAACCAGGGCCTTTGTCTAGTGGAGCCTCATCGACATACTAGCTATATGCACCACCCTTGTCTATGATAGAATCCGTTTCACTAAAAGACGGTGCAGCAGTGGTTTGGGCACTTTTATGAGCCTTATCCATATCGTCGTTTGGGAGTGAGGAATTCATAATTTAAACTCGATTATCCAGATAGAATGGTGTGTTGGATAATCAAGTTTGGCATGAGAACTGTTTAATATTGCATTAACGGTATCTATTTATAAACACAATTTAGATTATTTTTTCCATTGCTTTTTTACAATTTATTGGGAGAACTTGCACTGATGCGAGAATTATTGCACATTAATAGTGTTTATCAGAATACATGAAAATTGATGGTGGCCAAATGCACATGATTTATATTGTTTTGCAACTTTTAGCCTCATTTTTTCATAACGGGTCAATAATCGATCAAATACAATAAAGGTAAATGACCCACACAACTACACAAGGCAATCATAATGTTAAAAAAAAGGACCTAATCAGATACCATCCTAACTCTTGGGGACTTATTGTGTTATGTTTGAATGTTTCAGTTAGCATATTGGATCTTCAGTGATGGCATGCTATAACATGGAGGAATCAAGCTGCCATGTTGTGAAAGTTCTTAGCCCATGACAGCTCAAGCCCATATTATATCCACAACCCACAAGCCCTACAGCGGCTCTTTGTCTTTTATATATCTCTTAGACACTCCCATTTTTTAACTTTATCTGGGTTTCATTTGTGTGTTTTAATATGTGTTCTCTCTCTTTTAAATCGTGTAACCCAAATCATTTCTGATCTTCTATCTTTGTAAAACTATTATAATTTAGATAATAAGATCACACCAGAGTAGCTGTGGTGATCTTTGTCTGTTTTTTATCTTTAAACTCTTTTATTAATTTAAGGTTTTGATATAGAGTTATTTATCTTGTTCATATTCTATTTATCATGGTTTTCTTCATGGTATCAGACACAGGATGCTCTGAAATCGTTGAAATTTTTTTAGGGTTTCAAAATTTTTGGGGGTTTTTGAAATTAATATGTTTTTTGGATAGATCTACTATTGAGATAGCTAGATCTTAAAGTTTTTCTTTCTAATTACTTCTTAATCAGCCTTAAAATTATTTTTAGGGTTTCAAATATTTGGGGGTTTCGATATTTTCTATGTCTTAACCTTGTTCTTTTGTAGGGAAGTTGGTTCTTGTGATCTATTGCTTAGATCCGTTGTTGATTTTACCTTTCCCTAATTTTTAAAAAAATTAGGGTTTGGTAAGGAGGTTTTGTTTCCTTCTAGACTAAGTGAATCTAGAAGAAATAGTTCGATTGTGCTTTTGTTGAATGCACTGTAACACCTCTTTTCTCTCTTACCTTTTTGGTTGTTGATTATCTGCTTATTTGCTTTTATATACGTGATTCTGGTTGATTATTGTGATTATTACTCTCTCTCTTGTTGGTTTTTTGAATTGGTTGTTCTTTCTTGGGATATATTGTTTATGTGGACCCTTAATCTTTGTCTTGCCCTTGACCTACCACCCTTGATGGTTTGGAATCCTGGGAACTTTGTTGACTCTGATTAAGTTCTTTTTTTGGGTTTTGTTTTGTATCTGTGAGTTTTCACCATGACTAGTTCTCATGGTGACACAGATACTAAACAACAAGATGACCAGATTAGGGATGAACCTGTCACCTTGGTTAGTAAGCTTGATATCGGTGACCCTTTGCACCTTCACCCAAAAGACTCTACCACATTAACTGTGATTTTTGTTAAACTTAAAGCACTGAAAACTATCAAATTTGGTCCAATGCTATGCTTTTA
The DNA here is from genome assembly GCA_025667525.1 of Glebionis coronaria. Lineage (NCBI taxonomy): Eukaryota > Viridiplantae > Streptophyta > Magnoliopsida > Asterales > Asteraceae > Glebionis > Glebionis coronaria. Next base: position 77,353,848 of record CM046874.1, on the reverse strand, counting down.
GCTTTGGAAGGAAAAAATGAAACTGGTTTCATAAATGGTTCTTGCAAAAGATCTTTAACTGATGATGTTTTGGGAAAACAATGGGACAAAGTCAATGATGTGGTGTTAGGGTGGATTCTTAATTCTATATCTGATGAGTTGTTTCTTGGTCAAATATTCTCTAAAAAGGCTGAACATGTTTGGAATGATTTAAGAGAAACCTATCATAAAGTTGATGGGTCTGTGATATTTAATCTTCAACATAAGATTAACACTATAAAGCAAAATGGCTCCAATTTGTATGATTATTATCATGGTTTGAATGCTTTGTGGAAACAATATGATGTTATGGTTGAACTTCCTAATTGTGTGTGTTCTGCTACTAATGAAATTAAGAATCATAACAAGTTGTTGAAATTAATACAATTCTTAATGGGACTTGATGACTCTTATATGGCCATTAGAAGTTCTATTCTCTTTAGAGAAGTTTTACCAGATGTTAAAGGTGCTTATGCTATCATCTCAAGTGAGGATTCTCACAGAGTTGCTTCTAGAAAATTGTCTGGTTCCTCTCAGAGGAATCAAACATCTGCTTTCTTCTCAAATGGGCCCACCAGAAATGTGGTTCAAAGAAATTAGAGTTTTAACTCTGGTGGCTTTAGACCCAACTATAATAGCAAACCTAGACCCAACATGCCTAATAGACCCAACTCTTATAGACCTAATGGGAACTCTGAAGTGGTTTGTGAAAATTGTGGGTACAATGGGCATACCATTGATAGATGCTTTAAACTCATTGGGTTCCCTGCTGATTTTGGAAAGAAGAAACCTGGTCAAAACTTTAAAGGGAAAAAATGTTTCTAACAACTCTGTGGGGAGTAATTCCAATTCTGTGTTTTCTGATGAACAACTTTCTGCTTTACTCTCTCTTATCAAATAAAACAATGGTTCTGAAAAGGGTGTACAGGCCACTATGGCAGGTACATATCTTAATTCTAGAAAAGTTTTTAATGATAACTTTGGGAAAATTTTTTGTTCTAATATTAATTCTAAAGTAACTCAGCATGGGAAAGTTGTTGACTCTAAGGCAAACCAACACATGACCAACAATGAAAAAGATTTGGATAGTGTGTTTGGCATATCTCATCTCAAAATTAAAGTTAGTCACCCTAATGGTACTAAAGCTTTCATATCTAAAAATGGAAATCTTAAGTTGGGAAATGGTCTTGTTTTATTTAATGTATTGGTTATACTTGAGTATTGTGTTACTTTGATTTCTGTTCATAAATTAGCTAAGGATAATAAAATCTTTGTTGTTTTTGATGAGAATAAATGCCTATTTTTGAATCAGGATTTGAATCTGAGAAACATTCTAAGGATTGGTAATTAATTTGGTGGTTTATACTACTTAGATACTAAAGGTATTAAGAGTAATACTAGTCAAACTGTTACTGTTTGTTCCTTATCTTACTATGATTGACACTACAGACTTGGCCACCCTACATACCCTGCCTTAGACACTTTAAAGGGTACCTTGAAAATTAATAAACATGACAAATATGATTATTGTGAAGTGTGTCAAATAGCTAAACAGACCCGAAAACCTTTTCCTTTAAGTGACCATAAGACCAAGTGTTTGGGGGACATTGTTCACCTTGATTTACGGGGACCTTATAAGGTAACAAGTCATACTGGTCATAGATACTTTCTCACTATTGTGGATGACTTTACCAGAGCTGTGTGGGTATATCTTATTAAATCCAAAGATGAAGTTGTCACTTTTATTGATGTTTTTTTTACAAAATGATTAAAAATTAGTTTAAAAGAAACATTAAAGTCTTTAGAAGTGATAATGGTACTGAGTTTGTTAACCAAACTTTTCAAAGGTTTTATGATAACAATGGCATACTTCATCAAACCTCTTGTGAATATATCCCACAGCAAAATGGGGTGGCTGAAAGGAAACATAGATACCTTTTAAATATGGCCAGGTGTCTTATGTTTCAGGGGGGGATTCCTTTGAAATACTGGTCTGAATACATTCTAATTGCTACTTTTCTCATTAACAGATTACCTTCTTTTGTGTTAAATGGAAAATCCCCTTATGAAATGATTTATAATACTTGTCATAACCTCTCTGTTATCAGAATGTTTGGTTGTTTGTGCTTTGCTACTATTTTAAATAGTCATGATAAACTGTCTAATAGATTTGAAAAATGTGTTATGATGGGTTACTCTAATTCTCAAAAGGGATACAGGCTTTTTAGTCTTGATAGAAATCAATTTTTTGTCTCTAGAGATGTTAGTTTTTTTAGTTTATTTTACCTTTTAAGGATTCTGTCTCTAAAACCAAACATGTTGATTCAAGTGTTACTAGTGTTAATCAAGATAAAAATCTGCTAAACTTTTTTGATTTAGATTACCCTAAACTGCCTAATGATGATGAGAGAGTAACACCTAGGCAGAATAGTGACCATGAGTCACATAGTGAGGGTAGCAACTCCTCCAACCAAGGGGATAATATGGACACTGTTGATTCCCCACTTATTGGGGATGATGCTCAAAACAGCGAGGACATTAATGCTGGGTTGGAAGAGGGGGCAGCCACACTTGATGAAAACATTGAATCTGAAGGTCACTTGGATCAAAATCCAAGTATTACTGTTCAGGAAACTCTAAATCTTAGAAGGTCTACTAGAACTTCTGTTTTTCCGAAGAATTATAATGATTTTGTTGTTAAGTCTAAAGTTAAGTATGGCTTGGAAAAATTTGTGGGTTATTCTAAACTTAATCATGAGAACTTCTATTTTGTCACCCAACTTAACAAAAACAGTGAACTAATTTATTTTTTTTGAAGCCTCTCAGAATCCTTATTGGGTTGATGCTATGAATTCTGAACTTGCAGCCCTTCTTGAGAATGACACTTGGAAAACTGTTGAACTTCCAAAAGGTAGAAAGGCCTTAGGTAGTAAATGGGTTTGGAAAGTCAAATTTAAGTCTAGTGGTGAAATAGAAAGATACAAAGCTAGGGTTGTTGCCCAAGGATTTGGTCAGAAAGAAGGAATTGAATTTGATGAAACATTTGCTCTTGTTGTTAAGATGGTTACTGTTAGATGCTTACTTAATCTAGCTGTTGTGCAATTTTTGCCTGTTTTCCAACTTGATATTAACAATGCTTTTCTTTATGGTGACCTTGATGAGACTGTTTATATGAAACCACCCCAAGGATATCTTCCTGGGGGTGATAACATGGTCTGTAGGCTTAAAAAATCATTGTATGGGCTTAAACAAGCTCCTAGGCAATAGAATGCTAAGCTTACTACTGTCTTGAATGAAAATGGCTTTGTTCAAAGTAAATCTGATTACTCCTTGTACACTAAGTCTCATGGTAATATCTTTCTTGCCTTAATTGTGTATGTTGATGATATCATTATTACTGGGAACAACATTGTTGAGATTGAGAAGTTTAAAACCTTTCTAACAACTAAGTTTATGATTATGGACTAAGGAAAGTTGAAATACTTTTTGGGTATTGAGGTTGTTGATACTGATTGTGGCATTTGTTTGAATCAAAGGAAATATGTTTTGGACCTTCTTTCTGAGTATGGTATGCTTGCTTGTAAACCTGCTAGGACCCCCTTGGTTACTAAACTTGCCATATCTAATGAACCCACTATTGATGATCCTCTTCTTGATAATATTGTTGATTATCAGAAGTTAATGGGTAAGCTTATCTACTTGACCAATACCAGACCTGACATATCTTATGCAGTTCACTGCTTAAGTCAATTTATGCACTCACCCATGAAATCTCATCTTAAGATAGACTTTAAGATATTAAGATATCTCAAAGGTTCACCAGGTTTGGGCATTCACATTAAGAAGACATCTGGTATGTTTCTCAGTGCTTATTCTGATGCTGATTGGGCTAAATGTGTTGTCACTAGGAAATCAATGACTGGTTATTATGTGTTTGTTAATAATAATCTTGTCTCTAGGAAGAGTAAAAAACAAAATACTCTCTCCAAATCTTCCACTGAAGCAAAGTATAGAGCTCTTGCTTCAGGAACTAGTGAGGTTATTTGGATTCTTAAGGTTTTAAATGATTTGCATTGTGATAATCTTTTGCCTGTAACCTTGTACTGTGATAGTAACTCGGCTATGAAAATAGCTGCTAATCCAGTCTTTCATGAAAGAACTAAGCATTTAGAGATTGACTTGCATTTTGTAAGGGAAAAAAAATCTTAAACGGGGTAGCTAAAACATGTAATGTGGAATCTGCTAATCAAATAGCAGATATCCTTACTAAGGGACTGGATACACTACAACACAATTCTTTTGTTGAAAAACTTGGGATGTTTGACATCTTTGAGGTATCTGATTAAGGGGATGTTAAAATCAAGGACCTAATCAGACACCATCCTAAATCTTAGGGACTTATTGTGTTATACTTGATTGTTTTAGTTAGCATCTTGGATCTTCAGTGATGGCATGCTATAACTTGGAGGACTCAAGCTGCCATGTTGTGAAAGTTCTTAGCCCATGACAACTCAAGCCCATATTATATCCACAGCCCACAAGCCCTACAACGGCTCTTTGTCTTTTATATATCTCTTAGACGCTCCCATTGTTGACTTTAACTAGGTTTCATCCTCGTGTTTTAATATGTGTTCTCTCTCTTTTAAATCGTGTAACCCATATCATTTTTGATCTTCTATCTTTATAAAACTATTATCATTTAGATAATAGGATCACACCAGAGTAGCTGTGGTGATCTTTGTTTGCTTTTTGATCTTTAAACTCTTTTATTAATTCAAGGTTTTAATTCAGAGTTATTTATCTTGTTCATATTCTATTTATCAAGGTTTTCTTCACATAAAAACACGAAAACAAAACTGAATATATTGTAACTAGATGGATTTATATGGTTGTCAGGTTACATTCTTTACACAAGATATGGTTTAACAACATACTACTCACAAACAAGTATAAAAACACCGAAGGGATGATAGCGCCACTTTTTGTACTCGATCTTATGCCAAAGACTTATGAGTAACGTAGCAAAACACATCTATTCATGTCTATATACCGCTAATTAAAGTATAATGAATTGAGTGTGCAATTCTCGTTGATTTATATGATCCTTTGTCCTTCACGTTCTTGTTCTTATACATATAGTAGTTGACTTCGCATCACCAAGCGAGTATATGTTCAAGTTCTCTTTGATTCTTCGACGATGGCTATGACGTGAACATGACTGAGGGTTGTCGGTGATTTCTTTATCAGCGAGTCATCTTATACTTAATTTCATTTACGTTTAAATCTAGTCACACGCCACCAAAATAAATGAAGGAAAAGTATAAGAGATTAATTGGCTGAAAGTTATCTCTTTAGAATGTTGCAGACAACTTCAAACGGTCCCATGTATTTCAACAACCAAAATTTACAGGAACATATATGGCATCCCCATACATTCCTCGGCTATGAATTAACAAAAGTACACAATAATAATATTCAGCATAACATAATCACGTACATGCATCTATATACATAGGCGATCTAAGTATAAAACAGCTATTAATTAATTATGTTAAAAAATGATTAATCCTTAACATCCCAAAGTGGTTAGATTTGTTTGTATCTCCACGATCGAGTCATTCCTCCAGGAACCTGTGGTGCCACCATAAATCCACCAGTCTGTTGTATCTCCGTAGATTGACCATCCCATCCCATTCCTAGACAATTAGTAAAAATGATCAAAGAAATCAATCATTTTGATTAGAAATCCACATTTCTAAAAGAGAAAGAGATAATGAGTATATGCTACCAAGTTGCATGTTGAAGCCGCGAGCTTGAAGCTCACGATATTCTTGGCACAAAGCACACGGTTCACATACTAGATGATGAAGAATATTTAGAATCGGGCCATCCGGCAACTTGTAGAGATTGCTCATCTTAATCCTGTAGTATGAAGATAACAGACATCCGCAGCCCGTGAAGCACAAAGCTCCCGCATGAAGCAAACCGTATAGACAACAACCTATTAATTTAAAACATTATTGTTTAATAACAAAATATATTAAATCCACACATATCTAGTCATCGATATATAATAAATACTTACTGCTTTGTCCCCTGTCAACCATTTCAGCAATTTGTCCAAAAGTAACACATGGGGCAATTGCTGTTATTAGACCTGTTTAGACAAAAGACATTAGTAGGTTAATTATTATGAAGAAACTAGAAAATAATCATAAAAACTTACAGGTTGGGATATCGTCAAAGCATTCGAAGAGACCAGTGGCCCAAACAGGAACCATGCCTTGTTCTGGTGGAGCATCATCGACAAACAGGCTATATGTATCAGTCTTGCCTTTGCTATAATCTGAGTCACTAGTAGAAGGTGCAGCAGCGGTTTTAGCTCTTTGAGGAACCTTGTCCATGTCGTCGTTTGGGAGTGAGAAATTCATAATTTAAACTCAATTATTCAGATAGAATGATGTGCTGGATAATCATGTTTGGCCTGAGGATTGCTTAATATTGGCATTAACAGTGTATTTATTTATAAACACTATTTGGATGTTTTTTTCCAAAATTTTTGGAGGACTTGCATTGATGCGAGAATTGTTGCACATTAATAGGTGAAAAATAATGGTCAAATGCACATGATATATTGTTGGCAATTTTTATACTCATTTTGTAACTAGATGGATTTATATGGTTGTCAGGTTACATTCTTTACACAAGTTATTGTTTAACAACATAATAGACACAAACATGTATAAAATCACCGTAGGGACGATAGGGACACTTAGGTACTCTTAAGCCAAAGACTTATTAGTAACATAGCCATTCACATATCTAACATATACTTGTAGCGCTAATTTTAAATATCACGGATGGAATGTGCAATACACAGAGAGATCATCATGGCATTCTCGTTGATCCATATGATCATCCGGTTTCCACCACAATCTTATTCTATGCATACTCTAGCAGACTCCACATCTAGTATGTTCAACTTATCCTTAATTTGATTCGATCTTTTACGATGACTATCACGTGAACCTAACTGAGGTTGGTTGGTGATTTCCTTATTAGCGAGCCTTCTTATGGCTAGTTTATTTTATGTTTAAATCTAGTGATAGGGGTACTAGACAATGAATTGGCCCAATATAAATGAATGTTGAAAGAAAGGTATAAGAAGTTTGCGGAAAACTATTGTCTTTTTAGAATGTTGCAGATCAACTTCAAACGTTCCCATGTATTTCAACAACCAAAGATTTACAAGAACATATATGGCAGCCCTATACATCCCTCGGCCATGAATAAACAAAAGTACACAATAACAATATTCAGCGTAACATAATCACGTACATCTGTATACATAGGTGATCTAAGTATAAAACAACTATTGATTAATTGTGTTCAAAAACCAAGCATGATTAATTCCTCAACATCCCAAAGTGATTAGATTTGTTTGTATTTCAGCGATTCATTCCTCCAGGAACCTTTGGTGCCACCATAAATCCACCGGTTTGTTGTATCTCCGGAGACTGACCACGCCATCCGACTCCTAAACAAGTACAATTCATCAAAAATATATAATCATTCATTTTTGATTAAATACCCAAATTTATAAAACATAAAGCGATAAGGGATATATGTTACCAAGTTGCATGTTGAAGCCACGAGCCTGAAGCTCACGATATTCTTGGCACAAGGCACACGGTTCACATATCAGATGAACAAGAATATTTATTATCGGGTCATCTGGCAACTTGTAAAGATTTGCCATCTTAATCCTGTAGTATGCAGATAACAGACATCCGCAGCCCGTGAAATACAATATTCCAGCATGAAGCAAAACATATATACTCCAACCTATCAATTTATAAACATAGCTGTTTAGAATAAAAAATATTAAATTCACACATTTCGACTGATCGATTGCAATATAACGAATACGTACTGTTTTGTCCCCTGTCAATCATTTCAGCAATTTGTCCAAAAGTAACACATGGGGCAAATGCTGTTATAAGACCTGTTAGGACAAAAGATATTAGTAGGTTAATTATTTTATGAAGAAACTAGAAAACAATCATAAACAATGTAACATCATTGGACTTACAGGTTGGGATATCATCAAAGCATTCAAAGAGACCAGTTGCCCAAACAGGAATCACGCCTTGTTGTGGTGGAGCCCCATCGACATATTGGTTATTTGTAGCAGCCTCGCCTTTGCTAGAATCAGAGTCACTAGAAGACGGTGCAGCAGCGGACACGGTTTGGGCACTTTGAGGAGCCTTATCCTTATCGTCGTTTGGGTGTGAGGAATTCATAATTGAAACTCAATTATCCAGATAAAATGATATGTTGGATAATCGAGTTTTGCCTGAGAATTGGTTAATATTGGCATAACAGTATCTATTTATACACACTATTAGGATATTATTATCCATTGGTTTTTCACAATTTCTTTTGGAGGTCTTCCATTGATGCGAGAATTCTTCCACATTAATAGGGGTTATCACTGGGCATAAGGAGAATGATTGTCATAAACCATATATTTTGTTTTCAATTTTTATCAGCATTTTCATAATGTAATGTAATAATCAATATTAAGCGATCAACACGTACAACCTCACAAAGGCAATCATGTAACCAGATGAATCTATAGTTTACAGGTTTCCATTCTGTACACAAGCTATTGTTTACAACAAACTACCACGCATGTAAAAATTCACCTAAGGGAAGTAAGGGACGATACGGCTCTTTTGGTTAAGCCAAAAACTTATCAGTAAAGAAGCCATTCACTTCTATTACATATACTTGTGATGCTACTTTAAAAACATGACTTGAATGTGCGATATACACAGATTCTGATCCACGGGCATAGTATATTGAGTAGGTAACTTCTTTGCCAATTAGCGATTCATTCCTCCAAAACCTACGGGTGGAATTTGGACTCCATTACTATTTGTTCTATCCATATTTCCTTGCCATCCTAGATAATCAGCAACAAAAAATCTTTAGCGAAATAAATTATGTAATCGTGACAACATATCTATATTTGGAACGGTTGTATTTTTTAGAAGCCAAACAAGCAAGCCAAGTGAAATCTCGTTTAATTATCTTGAGCCAGACGAGTTGGTCAAGCCAAACGAGCACAACAACTAATTTATATAAATAACCCAAATTCCAGAGGTAAACATATACGTGTTGATATTGGCATCTATCTGCAGATCATTATAAGAGAAAGAGATAATTACCTATTGACAAATCAAATCCACGATGTTGGAGTTCACGGTATTCTTGGCACAAGGAGCATGGCTCACAACAAAAATGTACACAACAATCATTAGTAGGAGCTTCAACCAAACCAAATTGACGCCTCATCTTAGTCCTATTAGCGCAAGAATAAAGGCACCCACAACCAGTGAAGGCGTTAATCAATGCATAGACGGTTCCGTGTACTCCACAAGCTGTGTTATGCACAAAATCAATTTGTTATGCTCAATTGTTGGAAAACTTCCGAAATAGGTTTAGCTTAAATACTTACAAGTACTTCCCTTGTCTACGATCTCAGCAATTTGTCCAAAAATAATGCAAGGGCAAAAACATGTCAAACAACCTGTATTTTGAGAGAGTTAAATTACCAGATTAAGGAGATAGTTGGAAATTCTTATCAAAACTGTTTATCTGCTTATTGTCTTTTGGTTTGTCAAAAAAAGACTTCTTTTTTCCGACATTGATCTAATAAGCAGTATAGATAAGCAATTCTTAACATCCTTGATATCAAACATAAAGTAGGGAGATATGATTGTTTATATAGTTTGTACAACTTACAATTGGGGATATCGACGCAACAGTCACAAAGTCCGCTGGACCAAGACGTCTGAGGCGTCAAAGGTGAGGCCGAAACACCACCAATACCGGTAGCATATGGTGGCACGGGTTGTGGTTGAACATACCCTGGTGGAGGGACTGTGGGTAGTGAAGACTTTTGGGGAAACATTTCAAATTACCAGTAGTGAATATAGAATCAGTTGATGTCTACTTGGACTTAGTTTACCAAGATTGTTAGTACTACTCGACATATTTATGGACAATAGTCCAGAGGAATATTTTAGCGACAAGAAAAAAAGATAGCACATGATGCATCAACATGGAAATTTCTTCTTATTATTCAAATTCTCGACCAAGTCCATATTGGAATACCACAAATCATCCTTGTTGTAGTTATTAATTAAATTAAATCACGTATGAACGTACATATGATGTGTGTATGATATTTTAACACTTGCTTTCAATTAATAAACCTAAATATTTTTGGGTAGAACTTATGGCAAAATTACACGAGATGTGATGTACGTTGTGTTTTTGTTTGAGGAAAATCCGAAGTAAATTTCCGTATTATTTCATTGAAGCTCCTCACTACTTTTGGAGGTCAAATTACACATTCTAAGTGGGAGGAGGACCCATGAAAACCCTAGTAACACATTTTCTTCTTAATTTTAATGTCATTTTTTCACTTTCTTTTTTCTCTTTAACGACAACCCCGAGTTGGTAAGAACTAGAGTTAATTAGTTTCTTGAAGATTAGCATACACGTTACCAATTGACACAAGTATAATTAATATAATGGACATATTCGTGTGAACTTAAAATGCAAAGAAATTTAATTAGACTATTCAAAGACAGATTAGTTAAATGATTAGGACATATAAGTAGATATATACAACTTGAAGTAGCATGATATTATACTATGTCTAGTTGTCTACCTACGACCATAGTAAATGTAGTCCACGGCAACTTATCTTAAAGATAAGCATGCATGATATAAAATAGATGAGAAGTTCTACCAATATTATTGATCGGCAATGTGGGAGCATCCGCAATGCTTTGGACTCACAGCAATTTAACGCAGCAAAATAGTTTGAATATTGTCATTTTACATTCTGCATTAAAAATATAAGGTTTTCTAATGATCATTATAAATGTTACTTATCTATAATATTTATAAATAGTGCATATATACATCTTAACTTCAAACCAAAAATTAAGATAAAGATGTTAATAAATTAATTATTAAATAATTTTTAATTCAAACCTAACTTCACGATCATACATTTCTTTTGTAACAAACTTTCATAACAATTTCTTAACAACTTATTAAAAAATCATTTTTATTTTAAATTGAAATATCTTTTAACTCATTTATTTTTTTCATAATATAATTTCATCATATTTTTAAAAAATTTGTTCTCTTTAATTCAACATTCATTTTGATATATTTACAAATTTTTTGTTTTTTTTACATTTTTAGTGAATTTTGTTTATTTTAATTCAACTTTTTTACATTTTAATGTTAAATCGATTGCTAAAAAATAGTCACTTATTGCCCGTCGATGCATTACACGAATACCATGCTAGTAAGTTAAAAGGTGGTACTATTGATATCCCTCCAAATCATCAAGAAGTACAAAAAAAGTACACATCTACTTGCCATTGTTTCCGTAGTTTATAGTACAAACATACCAGTAGTTTTTTTTTTATCAATTCTTGAACTGTATTTATAACATTTTAACATTTTAACCTATTAAATTTTATAATATTAGTTTCTCAAGTTTCTAGTTTTATGATATACAAAATTATAAAAGAAAAACAAAAAAATCAAAAAAGAAAACAATTAAGGGAGCTATGAATGGTTGTTAAAAGGAGGTTCTAATTAGGATAAGCAGAAATCGCATCGCGAACTCTTAAACCGCAAAAAAAACGTAACACGATAAAAACCGTCGATTTGATTTTAAGAAAAAGAAAAACCGCAAATGCGATGCAGTTGCGGTTTTACTTGTAAAACCGAACCGCAAAACCACAACGCACCACACAATAATTTATTTTATAGTGAAAAATGTCACATCAATTATTTTATGCGAGTAATAAGTTGTTTAGTGCGTATTATCATTAATATTCTTATAATTAATAAGTTAAGTGTTTGTTAGATTCAATTTATGCATTGCTATGACCGAAAAAATCAACATTTTAAATTAAAAACAGAAAAAACGCACATTTATAACGTAAGTCACAACGATGGCGCGACACGGTTAACAACCGTAAAACCCGCAAAAAACCGTAAAACCCGCAAAACCCGCAAGAAACCGCAAAACCGAAACTGTGGTTTGTGGTACGATGCAGTTTTTATTTATATAAAAATTACAAATGCGATTGCGATTTGGTTTTAATCAAAAACCACACCAAATCGCACTATGCTCAGTAAATTGTGTATCCGAATTATTCATGTATAACAAGAAAAAGAAAAAGGGTAACATTTTCGAAGGAAATTACCTGAGAAATTCGTACAATTTTTTCACGGATTATGTGCACACTCAGTGGTGACGGTTTTTTTTGTTGATTTCCTTAGCTAATCTATGGGACATCTCTTGTAATTTACCAAGGCTTTCTTATGAATACAATTAATATGAAATCGCTACTTAGACATTACCCCCTTAATACAATAAGGGGAATTGGGAAATACCCCAATAAAAAACATTATAAAGTTTGTGAGGGGGAAACTTATTCGCCTCTTATCTACCGTTCATATTCCTCCTTTCCCTGTTCACCGGTATGGTTCTTCAACTCAATCTAGATCTCAACCGTGTATTGGTTCGAGAGACTGTTCACCGGTATGGGTTCCTTTCCTATCTTTTTCCAAAACCTCTTTGTAACCGTTGATTTTTTCCTATGCGATCTCACCCGCTCAATGATGTAAACCATTATCTTTATCCCAACCATTCATATTCAATAATTCATAGTTTCTTCCATATTACTTTTAACAACGGCCGTTCTAAATAGACTGGTTTCTGATAAGAAGATTAATTGCATGTGAGTTTCTTTTTAATTATTTAGATTATTGATTTTAACTGGATTAAAGTTATAATTGGATTGTAATTATTGTTTTTATTAAAGATTGAATGATAGGCTGTTTGATTATTATGTTGATGTAGTTATAGTTTGGTTTAGATTATTAACAGTTGGTTCTCAATTATTATGTTAGTTTTGAAGTTGTGAATTGGATTGGATCTGCTTCTGGTATCATACGAGACATAAAAAATGAACACTAATTTGAGCTTGGGTTTTAAAGTTTGTACATTGTTTGAAAGAAAAAAAAGGCTTATGCAATGATTTTCCTTATGTTGGTTTCTGGATATCTTTTTTTCGTGAATTACTACTTAAGATTGCCATTTATGGTTCTGTCTTGATAATAGGTACTGCAGCATTGTCGGCATCCATTGTTTTGTTACTGCGATAGTTTGGAATCGAGCCGTATCTTGGCGGGGCATCACGTAAATGTGTTTGCAGCCATGGCGGTTCGAAGTCGGTTTACTTTCTTGAAAGATATTGGTCTGTATAATCTGTTGCTTTGATATTACTATTGCTTCATTATTGATTTTTAACAGGTTGTGATGACTCTTAAGTGGGTCACGCAGCACACCCGGATTTTGGCGGGGCGATCATGTGGTCGCAGCCATGACGGGTTTTTGGTCCACCTTTCGTCCTGTCATGTTTCTTTCAAGCTTTGGTTATTTTTGTTTCACAAACTGACTGTGAAAAGTAGCATCATCTTAATCCATATGTGTGGATTTCGAATAAGCTCATAGGCTCCTAAATGTGCAGCCTTTAAAATAAGTTGGTGTTTGTTTCTGTTTATATTCTCGGGTTACGGCTTATTGGTTTAAATAAGCTATAAAATGTATGTTCATGAAATATAGCTCTAAAGTCGCAAATGCTAATGGCAATGATGATAAGGTGGTGTTTGTTTCTGGTTTTTGGTCTATTGTAGTTTTATTTTCGTTGATCATGTTATATGGTGAATTTTCTTGCAGAACCTTCACCGTTGCATACCACCATAATTGTTTGAGAAATGTACTATGGGGCAGTGATGATATTTACGAATGAATTTCGAGTCAATGAATTTGAACAAAGGCTGAGATTGGCCGTATCTTGGCGGGGCAATTCATTGTCAATGTTTTGCAGCCATGGCGGTTTTATCCCCTTTGTTTCATACCCTTTTCTCTTACAGATCTGAGCCTCTTAAATTTATATTAAAGATGCTATTTGTTGTTTAGGCTTATATGATGGGTGTATTACTTGATTTCTGCTTACGTTTTCACTGTTCAGTTTTTCCTTATTTGACAAGAGACAAATTTTGGGTTGCGTTCTGTGATGATCTTATGTTGTGTTGCTATGGAGAATGGAAGGATGGCAGAATGCGAGTTGTTCGATACATTCAGGTGTGTTCATTATATATCCTTTCTGTTTTCTAGATTACGATGAATGACTAAAGCGCTATATCGGGGATTTGAAATCAGAAACACGGATTACCATCATTTGAACTATCAGTACGGTATGTAGTTTGATGCAACATTTAAAGAGTTATTTATGTTCGGTTGGTGGATCGCGAGGTGTGTAAGATTATATTATATATTAAGGGGGTAATGTGCGGTTGACCCTGTAAAAGGTGTTACCCTGTTGTCACAGGCTGGTTAAAACGAAAAAAACGTTGAACCGGTTGTCACAGGCTGCCTAAAACAAAGGCAACGTGATGTGTATTGAATTAAAAACAAAGTTTGGTTATGCTTATTGTACGGGTACCTGATATGGCTTTGTTGTTGGTTTTCCATTGCTATACTCTGGAACACCAACAACAGCATGTCTACATTCATTTCAGCGCATGCGCTCTGGTGCTACCAGTATTGATTATTCATGTTGCTTGAAGCATAACGATATTTTCAATTTGTTTTAGCTAGCATTTTTCTTTGCTGGTGTGAAACAGTTTTTGCAACCATTAAAAACATGGTACTTGGTTAGGGTGACTAAAATTGGCATGTATCTGTGAGGCAACATGTCTTATTACTTGCAGCCATGGCAGATGTGACCCACGTTCCACCAGGTTGCATCCTTTAAAACCCGACCCACGGGTTTATGGTACTGACCCAAAACAACCCCCTACACACATAAGAAATTTTTTAACGTGCTTTGGAATCTGGGTGTCCCCGTAAATGCTATAGGGGTTATTGGCAATGATGATAATATTTAAGCAACTCTAATCGTATTTGGTTAGAATTCAGATTATGTGCCTCATGGCGAGGCAGGCTTACTGAGTTTGCAGCCACGGTGGCCATACTTTTATATCTGAGTGCTCACTTATCTGAGCCTAAACATAATTACTTTCTTCAATGTGTTTGACCTATCCTGATCTGAACCGAGTACATTGCATTTTTTCACTTTTTATGCAGAAGTCGACCTCAAATGCCCGCAAGTTTGTGGAGAGGCGGTATATTGAAGGCTATGTTCACAAGGTATGTGGAATTTTGTTGTTTATTTTGTAACGGTTTGTTATACATACAGGGTGTAATTCTATCAGAATGTCATATTCATTTAAAATCTGTCAGCCTTATTGGATTTATACAAATTAAGTTTTATAAAAGCTCCTCCAAAAAAATTAAATTTTTTAAAGCTCCTGCAAACCTCGAATAAGATTCTAACAAAAAAGTACCTTTTGTCGTAACTTTATGAAAAAAAAAAACAGAAAATAGTAGTTTAATTGAAGTTTTGGAGTACTCAAAAAAATTTCAAGTTATTTACTAATACAGTATTACATGATGCACCGTGTAATCTTTTGTTTCATCTATTGAATGATAGAATGAAAAGGCATGAAGTCTATGAAATAAGAACTAACTAAATGGAAGGAATTACATTTGTGCAAAAATTATCTGTTACATAATCCATATAGCAAAAAGAAATGTGTTATTTTTTTCTTCATTATAAATTTACTTAAATCTATTTTAGTCTAAAGGTAGAGTTATATAATAAACCATTGATATGTTAATTAGTAAATGTGCCTAAATTATGACCTTCCATCCGTTTACTCATGATATATTATCGCAAGCTATTAAAAAGGAAACGTCCAAGAACCTTATGGATGCTCTTGACACTAATTTGCGATGCGCAGAGAATCCGGAGAAGTATTTTACCAAGGTATTATTATGGGTTGACAAATATCTTACAAAAACATAGTTTCAAACATATACTGTATATTATAGAAAAAAGTTACGACTGTTTCCTGTGTGATCTAACCAAAGCGATATGCCGGTAAATCTTTTGAATCTACAGAAAATGCGAGAAGCAACGAAAGGCTTGGGAACTGGTGATAAGACACTTATAAGAGTGATTGTGAGGAGGCCGGAGATGGATATGTATTATTACACACATCCAGTCCAGGTTCTAAGCCAATGAAATACAACAACGTTTTACGAGTACCTATGATATATCATCATTAGTGAAAGCTTGCTGAATTTCTGCACGCAAAAGAGGTCGAATTTAAATGATGTTCATTTTGTTTAGACATTTTTATTATAATAAAAAGATCAGTGGCCAAACAGCATAATAGCATACATATGCCATCTTCAATGCAAGGTAGAACAGTGCTTTTTTTTGCTCAAATTAGTCATTGTAATACTTCTTCCCATTAAAGTGCAACCTTTTTTTAGAAATTGACTTCAGCTGGCTCTCCCACCACTTAAGTATCTTAATAATAGAAGTAAAAAATAAAAGGTTTACAAAGACTTTGCATTGGAGTAGATGTTGTGATGATAGGTAAAACTTAGAAGATAGTGGGAAAAAAAAAACTCAACTAACAGGTCATTGCTATTGTAATATTGTGGCTGCTCTTAGATCTATATGATGATGGAAAAGTATGTGTTGGTAGGATGCGTATTTACAGCATTTTTACGACCATTGTATAAATGAATCGTCGACTACCTCCTTCCACCCTCTCACCTTATAAACATCGCTTTAAAATACCCCGCTGCGAAGCGCGGGCATTAATCCTAGTTATTATAAATCATGAAAACAATAATGGAGATGTCTAAACATATGGACACTATCATACTCAAATGGAATTATCAAAGACTTTATAAATTTTTAATTTAAAATTCTACATTACAACTGAGTTTTTCAGACTGAAATTCTGATTTGACACTTTAACTTGAACGGATTAAAAACCATAGCTACAAGCCTCTTAAAAATAAAAGGAGATTTGTTCTGAAAATAAGACTCAAAGTACATAATGTTAGGCACTTGAAATACCCTAAAAACCTTTTATAAAACTCATGTTATGGTCGATTTAATATGCCCTAAATTTTAGACTGCTCAAACACCCATAAATTCCCAAAGATTTTACCCATCCAAACCACCTTAGTAGGGTTGTAAATGAACTGAACATTCAGTGAATATTTTATGAACCGTTCGATAAAAAGTCCGTTTATGTTCGTTTATTTATTAAATGAATGAACATGAACATTATTTTACGTTCGTTTAGTTAAATGAACGAACATGAACAAAAGTCATGTTCGTTCGTTTATGTTCGTGAACGTCCAATTATGCGCTTGTTAACGTCCGTTTACGTTCGATTATTTGTTATTTCGTATATCATATCTTTTAATTGTACACATTTAAAATTGACATGTTTAAACAAAACAATACATATAAAACAAATTGTATGAGCAATTTTATTAATTTTATGTATTTTTCTACGTTCATTTATGTCCCATCATTTATTTTCGTCTAAGGTTCGTTTAGTTCCTTAATAAACGAACATAAAGGAACATGAACAACTCATTTTCTTAACAAACGAACATGAACAAGAAAATTCGTCTGTTTAAACGTTCGTGTTCTTTTATTTTTCTGGCTAAAATTATATGAACGAACATAAACAAGGCTTCGTTCGTGTTCGTTTGGTTCGTTTACAGCCCTACACCTTAGGCTTCTAATACTTGTTAAACATGTAATATAAACATCATTAATGACACTTAGGGTTTCATTAGGAATAAAATCAGTAGGTTACATAATTAAAAACCTTAATCACCATTACCTAGTTTTTGTGTTCTTATTACGGGTATGTTTGGTACCAAGTGTTTGAGAGCATTTTGAAGCAACTAGTGACAAGCGACTAGCAGTTTAAATATAATGCTTGTTTGGCAAATAGCGACTAGCGGTTGAATTGTGTGCAACTGCTCTTATTCAAAACGCTTTATTAACAAGCATTTTAGATCTAACCGCTAGCGTTTTGATTTTTAAATTACATATATGCCCTTTCTCTTTATTTAAAGAACATTCATGTTAATGTTACATATCCTTTTAAGTAATTTTACAGTGTATAATTACTACAACTTCTACGTTTACCAAACACTTTATTTAACAAACAACTACTGCTTACTGTTTCTACTAACTGCTACTGCTTACTACTTATTGCTTCTGCTCATAAAATTGCTCACAGCTACGTGTTGCCAAACATAGCCTACATATTTTATTTTTAAAACAATTATAAACCTATAGTGACACATAAAAGAACATGGAATTAGAGTATACTTACCAAGGAAGAATATGGATGGATGATAATAAAGATCACCACCAAGAAATCACCAAAATACCAACACCAAAAAGAGAAAGAAAATACACCAAAAAGACAAGGCTTCGCCTAAAACTCCAAGGTCCTTCAATGGCGGATGAAAGGGAGAAAATCTTGAAATTATACAATGAAGGATGTAGAGAGAAAAAAAAAATACGACATATATGATTTTCCTAGAGGGGATATGTGTCAAACTTGCATGTTTCCAACAATACAAGAAACATGTTACAATTTAGTTAATATAATGTTAACTCTTAAAATTTAAAAGATCTTCCCTTGTTTACTCCTTGTTTGGCTGGCCATAGGGTGAAGAACAGGGGGGACAAAATATTTTTTTCCATATTTATAATATTACACATTATTGCCTAAAAAGTTTAACATTTAATACTTATTTTAGCTTAATTCTAAAAAGGTAACCAAATAACGAATTATATCAAAATAATTAATTTTTTTTAAACACGATAGGGGTCGGCCTATATATTTATTTTCTAAAGATTTATATATTTTTATCTATCTTATGATATATTTTCTTAATTTATAAAATAATGTATCTTAAAGTTTAAATATATAAACTCCATAATTAATTTCAAAACCATACTTTACATTATATGAAACAAAAGTGAAAAGTCTATATATCTAAATTTCGGGAATTACATATGATCATAAATCTGATACCAAAGTCAAACTTTAAGTGTAATAATAGCCTTGAGTTATATCTTGGACAATAGATTTGGTATTTATGGCTAATTGGAAGCTATCACAAACTAGATGCTTACAGTCCTTTTTTCTCTCCCGGTGCTTTAAGTAGTAAATACATCTAGAAAGAAGATATTCTCTAGCCTAGAGGAAAGAGAACAACTAGGATGAAAGGTATTACTAATCTTGATATAGTGAGACAGGATGATAGAATGTCACTAGTATAAGCGTCCGGTTAGAACCATGGGAAGATTAGAATGACTTCACTAGGAACCTCATTAAAGATATATAGCTATCTTAGAGAATCTCATTAAAGATAGATAGCTACCTTAGAGAGCTTACACAGTCAATTGATCTATCCTAGGTTGAGGAATACGGGAAGAAGGCTTTCAAGTCAAGAAGAGATTTGCTCCTAAGGAGGAAATAAGGGAGTCATCTCGAAAGACACAAAAGATCTGTTATTAGCTTATTTATAAGCAGTCGAAGATCCTTAAAAGCCTTTCTTTTTGGCTTACGGCTGACTTTCCTTTTTTTTCGCCTATCTATATAGACAGACATAGACTGAGGGCATTCTCGGCATCCATGCTCCTGGCAATGGCAAGATCCGATAAGTATCCCTTAGTCTGAGCAGCTTGTTCCTTTTGGAACGTTAGCATCATATCTTTGGATTTAAGTCAAACAAGGGATATATTAGACTCCATCTTGTTTATGAGTTCATGATCAGGCTGAGAGAAAATAGGCATAATAGCATAGCCTGAATACTAGAATTATCAACATTGGAATTGTTAGCAGCCAAAGATGAGTCAATGGCATCTACTATTACCTGATGAGAAGAATCCACCCTCAACTGAGAATCATGAGAAGCAGTACTGGTTGAAGGATCGGCAGAAATATGTATGTGCTGAAAAGTCTTTTTATTATTTATTAAAAGAAAAAGATTCTGCTCCGTCTGATTGTCCGCAGTCTTTTTTGGAAGATTCTATGTATTCTCGAAAGATGATTGGACGGTCTTGCCCGTTGGCCTGTAGACTTGACGTGCGGGATCTTTTCCAAGTCAGTTCGTACGAACCCAATTCAATGGGCGACAAACCCAATTGAATTGGGTCCACAGGGTCCGGACACTGTTGAGCTTGGTTACTTATAATTACCAAGCATTCTTCAAGATTAGAACTCACCCCTCCTCTCTATAATCTCTCTTAATTCTCTAACTATCTTCTAACATTCTAATCCCTATTCTCATTCTTATTCATGTCTTTTTTTTAGATCTTAGTCTTTGAGGATCATCAACAAGAAATCTCTACTCAAGTTTTGATCCTTCAAAGTTTACTTGTGATTGTATTAAGAGTTACCTACACAATCACCATTATTGTACCATTTGTGTACTACTTATGTAATAGTGTGGTTAGTATTTTAGTCCTCAAAATACTTAGTGTGAAGGGAGTTGTTGTACCCATGTGAAAGAACATGACATCTTAGCTTAGGTGTTGGTAAGTATTATAAGCGACGTGTAAAGGTTTCTCCACCGATATAAAGGAGGTTGTTGACTAGTAAAAGTCGAACTCTAGAGTTGGATACTCGAGGAATGAAAGTAGAAGCAAGAAAAATGAGATCTTGTTAGGCCAAACCACTATAAATCACTTGTGTTGTGTGGTTTCATTATCTCTTTCTTTCTCTCTATTACTTTCATTGTTTTAAGTTAATCATAACTTATCAATATATGTTTAGTAATCACGTACAAATCTTAAATAAGTAAAACTAATCGGTAAACTATTCAACCCCCTTTCTATTTCTCCACAAAAGTGTTTCTACAACTGAACATTTTTTGATAGAGTTGTATAAGCTTAGATCAAGCAAACTTTGAGTACACTACTTAGTTTATGTGATATGAAAAGTTTTGGTGGGTCTCTTTATATTCTTGAGTATTTGTTTGGTGTTTTATTTAGGTTAAAAGCTATACAATACCATCGTACTTATTAAAACGTACTGACATTAAACACTTACTAATTTATTGCTTGACATTACTAATGAACTTGTTTATATTGTAACAAAATCACTAGTATGACCGTTTATATTTACACGTCATTAAAATATTTATTATAAAAATAAAAAGCAATTAATAATTCCATTGTGGACAGTCTACTAGACTTTTTACTCGATCCATTTATCTAATACCCGGTCCATTAACAATACCCAATATACTTTAACTTAATCCTAATGTACCCCGTCCTCCTTTTCATTAGTTTGACCATTGTCTTGACTTCATTTTCACCAGTCTTACTTTAACTTGTGAGGTCAACCAAGCAATCGATGTCTTCAATTACAATAATTGACTTACTTTATATCTTAATCAACAACTTACACAACTTGGTATTGTTACTCACCGCATTCAACTCGATGTCATATATGTGATACCCTAGGAAATTAGCCATGGCGTCGATCATGGTTGACTTTCCAGTCTCAGGTGGACCATAAAGAAGATACCCACGTTTCCACGCCCTTCCTGCATATGTATAAAACTCTTCTGCCTTAGAAAAAGTAGTCACCTGATCGATAATATCTTGCTTTTTTCAGGATCCATTGCTAATGTTTTAAATGTCGTTTGGTGATTTAAAAAATTGTTGTCCAACTTGAACCATTATTTGTAAAAAGCTTCCTTGATCTACTTTTACTCTTAATTTCTTACCACTTTTGATCACACGTTCTAGATAACTTGCAACAATTAGCTCCCTATGCCGTTTATGAAAAGTGAGTCGATAATATTTCCTTTCATCTAATGTCGGACGTAAAGAAATAGATTGAGTTGTTATAGTCTTTTTCCCGGATGCCCAATAAACTTGGAATCCATTAAACTCATCTATAACTTTTTTAAAATCATCCATTAATAAAGATACAATATGATAGTTACTCTGTGTGATGTCACCTTTTAGACATTTGGCATTCATTGAGGTTGTTGACCGGAGGTACGTCTTGATAACAAATGAAAGTGTTAAGGGTTTAGGTTGTTATAAATTGAGACAACAGTCGTACGTATATAGTACCTATATAATGGAAATCATAGCTAGAAATAACATAATGAAACAAATTATACACACATATATTATCGTGCCAGCGTGTCAGTAACAAGTCACCAAATTAGTGAAGTCGAAACAAATTTGAAATTTGATTGTTAATGTCAAGCTATAAATTAGTACGTGGTTAAATTCGATATGTTTTAATAAGTACATTGGTATTTCCTAGATTTTACCTTTTATTTAAATGTTTGAAGAAATCTGGAATATGCCGAATGAGAGTGAATTTTGTGGAAAATGAGAGAAATTATGTTAGAAACCAATAGGAGAACGAACTAAATTTTTCTTGGAAAACACTAAATTTCGTCTATAAGGGTGTATATGAAAGGTTGCTCGAAAATCTATATGAACTTTCAAAACTTTGTTAGGCCATCAGTGAGGGTCTTCCTAGGGGTACTATTTCGTCGGAATTATAAAATCCTTCAAAATAAGTTCTTTTCTAATCTACATATTCTAGACTAAAAGCATTTTGATAAAAGCACTTTAATTGATATATCAACAAACCTAATTCTTGAATATAAAGTTCCTGTTATTATTAGGGGTGAACCTATGCCTATGGTAGGTGGTTCTCAGGAACCACCTTAGAAATCGAGTTCATTTGTAAGCAATATGTAAGTTTTTATCGGGACCTACCTTAGAAAATAAGTTGGAACAACCTTGCGATGACATTGAACAAAGAAGAAAGAAAAATAACGTAGATTTGTAGAAAGAGATATTGTTAAAGAAGAAGAAATGAGAAAAATAAATGAAGAATATGAAAAAAATGATGAAATGAGAGAGAAAGTTTGACAACTAGGGTTTTGACGAATTAGTTGTCACCCGTTGAACTCTATTTATGTGTTAAATTTTGTAAGCAATGTGTTTTTTATGTTTTTATGTATGATGTTTTGTATGAGAATGAATGAAATGAGGTACATGATTGGTAAATCATGGTTTAAGTTGGAAATTAAATTTGATGAAATCCAAATGGCAAATGAACTGCGTGAAAGTTTAAGTATCATTTTTATAAGATTTCATCTATGTATTGTATGTTTTATATGTATATTATATATGTATTATATGTCTTTGATAGGTTTTAGGGTTACTTTCCATATTTAGAAACTTTTAGAAATGAATGTTAGTTTGTAAATCGCGTAGAAAGTCAAAGAATTAACGTAAGGTTTTTGGATTTTGGCCCGGAAGTAACCTGAACGTGAGGTTTAGTTTAATAATGATTAAGTTATAAAATAATGATTGGGCTTGGGTTTACCCGACTAAAGGAAAGGATGGGGGAAAAAATTATAAAAAAGCCTAAAACAATCCATTGGACTTGTATTTTGGTTAGGAGGCCCTAGGGGTCATGAAAAATACATAAGATTAGTCATAAGACTATCTTTTTCTTCGCCTTAGCTCCCTTGGGTCGAAATCATCCATGGTGGATTTAGGGTTTCATCAAAAACATTGTCTTTCATTATTTCTAAGGTAAAATCTTCAAAACCCTTGTTTTATTATTGATTTTAATTAACCCAATCATGTTTTAATCATGTAATCATTGATATTATGGAATGGGGTTTTTGATTTTTAAGATTAGTTAAGTTAGGGTTCTAAATAAGTGTTAATTACATTAGATTAGATATTGGTTGATTAATTAAGTTTTTTTATTAAACTCGTCACCGGAATCTTGGCAGAAATTTGGGTCGACTTTAAGAGTCATAATTTGGTCATAAAAAGGAATTAGAGGATGATTTTTTTTCATATTTAAATTCAGAGAGTTAGCTTTCCAATGGCTTTGGTTTCAAGTTAATTGGAGGTCTGAAATTCACTTTTTATGAATTTACAAGATCTATGGTCGAAACTGCGATTTTAACTCCGAGATTTATGTTAGGGTTTTGAGGGCAAAAACGTTACCAAATGATCGAATTTTTGCAAGGACTTCTGAAATAACTTATATATATGATATATATGAAGTCATGTGTTAACTAGGTCAAAAGTCATGGTGTTTTGGGGTGGTCTTTCATAGGTAAACATTTGGAAGGTCGAGTCAAAAAATTGTAGCTAGCTGTAGTCATTAAATTCTTTGAATCTTTCTATAAATACTTAGGACCTAAGATTTTTATTTGGACATCCAGATACATATGGGATGATGTGGTAAAATTGGAAAAAATAATTGTGTTGGTTGAGTATGGGTTTTACGTTCACAAACAACGGATAAAATACTAAAGTTTTTTGGATAAAATGGCGAATTTTGTTTAGGATCGTTATGAGTTAGATCCATGGTTATAAGTGTTAAGGGTTAGTATTTGTGGATAGACTTAAGTATAGAATTTCATCATATGAATTTTACATCATTTGGGTTTTGACCAATAGATTGTAACATGTGTGCTTTTGTTATAGTTGGTTGCAAGGACTTGCGCAGCTGTGCTTTTGGGTGAGTTTCATAGTGTCAAATCTTTTAATTGTTTTATTCCAGTTGGGATAGAAATGATGATTTTGATTTGATAACTTAGTTGTAAAATATGTTTTAAATATGTATGGACATCAATGTCCTATATCTGACTTGCATGCTTTGTTATGTTATTTGTGATTTGTAGTGTTAAGTCTGTATGTGTCGTGAGTGGTCATATAGCACACCTTTGTAGTGATAAGATGGCATGTATCGTGAGTGGTCATGTGGCAAACCTTTGTAGTGATAATACTCCATGTATCATGAGTGGTCATGTAGCACACCTTTGTAGTGGTAAGACTGCATGTGTCGTAAGTGGTCATGTAGCACACCTTAGTAATGATAAGACTGCAAGACACCTTGAAATTTGATGGTACCATGAGAACTGATTGTTGTATACTTGCTTTTTTACATGTAGTATTTGTTGTCCATAATTATAATAAATGATTTGGTTTGATGTTGAGCACAACTTTTGGAACTATTTTATTTTATGTCGTAAACCTATGACTCTTACCAACTTTATGTGGACGTGTTTTAACATCATTTTCAGGTGATTACCAAGATGGTTTAGATGTATAGAGTGGCTAGAGAGACCTTAGGATGCTGCTGAGTTTTCTCCAACATTCTTTCATTTCAGATTTGTTGTATACATATTCGATTGATATTAGCTTTGTCTATGTATTGTTTTGAAATTTTATTTCAATATAAGACTCCTTTTGTTTGTTGAAGTATTGTCATGACACTATGTGGTCCTTGTCTTTACTTTTCATTTAGTATATTTTTTATAGTGACACCGTTGTGTTATGATGATACTCATAAAATTATACCTCGAGTTTCTGCCAAGACGAGGTGTTACAAAAAAGGTGTTGAAGAAGATAAAGTACATTAATAAATATAGTATTTTTAATTTTTGATTTTTTATCTATCTTTAGTTACCATTTTTAATTAACTATTAACAACGGAGTATTATATCAGTCTAAAAAGAAGTTAACATTTTGTGATGTTGTATACTACATGCATGTAACATATGGACCCGACACGCTCCTATCGGCTCGACCTGTTTACCTGTGGATTTAGTCACCACTAAAAAGGCGACCACCTTAATTTGGCTCCTGGTTCGCCACCGGTTATTTTCGAAGTGCTTTTAGTTTAGGATATGATAGTTACTCTATGTGAGGTCCCCTTTTAGACATTTGGCATTCATTGAGGTTGTTGACCGGAGGTACGTCTTGATAACAAATGGAAGTGTTAAGGGTTTAGGTTGTTATAAATTAAGCCAATAGTCGTATGTATATAGTACCTATATAATGGAAATCATAGCTAGAAATAACATAATGAAATAAATTATACACACAGATATTATTGTGTCAGCGTGTCAGTAACAAGTCACCAAATTGGTGAAGACGAAACAAATTTGAAAGTTGATTGTTAATGTCAAGCTATAAATTAGTATGTGGTTAAATTCGGTACGTTTTAATAAGTACAATGGTATTTCCTAGCTTCTACCCTTTTATTTAAATGTTTGCAGAAATCCGGAATATGCCGAATGAGAGTGAATTTTGTGGAAAATTACAAGAAAATGAGAGAAATTATGTTAGAAACTAATAGGAAAACGAACTGATTTTTTATTGAAAAACAATAATCTTAGTCTATAAGGGTGTATATGAAAGGTTGCTCGAAAATCTATATGAACTTTCAAAACTTTGTTAGGCCATCAGTGAGGGTCTTCCTAGGGGTACTATTTCGTCAGAATTATAAAATCCTTCAAAATAAGTTCTTTTCTAATCTACATATTCTAGAATAAAAGCATTTTGATAAAAGCACTTTAATTGATATACAAACAAACCTAATTCTTAAATATAAAGTCCCTGTTATTATCAGGGGCGAACCTATGCCTATGGTAGGTGGTTCCCAGGAACCACCTTAGAAATCGAGTTCATTTGTAAGCAATATGTATGTTTTTATCAAGACCTACCTTAGAAAATAAGTTGGAACAACCTTGAGATGACATTGAACAAAGAAGAAGGAAAATAAGGTAGATTTTTTGAAAGAGCGATTGTTAAAGAAGAAGAAATGAGAAAAATAAATGACAAATATGAGAAAAAAATGATGAAATGAGAGAGAAAGTTTGACAACTAGGGTTTTGACGAATTAGTTGTCACCCGTTGAACTCTATTTATGTGTTACATTTTGTGAGCAATGTGTTTTTTATGTTTTTATGTGTGATGTTTTGTATGAGAATGAATGAAACGAGGTACATGATTGGTAAATCATGGTTTAAGTTGGAATAAAATTTGATGAAATCTAAATGGCAAATGAACTACGTGAAAGTTTAAGTATCATTTTTATAAGATTTCGTGTATGTATTGTATGTTTTGTATGTATATTATATATGTATTATATGTCTTTGATAGGTTTTAGGGTTAATTTCCATATTTAGAAACGTTTAGAAATGAATGTTAGTTCGTAAATCGCATAGAAAATCAAAGAATTAACGTAAGGTTTTTGGGTTTTGGCCCGGAAGTAACCTGGACGTGAGGTTTAGTTTAATAATGATTAAGTTATAAAATAATGATGAAAAAATCAGATCCTAAGGTGTTTTGGGCTTGGGTTTACCCGACTAAAGGAAAGGATGGGGGAAAAAAATTATAAAAAAAAGCCTAAAACAATCCATTGGACTTGTATTTTGGTTAGGAGGCCCTAGGGGTCATGAAAAATACATACGATTAGTCATAAGACCAGATTTTTCTTCCCCTTAGCTCCCTTGGATCGAAATCATCCATGGTGGATTTAGGTTTTCATCAAAAACATTGTCTTTCATATAAGGTAAAATCTTCAAAACCCTTGTTTTATTAGTGATTTTAATTAACCCAATCATGTTTTAATCATGTAATCACTGATATGATGAAATAGGGTTTTTTATTTTTAAGATTAATTAAATTAGGGTTCTAAATAAGTGTTAATTACATTAGATTAGATATTGGTTGATTAATTATGGTGTTTTTTATTAAACTTGTCACCAGAATCTGGGCAGAAATTTAGGTCGACTTTAAGGGTCATAATTTGGTCATAAAAAGGAATTAGAGGATGATTTTTTTCATATTTAAATTCAAAGAGTTAGCTTTCCAATGGCGTTGGTTTCAAGTTAATTGGAGGTCTGGAATTTACTTTTTATGAATTTACAAGATCTATGGTCGAAACTGTGATTTTAACTCCGAGATTGATGTTAGGGTTTTGAGGGCAAAAACGTTACCAAATGATCTAATTTTTGAAAGGACTTCTGAAGTTAACTTATATATGATATATATATGTAGTCATGTGTTAACTAGGGCAAAAGTCATGGTGTTTTGGGGTGGTCTTTCATAGGTAAACATTTGGAAGGTCGAGGCCGAGTAAAAAAACTTGAGCTAGATGTAGTCATGAAATTCTTTGAATCTTTCTATAAATACTTAGGACCTAAGATTTTTATTTGGACATACAGATACATATGGGATGATGTGGTAAAATTGGAAAAAATAATGATGTTGGTTGAGTATGGGTTTTACGTTCACTAACAACGGATAAAATACTAAAGTTTTTTGGATAAATTGGCGAAATTTGTTTAGGATCGTTGTGAGTTAGATCCATGGTTATAAGTGTTAAGGGTTAGTATTTGTGGATAGACTTAAGTATATAATTTCATCATATGAATGTTACATCATTTGGGTTTTGACCAATAGATTGTAACATGTGTGCTTTTGTTATAGTTGGTTGCAAGGACTTGCACAGCTGTACTTTTGGGTGAGTTTCATAGTCTCAAATCTTTTAATTGTTTTATTCCGGTTGGGATGGAAATGATGATTTTGATTTAATAACTTAGTTGTAAAATATATTTTAAAAATGTATGGACATCAATGTCCTATACCTGACTTGCATGCTTTGTTATGTTATTTGTGATTTGTAGTGATAAGTCTGTATGTATCGTGAGTGGTCATGTAGCACACCTTTGTAGTGATAAGAGCATGTATCGCGAGTGGTCATGTGGCAAACCTTTGTAGTGATAAGACTCCATGTATCATGAGTGGTCATGTAGCACACCTTTCTAGTGGTTAGACTGCATGTATCGTAAGTGGTCATGTAGCACACCTTAGTAATGATAAGACTGCAACACACCTTGAAATTTGATGGTACCATGAGATTTGATTGTTGTATACTTGCTTTTTTACATGTAGTATTTGTTATCCATAATTATAATAAATGATTTGGTTTGATGTTGAGCACAACTTTTGGAACTATTTTATTTTATGTCGTAAACTTATTACTCTCACCAACTTTATGTGGACGTGTTTTAACATCATTTTCAGGTGATTACCAAGATGGTTTAGATGTATAGAGTGGCTAGAGAGACCATAGGATGCTGCCGGAGTTGTCTCCAACATTCTTTCATTTCAGATTTGTTGTATGCATATTCGATTGATATTAGCTTTGTCTATGTATTGTTTTGAAATTTTATTTCAATATAAGACTCCTTTTGTTTGTTGAAGTATTATAATGACACTCTGTGGTCCTTGTCTTTACTTTTCATTTAGTATATTTTTATAGTGCCGTTGTGTTATGATGATACTCATAAAATTATATCTCGAGTTTCTCCCAAGACAAGGTGTTACAGAAAAGGTGTTGAAGAAGATAAAGTACATTAATAAATATAGTATTTTTATTTTGTGATTTTTTATCTAGCTTTAGTTACCATTTTAATTCAATATTAACCATGGAGTATTATATGAGTCTAAAAAGAAGTTAAAATTTTGTGATGTTGTATACGACATGCATGTAACATATGGACCCGACACGCTCCTACCGGCCCGACCTATTTACCTGTGGATTTAGTCACCACTACAAAGGGAATCACCTTATTTTGGCTCATGGTTCGCCACCGGTTATTATCGAAGTGCTTTTAGTTTAGGATATGATAGTTACTCTGTGTGAGGTCCCCTTTTAGATATTTGGCATTCATTGAGGTTGTTGAACGGAGGTACGTCTTGATAACAAATGAAAGTGTTAAGGGTTTAGGTTGTTATAAATTAAGCCAACAGTCGTACGTATATACTACCTATATACTGGAAATCATAGCTAGAAATAACGTAATGAAATAAATTATACACACAGATATTATCGTGTCAGTAAGAAATCACCAAATTGGTGAAGACGAAACAAATTTGAAAGTTGATTGTTAATGTCAAGCTATAAATTAGTACGTGGTTAAATTCGGTACATTTTAATAAGTACAATGGTATTTCCTAGCTTTTACCATTTTATTTAAATGTTTGCAGAAATCCGGAATATGTCGAATGAGAGTGAATTTTGTGGAAAATAACAATAAAATGAGAGAAATTATGTTAGAAACCAATAGGAAAACGAACTGAATTTTTCTTGGAAAACACTAAATTTCGTCTATAAGGGTGTATATGAAAGGTTGCTCGAAAATCTATATGAACATTCAAAACTTTGTTAGGCCATCAGTGAGGGTCTTCCTAGGGGTACTATTTCGTCGGAATTATAAAATCCTTCGAAATAAGTTCTTTTCTAATCTGCATATTCTAGACTAAAAGCATTTTGATAAAAGCACTTTAATTGATATATCAACAAACCTAATTCTTAAATATAAAGTCCCTGTTGTTATTAGGGGTGAACGTATGCCTATGGTAGGTGGTTCCCAGGAACCACCTTAGTAATCGAGTTCATTTGTAAGCAATATGTAAGTTTTTACCGGGACCTACCTTAGAAAATAAATTGGAACAACCTTGAGATGACATTGAACTCTATTTATGTGTTAATTTTTGTGAGCAATGTGTTTTTTATGTTTTTAAGTGTGATGTTTTGTATGAGAATGAATGAAATGAGGTACATGATTGGTAAATCATGGTTTAAGTTGGAAATGAAATTTGATGAAATCCAAATGGCAAATGAACTGCGTGAAAGTTTAACTATCATTTTTATAAGATTTCGTGTATGTATTGTATGTTTTATATGTATATTATATACGTATTATATGTATTTAATAGGTTTTAGGGTTACTTTCCATATTTAAAAACTTTTAGAAATGAATGTTAGTTTGTAAATCGCGTAGAAAGCCAAAGAATTAACGTAAGGTTTTTGGGTTTTGGCCCGGAATTAACCTGAACGTGAGGTTTAGTTTAATAATGATTAAGTTATAAAATAATGATGAAAAAATCAGATCCTAAGGTGTTTTGGGCTTAGGTTTACCCGACTAAAGGAAAGGATGGCGGAAAAAATTATAAAGAAGCCTAAAACAATCCATTGGACTTGTATTTTGGTTAGGAGGCCCTAGGGGTCATGAAAAATACATACGATTAGTCATAAGACCAGCTTTTTCTTCCCCTTAGCTCCCTTGGGTCGAAATCATCCATGGTGGATTTAGGGTTTCATCAAAAACATTGTCTTTCATTGATTTCTAAGGTAAAATCTTCAAAACCCTTGTTTTATTAGTGATTTTAATTAACCTAATCATGTTTTAATCATGTAATCATTGATATGATGGAATAGGGTTTTTGATTTTTAAGATTAATTAAATTAGGGATCTAAATAAGTGTTAATTACATTAGATTAGATATTGGTTGATTAATTAAGTTGTTTTTTATTAAACTCGTCACCGGAATCTGGGTAGAAATTTGGGTCGACTTTAAGGGTCATAATTTAGTCATAAAAAGGAATTAGAGGATGATTTTTTTCATATTTAAATTCAGAGAGTTAGCTTTCCAATGGCGTTGGTTTCAAGTTAATTGGAGGTCTGGAATTTACTTTTTATGAATTTACAAGATCTATGGTCGAAACTGTGATTTTTATAAGATATTGTAAATCTATGCTTATATTCTAGAGAGAGAAAACACACACTTAGAGAGAGAAAGTATAAAGTTTACACCTTTTACTATGTGAAATAAATGAGTGAACCACACCCTCTCCATCAAAGGAGAGGGTTTATATACCAAGCCATAAGATGGGCTTGCGCTTACATTGTTGGGCCGACCATACATAACATGGACCGGGCTTTTCTTTGTTTACTAAATATAAAGATACTAGACTACGAGCTACTACACAATATATTATTGAGTGATCGAATCTTCTTAAATACGTAAAAACGTATTTCTAACAATATCCCTCTAAGGGAGGTCACTCCAAAGTACAAGGGGGTTACCCGAGTTACAATACAATAAAAATAAACCTAGCATGTTATGCTTGTCTTGAGCTCGTAGTCTTCGTCTTTCTTTTCTTTTCCTTTTCTGGTGAATATGTTGATGTGATATTTGATATTAATCTTGAGCATTTATCTCTTGCTTGGATCTTGTGCATCACTTGTGATCTTCGCCTCTACGTGACTTTATGTCCCACCTACTTATACCTTTGTAATTCTTGAAAGCTTTAGAGTTTGATACAGCGGAAGAGTTGACTTTTAGGCTTTCTTGAATTTTGTTGAAGTATTAAGTGAAAAAAGTATAAGCATGCGGGGACGACTTTATCTTGGACTCCGCAATGCCACCGTCTTCAAATGCCGTAACATAAGTAGACACGAACGAAATGACTTTGAACATTTCATTCTAATTCGGTAGCATTTTACCTTCGGTCGGTGAAGACCGTTGGACGATATATAAAATATCGTACTTGTGACATGTAGATTTAATTAAAATTCTCCTTGACAAGATTTCGTAGGTAAAGCCGTTCTCTTTACTCGACCGTCCAAAGCTGACTGCGAGCGTAAAGAGTGAATCATTTAGAGAAAATTATCCGCATGATTGAAGCCGTCAATTCTGATTCCTGGAACAAGTTTGATTCAGTAAAGAATCGCACCATCGTTGCTTTCCAGTTGTCATGAGCTTGATTCATATTGAATCTTGCAAGTTACCTACCAAGTGCTGTTTGAGGTTAACACTAGAAGGATTTTCACTCATCACTGTGAACACTTATGAGTGTCACTCTGAGTGTTCTGGCAAGATCATTAAGATATTGCGTAGAGGCCTGGAACGTGTTTAGATTCAATTAAGAATTAAACCACTGTTGCTTTCCAGTTATCACAAGTTTGATTCATAAAGAATCGCACAAGTCACCTACCATGAGCTTTTTGATGTTCGCTCAAGAAGGATTTCCATCTTCATTGTAAATACTTACGTATTACTCGGATGTTCAGGCAAGATCATGAAGATATTGCGTAGGACTCTTAAAATGTTTCTTACTTTTCCCAGTGTGTGAAGAAGCAAGGAAATATGGAAGTGTGTCCTAATGAGATATTTGATGATCTCAAATGGCTCTAGACTCGATCGTGCATTTTGGATTATTTTTTAGTGATCGGAGGCTGGAGAGGAGTGCCACCTTTTCAATACCAATTTACTCGGAGTGAATAAATCGATAGAAAACGTGTTGATCTCTGTGTGATTAAAACAAATATCTTTTAAGAGATATCTGAGTTAGCTAGGATGGGTTGTGCATTGCATCACTGGGTCCATGATGTCTATCTTCAATATCGAGCATCATTAAAAATGATCTCAATAGTTAATGAGTTGACCCGGTTTCTGCCTAAGGTTGTAAGGAGGGCTTCTTTGTTTTCAACCTTTATCTTTACAATTCTTTTTCATTCTTCAACCCCTTCAATGCTTACCAATACGTCATAACTAGCACCTTGTTGTGATTGTTCCAGTGCTAACTTAAGTACTTGGTCGGCATTCAGCTACTTCACAATCTTTCTCCATCTTTCCTAAGGACTACTATTTCTAGCTATGGAATGTCTTTGGGAAGACTCCTCCGGTTTAGGAAGAATCATTGGACTTAACCTATCCTACCATCCTTATGTCACCACAATCTTCATCGTCGTGAATTAAATGGGTTGTGGGTAAGTATAAATCACCATGAAATCCATTTTGATGTAGCAAATCCATTTTTCTCCCCCTTAACATATGCCACGATATTCGAAAACATTTCGCACATGTCAGGATGAGCTATCACGGTAAGTCAAACCATTTTTGATTAATCATTTCCCATATTAAATCACATTTTCTCCCCATATAAAAATGTTAATCCAATCGATATTTTTGATATCACTTTATTTAATGATGTTTTAAGAAAATTTTGTGATGAAAAATGAAAATCCAATTATTTTCATGATACCAAATTGTGATATATGATACCGATTTGTGACATGATCACATATTCACCATATAAGAATGAATTGAAAAGGTTGGACCTGATTGATGAGAACATCATGTGATAAGGTTAAATGGTTCTTGTCAGCAAATTTTGGTCGCCTCGTCACGTCTGAAGTTATCTCTTGACATCACATGTACGATTGGTATTGTTGTCTTGACACCAATTAGTGAGCTTGGCACTTTCGTCATCGAAGATTCTGAATGCTTGACAATTGCTCCCCCTCAATTGTTGACCCGTGTTCTATTGAAAGAGTTGTAGTCTCCGTTTGATTAGTCGCATCATCGAGTATGTAGATACCAATTGTAGATTGCTATGATTGTAGAGATGATAACTTCAAAAAAATAAGATTTCTCTTGTTGTAACAAATAAATGCACTGATGCGTACATATATCCGTGTTAGATTGTGTTATAACTTAAACACAATCCCTTACATGGTTATAAAGTAAACCATGCCCGAGAAAATTAATTCTCGTTGTTGAGCCAACACTTTCATAACAAATACTTGACTTTAATATGAAAAACGGGTTGCAGTCTGAAATAACTACAAGCCATTTAGGCATGTTTTATGAAATATTTACAAATCTTGTACGAACTCTATTTATGGCGTCGTGTCAATATTAATCAAAATTTCTAAGACCGTAAATATTATCGTCCCAAAAGACATGCTTTTGAAAAATAAAGTATAAATATTTTTGGATTTTTATGAAATTTTTCAATTTTTAGGGTTTTTATATGGTTTTATATTTTTGTATTCTGCTTTTGTGGATAAAAAATATAAACAATATATACAGATGATCACCAAGGATACGGAGAATAGTTTACGACCACTATTCTTTCGCTTCATCTGCCAGTTCCTTAAGAGTTTCGGGCGAGAAAGTTCTCAATCCTAGTTTGTCGGCCAAAAATTCAATTCGAGCGCGATCTAAAGCCTTCGTGAAAATATCCGCCAATTGATACTCAGATCGGACAAAGTAAAGCTCGATCACTCCATTTTCCACTTGCTCCTTGATAAAGTGGTAGCGAATGTCAATATGCTTCGACCGGGAGAATTGAACATTGTTGCAGCATAAGGCAATTGCACTTTTGTTGTCGCAGTACATCGGAATTTTGTTGTAACCTAGACCATAGTCGGTTAATTACGATCTCATCCAAAGAATTTGAGCACAGCAACCAGACATAGCTGTGTATTCTGCCTCCATACTTGAAATTGCAGCGCTTTTCTGCCTTTTCGATGCCCAACTGATTAGTCGATCTCCTAGTAGCTGCAAAGTTCCACTTGTACTACGCCTTATATCTTAACATCCCGCGTAATCCGCATCTGTATATGACATGAGTGCAACCGAAGAGTCCTTCGAGTACCAAAGTCCCCGATTAATGGTTCCTTTAAGATACCGAAAGATCCGTTTAACAATAGCTAAGTGTAACTCAGTAGGCCTAGTTTGATACCGAGCACACATACATATAGCAAACTGAAGATCAGGTCAACTAGTTGTGATATACAGAAGGGTACCGATCATTCCACGATAAAGTGTTAGATCAACGGCAATCCCATGTGGATCTGCATTTAGCTTAGTTCGTTCCACCATTGGAGTATCCACGGGGTCACAAGATTCCATCTTATACTTCTTTAGTGATTCAAGGGCATACTTTGATTGATTAATAAAGATGCCTCTGGGACTCTGAGATATCTGAAGACCTAAGAAGAATGATACCTTGCCCATCATTGACATCTTAAACTTGGAAGACACGAGTGTCCCAAACTCATCCGATAAGGTTTGGGTCGAGGCAGCAAATATAATATCATCAACATATATTTGTACCATAATCATATCTTTACCTCGTTTCTGAATGAACAGCGTGGGATCCACCTTGCCATTAGCGAAGCCTTCCGTAATGAGGAATTGTGACAATAGATCATACCACGCGCGTGGAGCTTGCTTCAACCCATAGAGAGCCTTCTTAAGCTTGTACACATGATTAGGATATTTAGAGTTCACAAAACCATCCGGCTGTTGAACATAGACCTCTTCCTTGATTTCACCATTAAGAAATGTCGTCTTCACATCCATCTGATACACGATCATATTCATGTGGGATGCATAAGCGAGGAATGGTCTAATAGCTTCCAAACGAGAAACAAGTGCAAAGGATTCTATGAAGTCGATGCCTAATAATTGCTTGTATAAACGAGCTACTAGTCGAGCTTTGTTTTTCAATACTCTGCCTAACTCGTCAAGTTTCACCTTTAAACCCATTTTAAAGTGAGTAACTGCACTTGATCCGAGAATGGGACAAGTTCCCATACATCAAGACGTATAAATTTATTAAGTTCATCTTACATAGCTTCTATCCAACAGGATTGGGTAAATGCTTGTTGCCACGTCTTAGGTTCAACTTCACTGAGAAAAGCATCAAAATGACAAAACATTGCACTTTCTTGTAACTGACTTCGTGTGGATACCAGACGATTAGGGTCACCAATAATAGAATCTATAGGATGATCCTTTGTCCACTTGTTGTCATGTTCACGAATCCGTGGATTGGAGTAGACCGTAGTAGGATCTTTGTAAAACCCGCATGCTTTTACCATGAATAGTGCCCTTAAGATCGTACGTTCTAGATTAAAACTTACCTCATGTAGTATTGATCACATTCATGTGCTAATAATCAAGCAAGTGCATACGTGTATGTCATGACAAGTATCGATTACGTACGAACCCATGATAAACAGTTAATAATATATCACGTGAACATAATTAAATCATGAACACCATTTAAAATACTAACTAAAATAATTACGTAAATACTTATAATATATTTACGAGCGTTAAGTTTACGATAAACGACACGTTAAAAGAAACAGAAACACGTTAAACACGAGCACGTTTAACCACGAACGAACACGAAACATCGGGACACGAGAAAGGTACGGGTACCCCATGTGGGGCCCCCATACCCACGGCACACATGCATGAAATGGGCTTAGCCCATGGACTTTACAAGTTAAGGGGGGTAAAAGTAAAAACATGTTTTCATTTTCCATTTTCAAGAAATAAACATCAAAACCCTAAAAAGAGTTTTCTCCTCTCCTTTTTGCCTCCTTTGTGCCGCCACCTATACACCACCATAAGAGGGTGTTTGATTGATTTTGATCTTAAAAACAAGTGTTAGAATACGTGTTTGTTCATCCTTTTTCCAAGCTACATAGTGGTATACCTTTCTAACCCTTCTTTTTAATTCTTTTTAATTCTTTAATCTTTGATTATTTTCATGAACATGGTATTATTTTTCTTATGAAAACAAGATAATTAATCATTGATCTAACATGTTTTGGTATTAAATAAAATCAAGGAATGATTTAAAGGGGTGTTTGTTTCTAGCCGCCTAGCAAAACAAACCCGAGGGGGGTTTGGTTTGCTATTGCCGCCACCACCAAGACCACAATTGGTCTTGGTTGGCTCATGTGGGACCCACGGCAGCAAGGGGACACGTGTGCCCCGGGTTTGGCCCGGGGTACGGTGTCGAATTCATACCCGATTCATGGTTCGTTGGTTAAAATCATGATCTATGTTACATGTAATTTTTATGAATCATGAACTTAGGATATAATTAATTAATAACATGAAATATTAATTAAATCATGACTTAGGTTATTTTAATTATTAGTTTATCATGACATTAATTTAACCTAAGTATTTTATGTTATAAGTTATAATTAATTAATTATTAAAACATGCCTATAATTAATTAATTTAGACATGACTTAGGTTATATTATTATTAATAATAATACACATTTTAACCTAAGTATTTTCATTTCATTTTAATTATACATGTTATACTTTAATTAAAATGCTTAACCTATAGTTTAATTAAAATACATGAAATAATAATTAAACTATACACTATATCATATGACATAAGAAATAAGCTTAAACACTTAGACTTATATGTTAGCTTATGTAATCAACTAATCTAATTATGGAAACCTTCTATATATGGAAATCAATCTATTTCAGGCAGCTAATCTAATCATGGAAACTTTCTATATATGGAAACTTATTTAATTAAGGCAGCTGATCTATTTTTGGAAACTTTCTATTTTTAGAAACTAATCTATTTTAGGCAGTAAATTCTATTTTTGGAAACTTTCTATTTTTGGAAACTTTCTATTTTTGGAAACTTTCTATTTTTGGAAACTTTCTATTTTTGGTAACTTTCTATTTTTGGAAACTTTCTATTTTTGGAAACTTTCTATTTTTGGAAACTTTCTATTTTTGGAAACCTGCTATTTTTGGAAAGTTACTTATTATTACACAGTAAGTATAATAATACATGAAACAACAGTAATACTTAATCAGATTAATCAGAATACAAGATAAACACAGTTTAAGGCTTTAAACAGTGAACCATGACCTAAAACATATCAAATCAGCTATAACAAGACACAGAACCCAGTACGTAATCAGTGAATCGATACTTATACACGTGTGTATTCATGTAGCATTAGTGATCCAGAAGTAGGAGTCTTTCTTCCGTTCATTTCACTGGACTTGAGGTACGGATTCCCGTCCTTTCAGTATGGACATTCCTTCCTTATTAGGATTTCCCCGTATGCAGCCAACTGTTTTCCCCAGCATTTGTTTTATTGTTTTGAACTGCTTATGTTAATTTAGCATAAACTATAGCCATATACAAGCATGACCAGTTTCACCTAGTTATGGAGGTACCATAACCATAGCATTGGAGGCACCGATGTTATGACTTCCCCACGGCGGAGTGATTGCTCGTGGCGTCCCTTTTCAGTTTGGCCATATTATTATATCAGTCGGGGCGTATGGGTGCATCCTAGTTACATGTTTTATTCAGTTTATCATGGTGAATGTGGTGTGTGCCTTGCACCCTTCACAAGGAGCTGATCCCTCCTACCCAAACCAGTATATTGATTAGAGGCATCCCCTCTAATCAGC
This sequence comes from Glebionis coronaria, assembly GCA_025667525.1. Classification (NCBI taxonomy): domain Eukaryota; kingdom Viridiplantae; phylum Streptophyta; class Magnoliopsida; order Asterales; family Asteraceae; genus Glebionis; species Glebionis coronaria. Next base: position 77,315,051 of record CM046874.1, on the reverse strand, counting down.
ATGATGAGGTCACCCCTCCAAGTATTCATGCACGTGACCTTTTCATGACCTATATGGGCTATGGTATATATATGTTAAAACAGTTTTCACAGGTTAAACATAAGGCTTTTCAAACTATAAAACCAGTTTTCATGTTACTTAACCAGTTTACTCAGTACTTAGTCTTCCGCTGTTATATGTTACATGCTTATCCTATATCATGCTTTATTGTACATCCGTGCACTGAGCGTCTTGCTCAGCCGTTTTCCTTTTCATGTTCCCAAAACGGCAGGTACTCAGGGACGCTCGTAGATCTGAAACGTAGGTGCATATGGACTGGAAGCTTTACTGTCTTTCTTTACGTTATGCATTTCCTTTACTTTGATACAGTTGCTTTGGACATTGTTTCGTCCTTCCTTTTACAGTATTTATGTTTGTGTGTGATGAGCTTTACTTTGGGATACCGATGTTTGATTCCGGTATTTCCTTTTATGGTTGAATAATGCTTAGACATTTATCCTTGTATGCTTTGATGACACGCCATGATATGCGTAATATTCCATTTCCAAAATGGGGTGTTACAATTATGGTATCAGAGCCAAGGCTTCGACCTGTAGGCTCTCAAATATGACCTGTGATTAGTGGGTAGTCACTACGGTCTTCCTAGAACTGACAGTTGTTTTCATGCATTCATCATTTTTAAGCATACATATACATGTCATTGTTACAGGGTTTTTGACTAAGTAATGGTTGGTACAGGACTGGCCCTATTTAGTCGCATGTGTTTTATCGAAACTTTTAGATTTGGGACCGACCCATAGGCGTCCCCTCGATATGTCTTTTATTTTGAGTGAACTGACCGGAGGCGTTCACTCTCGAGCATCAAAAGTTTTCATAAAACTGCATCATGCATTCATACAAAGATTTTCTTGCATAAAATTTTTCTCGTGAAATTTTGGCATAAAATTTTTCTTTTATATATTTTATGTTTGAACTGTTAATCATATGTTTTATGTTATACTGTCAGATGGTTCTCACACGCGAGCAAGAGCAGCTCAATGCTGCGATTCAGGCTGCCATGCAAGCCTTACTTCCTCAACTGAGGAATGACATTCGTGCTGAAGTCCAAGCTGCCAATAATCAGCAGCCGCAGAATCAGGCACCTCCTCCTCCTCCTCCCCCAGTGACTCTAGCAGTATGGTTGGAAAGATTTAACAAGCTCCGTCCGAGAGCTTTTGAAAAGACTGATAGCCCCAACGATGCGGAAAGCTGGCTGACTCACATTGAGAAAATATTCAATGCTATGGGATGTGACCCCGCCTTCAAGGCAAGATTGGAATGCTACAGGTTTGAAGGCGATGTACTCAACTGGTGGCTAGCTTTGACGCAGTCAGAAGGAGGTGATGAATGGGTCGCTGGTTTGACATGGGCCCAATTCAAGGAGAGAGTGATGGAACAGTTCTTTCCTAAGGCAGAGCAGGACAAACTCAAGCGTGAATACCACGGGATACGTCAGAGACAGGGCGAGAATAGCAACGAATTCATGCAGCGCTTTCTTCGCCTTGCTGGTTTTCTAGGAGCAGCGGCTGGTACTCCTGAGGAGCAGGCACACCATTTTAGGTGGGCACTTCGCACCTCGGTTGCGAACAATCTAGTATGTGCTACGTTCAATACGGTAGCACAAGTGGCTGACGCAGCAAGAAAGCTTGAGATGTTGCAGGAACGTGATGAGTTCGGGGAAGCAGAAAGACCCGACAAGAGGTAAAACATTTCATGTTCTAGCGTTAACCAGACCGCATCCTATCGTTATATGTTCTATAATCATCTCTTAAACTGTATCTTCCAGGCAGAAAACTGGGGACCGGTCTCAGCCGGCTACTCAGCAGCAGCCCAATCAGCCCAAAGGAAACAGTCACTCTAACGACCGTTCTGTTGTGGAAAGGCGCAGCGGTAATGACAATTACCGTAACAATGCGGGACAGTCCAACAACAGCAGGTCCTACTATTTACGCATCTTCTTATGATTTCATGTTATGTCTCTCATGCTGACACTATATTAATCTCTACCAGGAACCACGGTAACGGAAGGGACCAGAACCACAGGGGTTCTCAGCCCAACCGTTCAGCTAACACTGGTAAGCATCTTGCGACGTTTACGTCTTATACTCGTGCATATACCTTATTCTTAACACGTTCTGTCATCAGCAGGCCCTCAGCAAGCAAGGACTCCTGCTGGAGGATTCACTCATCCTCTTTGCAGCACCTGCCATCGCAGACACCCTGGCCCATGTCGTCGTGACTCTGACGCGTGCTACAAGTGCGGCCTCCCTGGCCATCGTATGAGAGATTGCCGTAAGGGTGAAATGGAGGGTACTTCGGGTCATGCTGATACTAAACCGCCTCCTACCACTGGGCGTGTCTACACGACATCGCGCGATCAGGCAAACAAATCTACAGGTACCATTACTGGAATTTTGTATATGTACGGCCAGGCTGCATGTGTTCTTTTCGACACGGGTGCCACTCATTCAGTTGTTTCCACTACTTATGCTAAGAACATCAGGACACTTCCCTTGCCATTAGAAAATAAGCTTACCATTTCCACGCCTCTGAGGGACTCTGTATTAATAACTCATGTATACAAGAGTCTTCCTCTAGAGTTTGATGATAAAGTTCGTGCAGTAGATGCACTTCCTCTAGACATGATGGAGTTCGATATGATTCTCGGCATGGATTGGCTATCCAAGCACCATGCTACCATAGACTGCCACTCTTATCGAGTGATCTTCGGCGACATTAATGCACCAGAGTACATCCATAACGGGTTCATACCCGGACGGTCCGTACAAGTCATATCTACCTTGCAAGCACGTGCATTACTGTCACATGGCTGCGAAGGTTATCTCGCTACGGTTCATGACATGGATGCTGAATCCCCATCGATTCAGGATCAACCAGTAGTTTCAGAATTTCAAGACGTCTTCCCAGATGAACTTCCAGGCATACCACCTGCAAGAGAAGTGGAGTTCAACATCGACCTTGTTCCAGGAGCTGAGCCAATCTCTAAGGCTCCGTATCGTATGGCTCCCATAGAGCTAAAAGAACTGAAGGACCAATTGCAGGAACTTCTTGAACGAGGGTTCATTAGACCGAGCGCATCTCCATGGGGCGCACCGGTCTTGTTCGTTAAGAAGAAGGACGGCAGCATGCGACTTTGCATTGACTACCGTGAACTTAATAAGATTACCATCCGCAACAGATATCCACTGCCACGTATAGACGATCTGTTTGACCAACTTCAAGGAGCCAAACACTTCTCAAAGATCGATCTAAGGTCAGGCTACCATCAGCTAAGGGTTAAAGAGCAGGATATTGCCAAGACTGCTTTTCGTACCCGCTATGGCCATTATGAGTTTGTAGTCATGCCATTCGGCCTGACTAACGCTCCAGCAGTATTCATGGATCTAATGAACAGAATCTTTCATGAATTCCTTGATAAATTTGTCATTGTATTCATCGATGACATCTTGATATTCTCAAAGTCCACGGAGGAACACGAAGATCATCTCCGTACTGTACTACAGATTCTTCGTCAGAAGCAGCTGTATGCGAATTTCTCCAAGTGTGAGTTCTGGTTAAACAAGGTGGCATTCTTAGGTCACATTGTATCAGCAGAAGGGATCACTATGGACCCAGTGAAGGTTGAGGCTATCACTAAATGGCCAAGACCAACATCAGCGACAGAAGTCCGCAGTTTCTTAGGCTTAGCTGGATATTATCGAAGATTCGTGGAGAACTTTTCTCGGCTGGCATTGCCTCTCACCAAACTGATGCGAAAAGGAGAGAAATTCGTCTGGACGGAAGATCGAGAGAAGAGCTTCGAAGACCTAAAGCAGAAGTTAGTATCTGCACCCATTCTTACTCTCCCATCTGGTACAGGTGGATTTCAGATCTATAGCGATGCATCGGGGAAGGGACTGGGCTGTGTTCTCATGCAACATGGGAAAGTGATCGCGTATGCTTCACGGCAGCTTAAGCCCTATGAAGAAAACTACCCTACACATGACCTGGAACTTGCTGCAGTGGTGTTCGCATTGAAGATATGGAGGCATTACTTATACGGAGAATCATGCGACATTTTCACGGATCACAAGAGCTTGAAGTATATCTTCACACAGCGAGAATTGAACATGAGACAAAGGAGATGGTTGGAACTGTTGAAGGATTATGATATTAACCTACAGTATCATCCCGGGAAAGCTAATGTAGTAGCAGATGCACTCAGCAGAAAGTCCGGAATGATAAACGGCATTGAGATCAAGGAACAAAACATAAGAGACTTGGAGCGGCTAGACATCGAAATCATGGTACGTGGGCAGCACGGATACTGGGCGAATCTTACAGTAGAACCTGAGTTACTGACTAGGATTAAGGAAGCGCAGAAGGATGATGGAGAGATTTGGGCGATAATACAGAATTTGGAGAAGCAGACAGAATTCAGAATGGACGCAGACGGTATCATTTGGCAGGGCACGAGACTTTGTGTTCCTGACAATCAAGAACTCCGGGAAGCATTGTTAGCTGAAGCTCACAGCTCCCCATTTTCTATACATCCTGGGTCGACAAAAATGTACCATGACATCAGACAGCACTTTTGGTGGAGTGGTATGAAACAGGATGTAGCCACGTATGTCTCCAAATGTCTTACCTGCCAGCAGGTTAAGATTGAACATCAGCGATCTGGCGGTCTTCTTCAACCGTTGGATATTCCAGAGTGGAAGTGGGACAAAATCACCATGGATTTTGTTACCGGTCTTCCGCCTACCAAGAAGAAGCACGATGCTATTTGGGTCATTGTTGATCGACTCACCAAATCAGCTCATTTCTTACCGATACGCAAGGAAGATCCGGTAAGTAAACTCGCAGATACGTACAGAAGGGAGATCATGAGACTCCACGGCACTCCCTCCAGCATCGTCTCAGACAGAGATCCTCGTTTCACGTCGCGATTTTGGAAAGGTCTGCAAAAAGCTTGGGGTACACAACTTAAGCTGAGCACAGCCTTTCATCCTCAAACGGACGGTCAGTCGGAGCGAACAATTCAGACATTGGAAGATATGTTAAGGTCGTGTGCGTTGGAATGGACAGGTGATTGGGACGATTACATCTGTTTAGTCGAGTTTGCATACAACAACAGTTGGCACGCAAGTATCAAATGTGCTCCTTTCGAAATGTTGTATGGCAGAAAGTGTCGCGCTCCAACTTGCTGGGATCAAGTGGGAGAGCGAACACTCGAAGGACCAGAGATTATAGAAATGACCAATGAGAAGATTGAGGTAGCTAAACAGAAACTGCAAGAAGCACGATCACGTCAGAAGAGTTACGCCGATAAGCATCGTAGGGACATACATTTTAATGTGGGAGATCACGTCTTCCTCAAGGTTTCGTCGGCACGTGGTGTTAAACGCTTCGGGATCAAAGGAAAACTCAGTCCTCGGTTCATCGGACCATTTGATATCGTTGAACGAATCGGCGAAGTATCTTACCGATTGGCGTTACCTCCTCAGCTTTCGCACGTGCATAACGTGTTCCATGTGTCCTTACTCAGAGGGTACAATTATCATCCCCTTCACATGGTTCAGTATCCACTGGAACAGATACGTGAAGATCTCACGTTTGTAGAAGAACCCGAACGAGTACTCGACAGGCAAGAACGAGTCATGAGAAGGAAGACGATTCCTTTCGTCAAAATCCTTTGGAGGGACCATACCGAGCGGGAAGCCACTTGGGAAACAGAGGAGTCTATCCGGGCTTCTTACCCTCACTTCATATTTTGAGTTCGGGTATGTCACTTCTTTTCAGCTTACTTTATCTATAATTCGGGGACGAATTATTCTTTTTAGGGGGGAAGAATTGTAAAACCCGCATGCTTTTACCATGAATAGTGCCCTTAAGATCGTGCGTTCTAGATTAAAACTTACCTCATGTAGTATTGATCACATTCATGTGCTAATAATCAAGCAAGTGCATACGTGTATGTCATGACAAGTATCGATTACGTACGAACCCATGATAAACAGTTAATAATATATCACGTGAACATAATTAAATCATGAACACCATTTAAAATACTAACTAAAATAATTACGTAAATACTTATAATATATTTACGAGCGTTAAGTTTACGATAAACGACACGTTAAAAGAAACAGAAACACGTTAAACACGAGCACGTTTAACCACGAACGAACACGAAACATCGGGACACGAGAAAGGTACGGGTACCCCATGTGGGGCCCCCATACCCACGGCACACATGCATGAAATGGGCTTAGCCCATGGACTTTACAAGTTAAGGGGGGTAAAAGTAAAAACATGTTTTCATTTTCCATTTTCAAGAAATAAACATCAAAACCCTAAAAAGAGTTTTCTCCTCTCCTTTTTGCCTCCTTTGTGCCGCCACCTATACACCACCATAAGAGGGTGTTTGATTGATTTTGATCTTAAAAACAAGTGTTAGAATACGTGTTTGTTCATCCTTTTTCCAAGCTACATAGTGGTATACCTTTCTAACCCTTCTTTTTAATTCTTTTTAATTCTTTAATCTTTGATTATTTTCATGAACATGGTATTATTTTTCTTATGAAAACAAGATAATTAATCATTGATCTAACATGTTTTGGTATTAAATAAAATCAAGGAATGATTTAAAGGGGTGTTTGTTTCTAGCCGCCTAGCAAAACAAACCCGAGGGGGGTTTGGTTTGCTATTGCCGCCACCACCAAGACCACAATTGGTCTTGGTTGGCTCATGTGGGACCCACGGCAGCAAGGGGACACGTGTGCCCCGGGTTTGGCCCGGGGTACGGTGTCGAATTCATACCCGATTCATGGTTCGTTGGTTAAAATCATGATCTATGTTACATGTAATTTTTATGAATCATGAACTTAGGATATAATTAATTAATAACATGAAATATTAATTAAATCATGACTTAGGTTATTTTAATTATTAGTTTATCATGACATTAATTTAACCTAAGTATTTTATGTTATAAGTTATAATTAATTAATAATTAAAACATGCCTATAATTAATTAATTTAGACATGACTTAGGTTATATTATTATTAATAATAATACACATTTTAACCTAAGTATTTTCATTTCATTTTAATTATACATGTTATACTTTAATTAAAATGCTTAACCTATAGTTTAATTAAAATACATGAAATAATAATTAAACTATACACTATATCATATGACATAAGAAATAAGCTTAAACACTTAGACTTATATGTTAGCTTATGTAATCAACTAATCTAATTATGGAAACCTTCTATATATGGAAATCAATCTATTTCAGGCAGCTAATCTAATCATGGAAACTTTCTATATATGGAAACTTATTTAATTAAGGCAGCTGATCTATTTTTGGAAACTTTCTATTTTTAGAAACTAATCTATTTTAGGCAGTAAATTCTATTTTTGGAAACTTTCTATTTTTGGAAACTTTCTATTTTTGGAAACTTTCTATTTTTGGTAACTTTCTATTTTTGGAAACTTTCTATTTTTGGAAACTTTCTATTTTTGGAAACTTTCTATTTTTGGAAACCTGCTATTTTTGGAAAGTTACTTATTATTACACAGTAAGTATAATAATACATGAAACAACAGTAATACTTAATCAGATTAATCAGAATACAAGATAAACACAGTTTAAGGCTTTAAACAGTGAACCATGACCTAAAACATATCAAATCAGCTATAACAAGACACAGAACCCAGTACGTAATCAGTGAATCGATACTTATACACGTGTGTATTCATGTAGCATTAGTGATCCAGAAGTAGGAGTCTTTCTTCCGTTCATTTCACTGGACTTGAGGTACGGATTCCCGTCCTTTCAGTATGGACATTCCTTCCTTATTAGGATTTCCCCGTATGCAGCCAACTGTTTTCCCCAGCATTTGTTTTATTGTTTTGAACTGCTTATGTTAATTTAGCATAAACTATAGCCATATACAAGCATGACCAGTTTCACCTAGTTATGGAGGTACCATAACCATAGCATTGGAGGCACCGATGTTATGACTTCCCCACGGCGGAGTGATTGCTCGTGGCGTCCCTTTTCAGTTTGGCCATATTATTATATCAGTCGGGGCGTATGGGTGCATCCTAGTTACATGTTTTATTCAGTTTATCATGGTGAATGTGGTGTGTGCCTTGCACCCTTCACAAGGAGCTGATCCCTCCTACCCAAACCAGTATATTGATTAGAGGCATCCCCTCTAATCAGCATGATGAGGTCACCCCTCCAAGTATTCATGCACGTGACCTTTTCATGACCTATATGGGCTATGGTATATATATGTTAAAACAGTTTTCACAGGTTAAACATAAGGCTTTTCAAACTATAAAACCAGTTTTCATGTTACTTAACCAGTTTACTCAGTACTTAGTCTTCCGCTGTTATATGTTACATGCTTATCCTATATCATGCTTTATTGTACATCCGTGCACTGAGCGTCTTGCTCAGCCGTTTTCCTTTTCATGTTCCCAAAACGGCAGGTACTCAGGGACGCTCGTAGATCTGAAACGTAGGTGCATATGGACTGGAAGCTTTACTGTCTTTCTTTACGTTATGCATTTCCTTTACTTTGATACAGTTGCTTTGGACATTGTTTCGTCCTTCCTTTTACAGTATTTATGTTTGTGTGTGATGAGCTTTACTTTGGGATACCGATGTTTGATTCCGGTATTTCCTTTTATGGTTGAATAATGCTTAGACATTTATCCTTGTATGCTTTGATGACACGCCATGATATGCGTAATATTCCATTTCCAAAATGGGGTGTTACAATCTTCCTCGGAGGTGGACGACCCGGCTTGATTATGGTTAGGAATTGGTACACCAAAGAATGGAAGTTCACGCATTTGAGCGAATTCTAAGTCGTGATCATCATCATCCTCTTCATCATCAATAGGCATGACATGGGTAGTCGATTCGGGTGTTGGTTGAGAATTACTTGTTGAAGGTATGTCTTGACCAATTGTAGGTGTAGACGTATCTGATTGTGCTTCGGTTGTTGGAGCGATAACTTTGGTAACCGGAGATTTTACTTCAGGTTCTGGTGCAACAATACTTGGAGGAGTAAAGAATCCATCAAAGAACGGTTGAAACAACGTATCTCATTCATTCCTAGAAGGTGGTGTAAATGATGATGAAGAAGGGTTGTTTGGGACAAGACCAAAACTAATGTTACTTGGTCCCATTTCATGAAGTGCGGGTTCAGAGCTGCTTTGCTTAGAAGCCATTGCTGTCAGCTCATCAAAATCAACATTCATAATTTTGAGGATCTTACGAGAATTACGATTGTAGATTTGGTATGCCTTCTTTGTGGGTGCATAACCAATGAAAATACCAATATCAGCCTTGGGTTGAAGTTTTCCCAAATTGTCACCATCATTATTTAGATAGCAAAGAGAACCAAATACATGAAGATATGATAAATCTGGTACCTTTCCATGTAGAAGCTCATAAGGTGTTTGACCATGGCGTTTACGAATTAGTGACCGGTTTTGGGTGAAAACTATTGTAGATACTGCTTCTGCCCTTAAAAACAATGGAGCCTTTGCGTAAATTAACATCGTTCGAGCAGCTTCCATAAGTGTGCGATTTTGCCTTTCAACAATACCGTTTTATTGTGGAGTGCGAGCAATGGATGTTTCATGAGATATGCCAACTTCTTCATAATAATCACGCAATATTTGATTCACAAATTCGGTTCCATTATCTGTACGAATGCATCGGACAGTAGTGTTCAGACGCACTTGAATCATCTTGAGAAATCCGATGATGAATTTAGGTGCCTCATTTTTTGTTGTAAGAAATTTCACCCATGTAAACTGAGAGTAATCGTCGACAATGACGAGAATGTACTTTTTGCCACTAAGACTTTCAACGCGCATTGGCCCACAAAGATCCATATGCAACAAATAAAGTTTCTCTTGGTTGGTGTCTTCAGTCTTGGGCTTGTATGATTTCTTAGTGCTCTTCCCATTATACACGCGGAACACAAATGGTCCTTGTGAAATGTAAGTTTAGTAAGACCACGAACAAGTTCGTTTTTCGCCAAATGATTAATAGCGTCAAAGTTAAGATGAGATAACCGTCGATGCCATAACCATGACTTTGTCTTCGATGCTTTGGAGAGAAGACATACGGGAGAAGCGGCCATCATGTCTTGTAGAGACAAACTGTACAAATTATTCCCTCGAGTACCTTTCAATAAATCAACCCCTTCCAAATTACGAATGAAGCAGATATGCTCTCGAAAAGCAACTTCTAGGTTTGAATCACAAAATTGTCCCACAGAAAATAAGTTGTGACCGAGACCTTCCACATTATACACTCTTGAAATTATAACATTAACAATATGATATTCAACGTAACCCATTATCTTTGCAATATTATCATTTCCAAATCGAACCGTACCAAGAAACTTGCTGACGAAATTTCTAAGCTGAGAGCGATCTCCGGTCATATGCTTGGATCAACCAGAGTCCAAATACCAGAGAACAATTTGGACCACCTGTTTTCATCAACAACAGTAGGCAATGCATTGGAAAGTATTTGTTGTCCCTAATATGTGATGATTCTAGCACGAATTTAAAGAAAGAAAGGTAGAAATGAGATGAGTTTTAGAGAGAGAAACTAGAGAGAGAAAAGAGAGAGAAGTGTGTGAATTTGTGAACTATTAGATTAAGAAGAAAATGAATCACCAACCCTCCTAACATGCTAGGAGGGTAGTATATATAGTCCACCCACATGCGGGCTTCTTTATGGACTATATGGTTTGGGTCGGGCTTTCCTTTTGGGCTTTAGTTACTTATTAATGAACTTTAGCCTAAAGTTAAGCCCGTATAACACGACTAATATACTACCTATTACAACGTTCTATAATACGATACATAATAAACATATGATCGAGCATTCTTGTTTGGCTCAATATTTTGAGGCTAACAATCTCCCCCAATGAGAGGTCATAAACCTTGGTCATTTAGGAAATTTGTAGAGATTACTAATCTCGCCATAAATGAGTCTTGAACGTGTAATAGTAGTCTTGTTCCTTCATGCTGTGATCTTTGAGCCTTTGTCGTTGTCTTTCGACTTTGTCTTTAAGCTTGAGATCTTCAAATCATCCTTGACTTGTCTTTGCCACTTACGATTTTGTGTCTTCGTCCACATACTCACACTATTAATTGTTGAATATGTCTTTACGCATGAGTATGTGGTTTCTGAATCATTGACTTTGCTGTGTACACCGTGACGCCACCTTCTCGAGACAAAACATAGACACGGACTGAATGGCTTTGACATTCGTCCTAAATCGGTAGCGTTTTACCTCCGGTCGGTGAAGACCGTTATACGATATTAAATATCGTACCTGTGATTAGGTAGATTCAAATAAGAATCTCCTTGACAGGGTTTCGCGGTTGTACTAGCCGTTCTCTTTACTCGACCATCTCAAAGCAAGACTGCGAACATAAAGAGTGAATCAATTGGATAGATATCCGCTTGATTAAAGTCGTCAATTCAAATTCCTGGAACAAGTTTGATTCATTAAGAATCTTACCATTGTTACTTTCCAGTTGACACAAGCTTGATTCGTAAGAATCTCGCAAGTTACCTACCGTAGCGCTGTTTGATGTTGACGCTAGAAGGATTTCCATTCGTCACTGTGAATATTAATGAATATAACTCTGAATGTTCTGGCAAGACCATAAAGATATTGCGTAGAAACCTGAAACGAGTTTGAATCAATTCAGAATCAAACCACCGTTGCTTTTCAGTTTTACATATGTTCAATTCATAAAGAATCTTGCATATGACCTACCGCAGTGTTGTTTGATGTTAACACTGGAAGGATTTCCACTCATCATTGCGAATACTAAGTAGTATCACTCTGAGTGTTCTAGCAATATCACAAGGATATAGCGTAGGACTCTCTTGATCTTCATCCGTGTGTCCTAACGAGATTTGATTGATCTCTTGGCTCTAGACTCGATTTGTGCACTTTTAGTGGTCGGAGGCTGGAGCAGATGCCACCTATTCAATATCAACTATCTCGGAGTGAGAAAGTCAATAGAAGTCGTGTTGATCTCCGTGACAATAAAACAAACTTCTTTTGAGAGAAGCCTGAGTAGCTAGGAAAGGGTTGTGCTTCACATCACTGGGTCCATGATGAGTTTGTCTCCATGATGAGTTGACCCGGTTTCTGCCTAAGTTGTATGGAGGGCTTCTTTCTTTACACCCTTTATCCTTACATTTCTTTTTCATTCTTCAACCCCTTCAATGCTTACCAAGACATCATTAATAGCACCTTGTTGTGATTGTTCCAGTGCTATTATCAGTACTTAGTCGGCATTCAGCTACGTTCACATTCTACTCCATCTTTCCTAAGGACTTCTAATAATCTATTGGATTGTCCCTGGGAAGATCCCTCCGGTTCTGGTTGGATCATAGGACTTAAACCTAACCACCCTTTGACACCAATAACGTCGTGAATTAAAGATGTTGTGGGTATTTGATCGTAACCATGAAAACCACTTTAAATTCTAACAAAGTGTTTGAAAAACATTTAACACCTTGCTAGTTTTGTCGTTTTAGAAATGCTCCCCCTTCACATGTGCATCGATAATCGAAAATGTTTCGCACATGTAGGTAAGAGTTAAAGTGCTTGAGTCTTATATTAGATCACATTTTAATCACATTTTCTCCCCTATCTCTAATATATAAAATCTTTTGATATTAGAGATACCAAATTTGATTAAAATATATTTTGAAAAAAAATAGTCTTGAAATCTCTGGGAGAAAGATGTGTTAATCTTTTGCATGAAGTTAAAATTCTCCCCCTCAAAAACTGATCCAATTGAATTGTCATTGTGAGGATATGATCCACATTTTGCTTTTTGAGGATGGGAGTTGTTGAACACACAATTTTTGAAAGATTTTGAATAATCATTGAGAAATTCTTGAAAAATTGTGTTCAACGCTTTTTGAAAAATCCTATTTCTTTTTGTCGAAGAGGTTTTTCTGAAGCATAAACTTGAGTTCATAGACTTTGAATGTCTTGACGAATCCACTCAAGTGTAAGAAGATTTCTCTTCTTTTGCTGAGGGTAAGAGCACGAAATCGTACACTCCTTCGTGAATATAGAACCGGGTTGCAATCTGAAAGTGATTACAAGCCATTGTGTTGAGCTCAAAACGTTGAATGTTTTGTGACAAGCTCAACCCGTGATAGATTGCTCTACCCGTTGTTTGGAAATATTTGTCCAAAATAGACAATTTCCTTTATTAAAAGAAGAAATGACATGTTTTGTAAAATATTTACAACTTTCATTCGAACTTTATGTACACACCCGTGTCGTTATTGAGCGACATTTCTAGGCACGTCCATATTATCGATACTGAAAGACATGTCGAGAAGAATATTTTTGGATTTTGAAAGATTTTTAATTTTCTGTTTTGCTTTTATGTGTTTTATATTTTTGTATTTTGCTTTTTCAAAGATATTTACAAGTTGATGTTTGATAGATAAATCAAGCAGGCACCTTTGCTAGAATCTCCAGGTCTGCTGGAGTCAAACATCTCATACCAATTTGCCTAACGAGGTACTCAAACCTATCTTTCGACAGAGCTTTCGTAAACAAGTCGGCTAATTGGTAATCCGTTCCAACAAAGTATAGTTCAACGATACCTCTTTCAACTTGTTCCTTTATGAAGTGGTATCTGACATCAATGTGCTTCGTGCGGGAATGCTGTACCGGGTTGCAGGAGATGGCTATGGCAGACTTTGAGTCACAGTACATAGGTACTTTATCAAAGTGGAAGCCATAATCCGTGAGTTGTGTTCTCATCCATAGAACTTGAGCACAACACGCAGATAGAGACACATACTCTGCTTCGGCTGATGAAAGTGACGTGCAATCCTGCTTCTTGGAAGATCATCCCACAAGCTTATCTTGACCTAGAAATTGTGCACCACCAGAAGTACTTTTTCGTGTATCAAGACACCCTGCATGATCAGAATCTGAATAGGCCGTTAGAAAGAAACCGGTTTCCCTCGGATACCAGAGTCCCAAATGAATGGTATTCTTGAGGTACCGAAAGATCCGTTTAACCTCCTTGAGGTGCTTTTCAGTGGGTCGTGCTTGATATCGTGCACAATAGCATGTAGCATGATGAATATCAGGTCTGCTTGTTGTCAAGTACATGAGGGAACCAATCATGGAACGATATCTCGTTTGATCGATGGCATTTCCCTCCAAGTCAGCATCTAGCGATGTGGTTGATAATGGTGTCCCAACGGGATCACATGAGGTCATACCATGCTTTTTGATTATCTCGTGACAATACTTAGCTTGGTTTATAAAGATACCACTAGGGGATTGGTGAACTTGAATTCCTAGAAAGAATTTTAGTTCGCCCATCATTGACATTTCAAATTTGTTGTGCATTACTTTTTTAAACCATTTTGAAAGTTTTGGGTTTGTAGACCCGAATATAATGTCATCAACATAAATTTGCACAAGCAAAATGTCATCCCCATATTTATAAGTGAACAAAGTTAGATCAATGGAACCTTTTGAGAAACCTTTGGATACCAGAAATTTCGAGAGCTCGTCGTACCACGCCCTTGGAGCTTGCTTGAGTCCATATAGTGCCTTGTGGAGACAATACACCTTGTCAGGATAATGAGGATTGACGAATCCTTCCGGCTGCGTGACATAGACTTCTTCCTTCAAAGGACCGTTAAGAAATGTTGTCTTTACGTCCATTTGATAGACAGTGAATCCCTTATGTGCAGCATAAACAAGAAATATCCTGACTGCTTCCATTCGAGCTACTGGTGCAAATGATTCTTCAAAATCAATTCCCTCTTTCTGGCCATACCCCTTTTCCACTAGCCTAGCTTTGTTCTTGATGATCGTGTTTTCTTCATCCATCTTGTTTTTCCAGATCCAACGAAGATTTATAGGAGTCACATCGTATGGTCTGTCAACAAGTTCCCAGACTTTAAGTCTTTCAAATTGGTGAAGTTCATCCATCATCGATTCAATCCAAGCATGATCAGCCATGGCTTCTTTGATGTTTTTCGGTTCAACAGTACTCACGGCGAGTGCGAACATACAAACATCGCCATCGGTTGCTAGTTGTCGTCTTGTACGAACAGGATGTGAAGGGTTTCCAATTACGTGAACCAAAGGATGATCTCGGGTCCAATGATGTGTTGAAGGATATCGTTGATAGAACGTATGCATATTTGACGGATCAACATGGCGAGTAGAAGACTCTCCAGTTTCATGTACCGGTGTACCGAATGGGTTGATAAATTCTTCTTCGTCAGATAATGCATCGTCTGCTTGATGTGTGTTCTCTGGAGCAATGACAGTAGTTGTGGATGTTGTAGGATTGATTGTTAATGTGATATTCTGAGGAGGTAAATTTGCAGCAACCCGTGTTGAAGTAGATGAAGTTGTATCCTTTTGTTGATGATGATTGGTATCATCATTCTTATCATGAGTGACAGCGGAAGACTTCGATGCAACTTGTTTCTCCCCCGTGAAATATTCATCATACATTGGTCCATATAACATTTCCAACTCTTCAAGTGTCGTGTCCACTGTCATAGCTGCTCTAGGAACATGTTCAAGAACCAGCTTTGAACTTGACGGTTCATTGCTGTGGTCTTGAGTTCTGAGTTCCGTGCGGTTGTGAACGGAAGTCGTTTGTCGTTGTGGAACGGGACTTAAACTGCTTTGTTCAAGTGTCATTTCTTGCAATTCATCAAATCTGATATGAATAGTCTCGACTATCAATTTCGTTCTCTTGTTGTACACTCTGTATCCCTTAGACTGAGTTGCATATCCCACGAAAATGCATGCATCACCTTTCTCTTTCATTTTATCCAGATTTTCACCATCTCGAATAATGTAACACGTACATCCAAAAACGTGGAGGTGTTTGAGTGAAGGTTTGCGATCATTAATTATGTGATATGGTGTCTTTTCGTGTCTTGGGATAACTAAGGAGCGGTTTTGTGTGTAGCATGCGGTTGACACGGCTTCGGCCCAAAAGTATAGTGGAAGTTTTGAAGCGGATAATAATGTTCGAGCAGCCTCAACTAAAGTACGGTTTCGTCTTTCAACAACGCCGTTTTGTTCGGGTGTTCGAGCAATAGATGTTTCATGTTCAATTCCTTCAGCTTCAAAATAGTCTCTCAGTTTTGAATTCAAAAATTCAGTACCTCTGTCAGTACGAACCACTTTAACTTGAGCTTGAAGACCACGTTGTATCACTTTAAGGAAGCTGATGAGAACATCGGGTGTTTCATCCTTTGATCTCAAGAAGTGAGTCCATGTGTACATTGAGTAGTCATCGACAATTACCATAACGTATTTCTTCCCATTGATACTTTGAACACGCATGGGACCACACAAATCTATATGAAGAAGATCTAACCGTCCTTTAGAGCTAGGTGTAGTCTTTGTCTTGAAACTGCTCCGTCTAGCTTTACAAAGCTCACAAGAAGAACAAAGATGATCTTTGATGAATTTCAAGTTAGGAAGGCCTCGCACAATATCTTTCTTGGAAAGCAAGTTGATGGTATCAAAGTTAAGATGAGATAAACGTTGATGCCATAACCAAGCTTGAGTCGTTGAAGCTTTAGCCATGAAACATATTGGAGTTGAAGATGTGGAGTCTTGTAGTGAAATAGTGTAGAGATCAGTACCCCGTGTTCCGGTAAGTAAGTCATTCCCATCATAATCACGAACAAAACATGTCTTCTTTCTAAAAGCAACCTCCAAATCCGCATCACAGAATTAACCAACCGAGAAAAGATTATGATTGAGCCCTTCGACGTAGTAAACCCTTTTGATAGTTTTATTCCCCTGAACCAAGTCTCCATATCCTAGGATCGGTGCAAATTGATCATTTCCGAATCGGACCGTACCCAGGAACTTCTCCACGAAGTTAATTAGAATCTTGAGATTCCCCGTCATGTGCTTCGTGCATCCGGAGTCCATTATGAAGAGAATTACTTCGATCACCTGCAGAAGAATTAGAACACGATGGAGCATTTGCTAAATTGGATTCCATGTTAGTTGTGATTTTCGATTCATTAGTTTCCCTAGTTTCATCACTTAGAGGCACACTAACGCTCGTAGTCACATTTTCTGTCCTAACCTTAGGCATCCATTTATATCCTGGAGGACATTGATTAGCAAACCACCATTTCCAAGGCTTGCTAGCAGACTCATATAATTCCCTAATTCTGCTTCTAGGGTTCTTAGTGGTGGAGTCTGATGCAATACTTTTCTTAGGGGGGGTTGCACCAGAATGGTTCACTTTGCGTTTGGGTTTTCTAGCACTAATAGGCATCACAGTTTGCTTCTTAGTTCTAGTTTCTACGCCTTTGACATTATTCGAAACACACATAGCATGATTAGCATTAGCACACTTTCCACATTTCACACAAACAAATTTAACTTTCATAGCATTCAAAGTCGAATCATTCAAATCGTCATTACACGCGATTACAGACGTTTTATTCTTAGAAACATTGAAAATCCTAGGGTGGTCTTCTACTTCCTTCATCTTCCCTTGACTTTTGTTTTGCCAGACCTTTTCATTCATGCGAGTGCTCTTAAGCTGGGGCCGGCTAACACTAGCAGTGGGGACTACTCCTGTAGTAAAAGACACACGTCTATTAGTGTTTCTAGAAGTCTGAGGTGATTAACTTTCTTTGGTTTGTGTGGGTTTAGTGGCCAATCTATACATCCCTGGTTTAACCACATTTGTGTTCTTAATGCTTTGTGATCGAATATGTGTTTTGAGAGTGTTTTGTGGTAACCTATCCTTCCCATTCGGCTTGGGGGCAAACGCAGGTTTTGCAAATGCAGAATTAGATAAAACAGATGGTTTTCCCAAGACATAGGGTCTAGTCACTTTTTGAGCATTGGGTTGTCTTACAACAGGTTTCTTAACACTAGGTTCCACAATCTTCCCACCCATATTAGCAATGAGTTTCTGCAACTCTGCTATCGCTCTGTCCCTGTCTTGTAACTGAGCTTTCAACCCTTTAATTTCCAAATTCTGTTCGTTCATTTCTCGAAACGTTTGGGAAAGTTTTTCTTGCAATTTATTATCAGGTGGAAAACTACCAACATCTTTTTGCAAAGCAAGTTCAAGAGAATGACAATGTTTTTGAAGGAAATCAGTTTTGTGTTGAAGTAACTCAAAAGCCTTTTTATCAACATTTTCTTTATGTTTCGAAAGCTCAAGTTCAAGACGCTCACACTCTTTGATTTTATCAAGATATTTGCATGCAACATCAGAATACTCATCGATATCAGCACAAGATTGAAGAGTAACACACAAAATATCTTTGGAGAGACATTCTTCTAAGAGTAGATCGTATTCGTTTGAAAATTCTAATTTGTCATTTTGAAGGTCATCAATTTCTTTTTCAAGAGACTCAACATATTTCAAATCATCAAACATTTCAGACTGAATTAAATTTTCAAACTCAAGAACATGTTCTTTTATTATCTTTGTATTTGGTATTAAAAGTTCTTTCACAAGCACAGTTATGTCGTGAGGAATCTCGGTTTTCCACTTATCCTTTTGACGTTTCTCCCAATCGCTTTCAACAATTGATTGAACATTATTAACGTGGTGTTTAAGAAAACCAAGTATTTTTCTACTTTTGCTTTTAGAAGCATCTAGAGGCAAATAGTTAATATATTTAAAAACATTAGTTTTCCTCTTAGTGGCAAAAGCTTTTTTCCATTGAATTCTTTTTTGTTTGCATTCTAGAAATAATTCCTCACGAGACTTCTGTTTTTGTGGAGTGAAAAGACCATAAAGACTGTTTTCATAAGCATAGTTATATGGTTTCACAAAATCTTTGTTGACCGGTGACCTACTCTCCTCATCCCAAAGGGACGTCTCTTCACTATCGATGTTAGCTACAGGGCAGTCATTATCAGTCCTTTCGGACTCATCAAGATATAAGTGAGGGTTCGCAGCTTGAGCTTGTTCGAGGTACTTGGGGGTGGCAAAGCTAGGTTGACCCTTGAAAAACGACCGAGGTGCTATCATTCTTACGGTTTGAATAGAGTCATGTGTATTATAAACAACTTTTTTCAAAAGATCGACTTGTTCTTCGAGATCCTTTACTTTTTCAGTATCTTTGCTTTGTCTATTTTTGAAATCTTGTTTTAATGTTTCAACCTCTTGTTTCTTCTCGTCAAGAATTTTAGCAGAATCAGTGGTGTTCATAGAAAGCCTTTGTTCAAGTTCATTAACTTTTGTTGTGGCAAGGTACGGTTTTTGACGTTCATCACTTAATAAAACATTAAATTGACGTTTTTCTTTAGTTAACAAAGCAGGAGCTTCATTGTATTTATTTTCAAAATCGTCCTTTTTAACGTTGATGACACGACTTTTGTACCCCTCAAGCTCGTTGGTCTTTTGAAGAAGCTCAGCCCTATAACTATCAATAGTCTCACTAGATTTTATAAGAGCGGCTTTGCATTCTTCAAAGTTTTGAGTGAGCGCTGCGTTTGCCTTCTTTAATTGCTTTTGATTCTTTCTATTTTCATTGACATCTTTTTGTAAACTAGCAATTAAATTAGCAAGCGCGACACGCTCCTCGTCATCATACTCATTTGCATGTTGATCATCCTCAAACTCATTATTGCACATGTCTGATGAATCGGGTGTGGTATTGCTATCAACCGTTTCCATCATACACGTGTCAGTAATTGTTGTTGGTAGATCACTATGCTCATGTGTATCACCAAACACATTATATTCAGCATCATCTTGTACCTTATCAATTAGCTCGGTATCAAAGATAGGACCATTGTCATCTTCAGTGACGCTAAGGACCTCATGAATCTTTGCCATGTATGAATAATGTGCCTCGAGTTCTTGGTCGGAGAGTTCATCATCTGTGTCGTCAAGCATTTCTCCTTCCTCAGCTGATAACTTGATTCCAGCTTCCATTTTCTTGCACAACAGCATTTTTTCCTTATGATAACCATAATCTTTAACCCTCTTTGGCTGCCTGCATTCCTTAGCCAAATGCCCAAAACCTCTACAGTTAAAACACTGAATCCCACTTTGTTGCACAATTTGAGTACCAACAGTTTCCCTATTTCCAACAACAGTAGCCACCCTCTGATTATCATACTTAGGTTGTCGATCATACTTTGGAGGACTCTCAGCACGTCTTCGTGTGTCATACCTTGGAGCACTCTGTGCATGGGTGTTCCTCGAATTTGAAGATGTTCGAAGGTTGTTGTTGGTAGGTTTGTAGATTTTCTTATATTGCTTCATAACGAAAGCCATTTGTTGCTTGAATTCCCTATCCCTTTGAGCTACTTCTTCATCACTGTCTTCTTCAGATGATTGCTCAGGTATGGGTGATGGTGCTCTTGCAACTTCTTTGCCTCGGGATCGTGTTGGAACATGTAACTTAGAGACAATGGATGATCGTGGTGATGATGATTGAGTAGAGTATGTCTTTGAAGTACGGGAGTGATAATCTGGGTAATGTTGAGTGGTAGACACCAAAGCAAGTGGATTGGAAATCTTTGCAACTCGTTCAGCTCGAAGTTCATTTTCCTCATTTTGAAATTGTTTCAAGATGTCAAAGAGCTTGTGATATGAAACTTCGTCTAACTTTTGTTGTTGTTTCACCAAGGTGACAAACCGTGTCCACTCTGGTTGAAGTTGCTGTAGAAATTGGACATTGACTTGCATGGTGGAAACTTGCAAGTTGTTTCGGGTCATATCATTCATCATCTTGTAGAATCGGGAGTAATAAGAATCAATTGATTCCCCATCCTTTGATGTAAACTTGCCAAAGTTCCAAAACATCTTAGTTTTCACATCTTGTTTGTTAAGTGATTCACCTTGTTGCAATCTTTCAATGGCCGTCCACATTTCTTGAGCAGTAGGACATGCGTCAACCATAGAGTAAATTTCATCTCCAATGCCACTGAGAATTAAGTAGATTGCTTCCTTCTCTGCATCAAACCACGCACGGTTCTCTGGGGTGAGGTCGGTCCTCTTCTCATCACGTTCATATGCGGGTTGTACGTCACTTGTGTCTGTGGCTGGTACTGCAGGAACTTGAATCCTTGAGAGTTTATAGGGTCCTTCCAAAATACATTGCCTTAAAGCATCACTGTTAGGTTTTGTGTCAAGGTAACGTATAAAACGGGATTGCCATTGATCATATCGACCTGACACAAGTATTGGTGGTCTTTCCTTGTTACCTGCCACCATTATGTTGTTGTTCGCCACACGATATTCGGCAGTAGAATCCATCTCAATATTCTCTGAAATGGTGAATCGAATGTGGATCTTAAGTAGTTGTGTTGTGATTGTTGAAATTCCAAAAAATTGCGATTTTTTCTCATCCCGACAATAAATTCCTCAGTCCGACAAAACGGTAGACCTAATAAATTTGTAATCACCAAATTTTGAAATCGAGCTAGAAATAGCCTAAAACTAGTATGGAAAAAATTTGATTTTACTTGACCTAAAAACTTTTAACTTTTTTTTTACGTGTAAACTACGTTCTGAGACTAGTTTAGATAGTGGCTAAGTCTAAAAAAAATACTCAAACAAAAAATTAGATGTCCATCGCACTCTGATCGTAGTCTGATCGCACTCTCATCGTACTACAAGATCGCAGTCGGATCGTACTGAACAATCGTGCCCTGATCGCACCCTGATCGTAGTGAACCTGATCGCACCCTGATCGTAGTGAACCTGATCGTACTCAGCAAAGGATTCTGGATCGTACTTGGGATCGTACTGCGTGATCGTACTGGTGGATCGTACTACGTGATCGTACTGGTGGATCGTACTACGTGATCGTACTGGTGGATCGTATTGTGGATCTAAGTTATGATCGCAGTTAGATCGTAACAATGGATCGTGACTATGGATCGCAAGTAGAAACCCCCAGGGTTTATGCAACCACAAAATCAGATCGTACCTCCAAAATTAAGCCGAAACTTAAGAGTAACAAGAAAGAGTGGATTTTTACCTTGGATTTCGTGATTCAATCCAAACCAAAGTAACCAAAATCTTACCACACGTATGAAAGATGTAGAGATTAAAGGAGGAAGATTTAGAGCACGAAAAGCATAAGAAAAAAAACTTGAATCCGAGTAGATTTTATGGAAAAATCACACGAATTAAGTAGTAAATCAACAACGAATCACAAAAACTACCCCATGGCGATTGATACCAATTATTGTCCCTAATATGTGATGATTCTAGCACGAATTTAAAGAAAGAAAGGTAGAAATGAGATGAGTTTTAGAGAGAGAAACTAGAGAGAGAAAAGAGAGAGAAGTGTGTGAATTTGTGAACTATTAGATTAAGAAGAAAATGAATCACCAACCCTCCTAACATGCTAGGAGGGTAGTATATATAGTCCACCCACATGCGGGCTTCTTTATGGACTATATGGTTTGGGTCGGGCTTTCCTTTTGGGCTTTAGTTACTTATTAATGAACTTTAGCCTAAAGTTAAGCCCGTATAACACGACTAATATACTACCTATTACAACGCTCTATAATATGATACATAATAAACATATGACCGAGCATTCTTGTTTGGCTCAATATTTTGAGGCTAACAGTATTGGTTCCGGAGTGTTAGCAGATACAGATACAAAATTATCAGAATTGCTAACATTTGTGTTATCCTTAGTTTTCTAGCTTTTTCTAATGTGAGTTTTACCAATAACGGGTTTTATTGTTCCAACTTTCTGAGGTTTTGGATTTTTAGTGGGCACTACAGTGGGAGTAGACCTATTTAAAGGGCACTTGATTCCTTCAGTAGTGTCGGTGTTCCTAGTTAAAGGACACGCTTGTGTTTTGGTAGCCTTGGTACTCCTAGTTAAAGGGCACGCTTTCTTCGCTTTAGTGGGAGTGATCCTAGTTAAGGGGCATGCATTTCCTACTATAGTGAAAGTTCTACCAGTTGGACGCCACATCCAGCCAACTTGGGTTAACACTTTCCCAGTCGGTTTCCATTCCAAACCATTTTTAGAATCATTCATCTCATTCACATGGTCAATAAGGCAAGAATCATGACGACTAGAAAACATACATTCATTACATTTCCAACATTTTAAATTAGAATTCACAATAGGCTTAGAACGCTGCACAACCGCAGAGCCTTTAGGTTTAGCTACATGATTCTTTTTATTCAAAATAGAAATAACATTCCTAGGGTGGGCTTCTACTTTCTTCTTCACTTAACTACTAGATGAGGGCAAGATCCTATTATTCTTCATGTTTCTTGTTAGCTTAGATCTTTGAGCCTTAGTAGTGGTGTTTACTCCTGTAGAAGGCAACACGGGAATAGTAGAAGCTGATTTTGATTTTGCCTTATCTTTAGTGACCAATGTTTGAGATGGCTTAGTCTTAGGGCCCTTGTTAAGGGGTGTGACGGCGATGAGGTTCCTTTTGATCGCACTAGAGGACAATGTTGATACGGTGGTTGCGTTATCCATAACATTCTTACCTTTTAGGGTACGAAGTGTTTCCTTTAACTCAGCCAAAGCCAAATTTTTATCATAAATTTGTTCCCTCAAATCAGATATTTCCACCGACTTTCGATTCAATCGTTGATTGATTATGTGCAGTGTTATTAGCACATGCGGGCTTTACTGAATCGAAGAGTCGTGTATTTTTCTGTTTTAAGTTATCAACTTTGGACAAGATCTTGGAAACTCGATTATCTAGATCAAGTTTAATAATCTCAGCGGCCTCAAGTACGTTCACACAGTTAATCTCCTTAGATTTCTCTATGTCTATCGACAATAATTTAGCAACCTTGTCACTTGGCTGACACTGTTTTGATTGTAAAGTCAATCGAAAATCCTTTTGAAAATTTGGATCATTTATATTAACACCTTCGAATGACGTTTCAAAGATCTCCTGAATAAATTGTTGCTTGCATTCAAGCGAAATACAGTGTTTTTGAATCTCATCTAAACATTTTGAAAGAGATGTATAAGAATCTTGAAACTTTAAAAATTCAGCATCAGATTGTGACAATTATTATCTACCACGTTATCCATAGATCAACATTATGCACAATAGAATCATTATCAATACTATTATTCACACAGACGGAAACAATATCAAACGACATCTTGCTTCAGAAGCTGATCATTTTGGCGTGAAATTCGTTCTATTTCAATTAAACCGTTTTCATAAGCATCATTCATTTCATTGAAAACGGGTCTAACTTCTTCTATTTCCAGAAGCAAATCTTGATCAATATTGCTAAGACAAGCTTTAATATTGTTTACAAACAGAACAATTTCGTCTCGAAACGCAGCTCTAGTGTGCTCAAAATTCCATTCACCTTCCGTTATGGCCGAGGCCGTCATACGTTCCTTAATGACCTTGTCAAAATCGGAAAAGCGTTGGTGCACCGCATTTAGGCTATCTGACACCTTACTTACCGGTGTAATTAACTTAGTTAAATCCTTTTTGACAAGTGGAGCAGACGTACTAGGAAGGTTTTCCTTTGACAAACTTTGGGCACAAAAGCTGATAATTGAGCTAATTCCTTTTGTAAGTGAATACGGGTCTTTTTATCAAATTGATCTTTATTATGCTTAACATAATCAAGTTTATGGAATGTTGGAAGCATTTTTTATCGAGTTTTTTCCTCAAGTGACATTGTCTCCTCAGTATCAAGAACATAAGATGCTTCTTTCGATTTGCCAATTAGGGTCACATCATAAAGACTAGGAATATATTCCTGAGCTTGTTTTTGCATAACCGGGATTAGGTGGTAAATCTTGAAGACGCTTAAGTTCTAGTTCTTTAAATGATTTAGTTAAAAGATGAATCTTTTCTGTGGAAGCGTATTGTTTTAAAAGCTGTTGTTCCTTGAATTTAAGAAGTTTGGTAGCATTAATTTCCGATTCAAGCTTTTGATACTAGAGAGTTTCGAAATCCGTTTTAAGTTTTTGAAAATCATTGACAACCGACTCTTTTTCATTTAATTCATTGGAAAGACTAGCTCTTAATGATTCTGTTTCATTTAAGTGTTCTATCTTTTCAAAACGAAATTGGTCAAATTCAGAATAAGTTATTTTCTCTACTTGAGGGACCATTTAAAAAGCTTTAACCTTTTCCTTATACATCGTAAGCTCATCGATTAGATTGGCATTTAGATCGACGGTTTGTAGGACGGCCACATTCATGTTTTCAATAATATGTTTAGGCACCATAACCAAATCATGTTGATCATAAGATTCCATACCCGTTGTAGCATTTGGTTGAGGTTCACTCAAATGTGTTGGATTGGATACCACATTATTTGAGTTACTAGTTCTCGAATGTTGGTCGAGGTTGTCATTCTCATGCTCAACTTGATGTGGATAATCATGAACAGTATTAGATGTATTAGATGTGGTTGGTACCTCACTGACGACATCAGAACCGTAGTGAGAGAGATTAGCAACGAGAGCAGCTTAGGTTGTGTGAATGTCATCACAATCCGAATCATATGCATCAAGATCATCTGCTTGATATGCTACATTAGAAGTAGAGATGAATGCAATGCCTTCATTATCAATTTCCCCTGGGTCTGCAATAAATGCTAATTCCTATAAATCCAAAATCTTTCCCTTAGATTAAGCATCGACCAAATACATCTTCTCACAAAACCACGTTGCATCCCTTCTCCTTTTCGGCTGAGTACATTGCCTAGCCATATGACCTTGTCCTCGAAAATTGTAGCAAGTCACAACCTTTTGAGGACCAATGGGGCTTCCATTTCCACTAGCTTGAGAATTCACACCTTGAGCGTTCACGGTCCTTGTTGTGGGTCTATATGAATTTTGCCTTTCCTGAATGGATTGCACCGTCACTTGACCGTCTTGAATAGTAGCTTGTTGGCGAGGATTTAAAGAAGTGCTGAGCTGATTGTTCGTTGCTGGAAATCCTCTAGTTGCAACAAGTTTTGACAAGTAGGCAGTGAGATGGTTTAAGACATCAGTAGGTGTATCATTTGTAGTAAATACTGGTGCTTGAAGTGGTGGAAGTTCATTGGAGTAGAGGGCTTGTGCTTGTGGTGCTTCAATTGGAAAATATCCTTGCTGAGGAGTATAGCCCATTGGAGAAGTGATGGCTTGTGATGGTGATACCTGATGTGTTGTTTGCTGTGGATAAGGCTGTGGAAGAACACTTTGTTGAAATGCTTGTTGTGGCATCATTGATGGTTGATAAAATTATTGTTGTGGTTGCTGTTGCAAGTATGATGGTTGTCGATAAGTGTAAGCCATGTTTTGTTGGGGGGTCATTTGTTGAGAAGCATACATGGCAAGTGGATCACGAACTTGTGGTGTTGACAACCGAGCCTCAATCACGTAGCATTCGTGTTGTTGAAGAAAAGCTTGAAGTTGATCCACGTTGGTTTGATGCAAATCCTTAGCCAATTTAACAGCCGTCACGTACTTGCTCCATTCAGAAGGAAGAGTATTCAAATACGTGGTGTTTAACTGAAATGTCGGAATTGCCATGCCATAAATGTTGAGCTCATTCAACAATAAAGTGAATCTCAAGTAGTAATCATTGAGAGTCTCCTCGGGAACATAGACAAACTTATCAAACGTATCATATAGCTTACACTCTCGTTCTTGTTTAGTTAACGAGGTGCCTTGCATTAGATCACAAATTCTGTCACATAACTCTTTGGCAAATTTATGTTCACTGACGAGTTTGTAGACATCTGGAGGAAGGGCTTGGATAATGATGTTTGTAGCTTGTTTATCACACTTATCTTGAATCTTATCATCTCCAGTTAATTCACCCGTTGTGCGAGGACGAGTAGCAGTACCTTCCGTCACAGTACCATATACCAATGGTCCGTTTGAGCACCGATGCGCAAATGAGATGTCCATTCTCTTTATTCAACATATAAAGTTCCATTCGGGAAGCCCAATCCTCGTACATAGTCTTCACCAACATTGGTAGACGATTATCCGTACCCGAGAGGATGGACTTATCCGTAAGAGATGTGTACTCTATTTCGATAAGAAAAGATTTACAACTTTGAATCGAACAATGAGAGAAAGTAAATGTGTTTGCTTTTGTGTAGAAGACAAGAAACAATGTTGAAATCCCCTAAAATATGTTCTCGATAAACCAAAATTCCAAGGTAAACAAAAAATCTCACGAATTGTTCAAAATTTTTAAAGTGTAAAAATGTGAACTTCGGAATATTGATGATCTTAGGAAAAATTTACCTTGATGACTTCAGAATGTTGGACTTCGGAATCCTGTGAGAAATTAACTTCAGAATGCTGTGAAAAATTAACTTCGGATTGCTGATGAAATGAAATGAACTTCGGAATAATGATCTTCGCAACTCTACTTCGGAATCGTGGAACTTCGGAATATTGACTTCGGAATCCGATTTACTTCGGAATGAACTTTTCAAAAGAACTTCGCAATTGATCTTTGCAGAAGAACTTCGCAATTTATGTTTGCAATGCCCACTTCGCAAAAACTCACTTCGCAAAAACTCACTTCGCAAAAACTCACTTCGCAAAAACTTACTTCGCAAAAACTCACTTCGCAAAAGCTCACTTCGCAAAATCTCACTTCACAAAACCCACTTCGCCGCGACTAACTCACTTCGCAAAAACCACTTCGCAACGACTCACTTCGCAAATCATCTTCGCAATTCCACTTCGCAAAAAAACAAAACCCTCGAGACCACTTCCGAATAAACAAAAACCCTCGTGGCTACTTCGTAATAATCACAAGAATATTCCAAAGTTGAATTATTTCTTCAACAGACTTCCTGATATCTCGGATCTAACACACCAAATACGTGATTTCAAGCCAAAAAATGATCCAAACACCTAAAAATTTTGTGTTTTTAACCAAAATAACAATACCAAATCTCTACCATAACTATGTAGATGATTTGTATGAAGGATAAGCCATAAAAAAACACAAAAAAATTGTATCAATTGATTTTGGATCAAAATAGACATAAAATCAAGAACACAAACACATAAACAATACAATCATCCCATAGCTCTTGATACCATTTGTAGGATATTGTAAATATATGCTTATATTCTAGAGAGAGAAAGAGATAGAAAGATGGTGAGAACACACACTTAGAAGAGAAAGTATAAAGTTTACACCTTTTACTATGTGAAATAAATGAGTGAACCACACCCTCTCCATCAAAGGAGAGGGTTTATATACCAAGCCCATAAGATGGGCTTGGGGCTTACATTGTTGGGTCGGCCATACATAACATGGACCGGGCTTTTCTTTGTTTACTAAATATAAAGATACTAGACTACGAGCTACTACACAATATATTATTGGAGTGACCTATTCTTGCTAAATACGTAAAAACCTATTTCTAACAATTTTAACTCCGAGATTTATGTTAGGGTTTTGAGGGTAAAAACGTTACCAAATGATCTAATTTTTGCAAGGACTTATGAAGTTAACTTATATATGATATATATGAAGTCATGTGTTAATTAGGGAAAAAGTCATGGTGTTTTGGGGTGGTCTTTCATAGGTAAACATTTGGAAGGTCGAGGCCGAGTCAAAAAACTGGAGCTAGCTGTAGTCATGAAATTCTTTGAATCTTTCTATAAATACTTAGGACCTAATATTTTTATTTGGACATCCAGATACATATGGGATGATGTGGTAAAATTGGAAAAATACTTGTGTTGGTTGAGTATGGGTTTTACGTTCACTAACAGCGGATAAAATACTAAAGTTTATTGGATAAATTGGCGAACTTTGTTTAGGATCGTTCTGAGTTAGATCCATGGTTATAAGTGTTAAGGGTTAGGATTTGTGGATAGAATTAAGTATAGAATTTCATCAATGAATGTTACATCATTTGGGTTTTGACCAATAGATTGTAACATGTGTGCTTTTGTTATAGTTGGTTGCAAGGACTTGCGCAACTGTGCTTTTGGGTGAGTTTCATAGTCTCAAATCTTTTAATTGTTTTATTCTAGTTGGGATGGAAATGATGATTTTTATTTGATAACTTAGTTGTAAAATATGATTTAAATGTGTATGGACATCAATGTCCTATATCTGACTTGCATGCTTTGTTATGTTATTTGTGATTTGTAGTGATAAGACTGTATGTATCGTGAGTGGTCATGTAGCACACCTTTGTAGTAATAAGACTGCATGTATCGTGAGTGGTCATGTGGCAAACCTTTGTAGTGATAAGACTCCATGTATCATGAGTGGTCATGTAGCACACCTTTGTAGTGGCAAGACTACATGTATCGTAAGTGGTCATGTACCACACCTTAGTAATGATAAGACTGTAACACACCTTGAAATTTGAGGGTACCATGGGAACTAATTGTTGTATACTTGCTTGTTTACATGTAGTATTTGTTGTCCATGATTATAATAAATGATTTGGTTTGGTGTTAAGCACAACTTTTGGAACTATTTTATTTTATGTCGTAAACTTATGACTCTCACCAACTTTATGTGGACGTGTTTTAACATCATTTTCAGGTGATTACCGAGATGGTTGAGATGTATAGAGTGGCTAGAGAGACCTTAGGATGATGCTGGAGTTGTCTCCAACATTCTTTCATTTCAGATTTGTTGTATGCATATTCGATTGATATTAGCTTTGTCTATGTATTGTTTTGAAATTTTATTTCAATATAAGACTCCTTTTGTTTGTTGAAGTATTGTCATGACACTCCGTGGTCCTTGTCTTTACTTTTCATTTAGTATATTTTTTATAGTGACGCCGTTGTGTTATGATGATACTCATAAAATTATACCTCGAGTTTCTGCCAAGACGAGGTGTTACAGAAAAGGTGTTGAAGAAGATAAAGTACATTGATAAATATACTATTTTTAATTTGTGATTTTTTATCTAGCTTTAGTTACCATTTTTAATTCAATATTAACCATGGAGTATTATATCAGTCTAAAAAGAAGTTAAAGTTTTGTGATGTTATATACTACATGCATGTAACATATGGACCTGACACGCTCCTATCGGCCCGACCTGTTTACCTGTGGATTTAGTCACCACTATAAAGGGAATCACCTTAGTTTAGCTCCTGGTTCGCCACCGGTTATTATCGAAATGCTTTTAGTTTAGGATATGTGAATTACTCTGTGCTAGTATTATTACCAATAATAGTTATACTATAGATTTAGATATTTACCTTTTAAGCTTGTTTCCGACTTTGTATGTTTGAGCCCGGTTGGACCTAAGCCCGATCTTCCATCGGTAACTGACCCCCTCATCCTATAAAAGGAGGTGAGGGGGTGATGCTCAATCATACCGCATCTTTATTCTTTCTTGTAATCGATCGTAGGTTTTAAAAAAGAAATCGTTCGATTAACTTTGTAGTGTGCTGTCTTCTGGGTTTCTAGTGTTGCATATCTGCGATCTTCTTTAAGGGATCTAGGGTTCCGCATTTCGATCTTCAGGTTTGTAGGTGTCGGTTCCAACAAGTGGTATCAGAGCGAGGGTATTATGGTCTCTGAAGATCGGTGCTAGATCAAGAGGTCGTGAAGAAAAAGGGTTTTGATTTGGGTCGAATTGATGTTTTCTTGGAGTTGTAGGTTTATCCAGAGGAAGAAGACGACTGATCTATTTGTCAAAGGATAAGAACCACTATTGATTAGTTGGTTGGTTTTCTTGTACACATGACTAGTAGTACAAAATTTGTTATAGGAAGTACATCACGTGTGTACAATAATTGACAAAGTTTAATACTTTATTAAAAGACATATTATATACATAATTGTTTTTATTTTAAACAATTTCGAAATTGGTTTATGTTTTTTATTAAATTGGTAAAGCAAAGGTTCTTGTTGCGGGTTCTTGTGGTTTGATCGTGGTTTGCTTGGGTTTTCAAGTTTACGACCATGTTTGCTTGTACTTGATCAAGGTTTAGGGTTATTATAATTAAATCGATTTGCAAGAAGGTATTTGTACGCAACAAGGGTTGAAAGAATATGTCGTCGATAGCGAAGTTTGACATCGAAAAATTCGACGGGTCTAATGACTTTGGATTGTGACGTGTGAAGATGCGGTGTCTATTAATTCGACATGGTTGGGAGGCTGTGTTAGATCCATTCCCGGATACCATGACGGACACTCAGAAGACTGAAACGTTGAAGACGGAAGTATATAAAAAAGCACACAGTGCCTTACTCTTGTGCTTGGATAACAAGGTGTTGAGGGAAGTCAACAAAGAAAATTATGTTGCGTGTGTTTGGTTAAAGTTAGAACCTTTGTATATGACAAAGTCTTTAGCCAATAATTTGTACTTGAAGAAGAAGTTGTTCACTTTCTACATGCATTCAGGTAAGAAATTGTCTGAACATATAGATGAGTTTAATAAGTTGATCGGTGACTTGGCGAACATAGACGTTGCTATTGATGACGAAGATCAGGAACTCATGTTACTTACATCATTACCGTCCTCGTATGATAACTTTGTGGAGACATTGATTTATGGAAAGGAGTCTCTCATTTTGGAGGATGTCTTGTCGACCCTCAATTCACGGGAGTTGAAGAAGAGGACAGATGCAAAGGATGATGGTGATGGGTTATTTATAAGGGGGAGGCCGAAGCATCAGGGTAATCAAGGACGTGGTAGTTTGCGATCAAAGTCAAAGGGTAAAGGAACTTATAAACAGAAGTGTTACATATGCTATTCTGAGGATCACCTTAAGAAAGACTGTCCAAAATGGAACAAGAAGAAATCAATTGGCTTTGTCAACAAGAATGCAAAACAGGACGCTGGGACATATTCTAAGGGTTATGACAATGGTAATTTGTTGATTGCGGTGAGTGAGGAAAGGTTCTTAGAGTGGATCATGGAATCTGGTGGTTCATATCACATGACGCCTAGGAGGGACTTCTTATTTGATTTTAAGGAGCTTGATGGTGGTATGGTTTTGCTCGGTGATAATAGAGCATGTGCCATCAAGGGGATAGGGAAGGTGAGAGTACAAATGAAAGATGGTTCAAGTTTTATGCTTGAGAATGTGCGTTACATTCCCGTGTTGAAAAGAAATTTATTATCTTTGGGCACTCTGGATCGAGAGGGCTATACCGTGAAGTTGCAGAATGGAAGAGTAAAGGTGATCAAGGGTTCTTTGATGGTTTTGTCGGGAACTTTGAAGGAAAATTGTGTGTACTCCTTGGATGGTTGGGCTGAATCAAGTGAAGCTAGTGTCAGTATAGAAGAAAAGGAAAGTCTTGTGCAGGTGTGGCATAAACGCCTGGGTCACATTAGTGAAGCAGGCTTGAATGAACTCAAAAGAAGAGAGGCGCTGGGGAAGGAAGGTCTAGGTAAGCTCGAATTCTGTGAAAATTGTGTTCTTGGAAAATCGACTAGGGTGAGTTTTGGTCGAGGTCAGCACAAAACAGAGGGAGTTATAGACTATGTCCATGCGGATCTCTGTGGTCCTTCTCGGGTGGAATCAATGAGTGGTTGTCGTTACTTCTTATCGATTGTTGTTGACTATTCGAGGAGGGTTTGGGTTTATTTTCTTAGACACAAGAGTGAGGCATTCAGCAAGTTCAAGGAGTGGAAGCAGTTGGTAGAAAACCAGACAGGTAGAAGACTGAAGAAACTTCGAACGGATAATGGTTTGGAGTTTTGTAATCAAGAGTTTAATAACTTGTGTAAGGAGAGCGGGATAGAAAGACATCTGACAGTTGTTGGAACTCCGCAACAGAATGATCTAGCCAAACGAATGAACAGGACGCTCTTGGACAAGGTTAGGTGTTTACTGATTCAGTCTGGTTTGCCAGAATCATTCTGGGCTGAAGCAACGGTGACGACAGCATATCTGATCAATAGGTCTCCATCTAAAGCATTGGAGAAGAGGACACCTATGGATTTATGTCCAGGACATCCAGAGAATTACGAGATGTTGAAGATATTTGGTTGCGTTGCTTATTCACACGTGAATTAGGGGAAGCTCAAGCCTAGAGCTATAAAATGCATATTCCTGGGGTATCCTAAGGGTGTGAATGGATACAGATTATGGAGGTTGAATGATGTTAAACCGAAGATAATCATAAGCAGGGATATGGTCTTTATTGAGAGCCTTATGTATAAGGATATTCTCAAAGGTGCTGGTGCTGCAGATTCTGGGAAGGAAATTGAGTTTGAGGTGGAACTTCAAGGCAGTCGGGTCGAACCAACTGTGGATCCTCATACTGGGGTAAATCCAGGGAATGAAATCAAGTTGAAGATGCAGTAGATTCAATGCCTCAACAACAGAATCTGGACACCTATGTTCTGGTGCGTGATAGAGCTAAGAGAACAACTACTATACCTACAAGGTATAGGAATGAAGGTAATGTATCTATTAAGTTTAAGTTGATATGTGAGAATAGTTGGAGGGTAAGAAAGGTAACATTTTTCCTTTATTATTTCTTTTGTTTCTTTGGTTTTCTTCTTGTGTGTAGGTATTGAAAGTTGAGGGACTAGTAGCGTCAAGTTGGGAAACTTGGAAGCTGACTTAGCCAAACAACTTTATATACTCAGTCTTCACATAGTTAGGTTATTAGTTGTGTGTGTTACGTCTCTCGTGTTTGTTCCGCCATTGATACTTAGAGTTTTGTTCTTGATCTTGTATGTTAATCTTGATCTTGGTTTGTAAGATCTTTGATTCACTTATTACTTTCTTTCTGCTTTGTATGTATGATCAAAAAGCAAGGTATCACATTTGAAGTGATAGCCTTACGCAGTTTAATAAAATAAAGGGGAGGTTGGTTGAATCATTCTTGATTCTTGTCATTGTTTTATAAAATCGAATATGGTATCAGAGCCTTTGATTCTTGATATCTGGTTTTAAAACTGTTTTTTACTAAAGATCTTGATTAATCTTGTGGTTAATCGTGTTTTGATTGTGTTTAATTACAGGATTTGATCGATTAAATTTTTTAGGGTTTCAAAAATTTGGGGGTTTTCTGATTCTTGGTGTTTTGTGGTGTTTATTTGGGTTCTTGAGCAATTAATTGGGTTTAATTGCTTATTTAGTAAGTTTAATAAAAAAACCCTAAATTTCAGAAATTAGGGTTTCTTTGATTGGAGGTAATTGTGGTTGGTTTCTGTTATTTTCTTGTTGTTTTAACTATTTTCAGGTGAGTTTTCCGCTGTGCTGGTTTGATTTGTGAGATCCGCTTGATCTCATTAATCTTGTTCTCTGATTGGTGGCTTGTTGCTGCGCGTGATTTGTAATACCACTCTTCTCTTTATCTTTAGGTTTGTTTTAGTTTTATTTGAGGGTGTTTAGGTGTCGATGGGATCTAGGTAGTCTTGGTGGATTGATTGATTGATTTGAGTTTTTACTTGGTTCTTGGTAGTTTTGTGTAGAGGAGTTACAAGGGGATTTGCTGTTATTTGTGTTTGTTAGTTTCTTGTGTTTTTTCATCATGTCTAAGGACAAGAAAAGTGATAGAGAAGTCAGTTATACTGATGATGAGAATACTAATGTCATTCACCCTAATGACCCTCTTTACTTGCACCCATCTGATACTAATGGTCACCTGATTGTGACAACTAAACTGTCTGGTCCTGAAAATTATAAAGTTTAGGCTGCTGCCTTCAAACTTGCATTGCATACTAAAAATAAGTTGGGTTTTATTGATGGTACATGTGTTAAAGATAAAGAAGATGAGTTTTTACAAGAACAATGGGATAGATGTAATGCTGTTGTATTGTCATGGATTCTTGGTTGTATTTCTTCTGAGTTGTATCAAGGGCAAATCTTTTCTAAAATGCTAAAGATGTTTGGGATGAGTTTAAGGAAACATATGATAAAATTGACGGGTCTGTGATATATAACTTGCATTTTAAAATATTCTCTCTTACTCAATCTGGGTCTTCTTTATCTGAGTACTATCACAATTACAATAGTTTATGGAGGCAATTTGACTCCCTGGTTAATCTGCCTAATTGTACTTGTGAGGGTGCTCCTCAGCTTAAAATTCATAATACCCTTTTGAGATTGATGCAGTTTCTTATGGGATTGGATGACACTTACAGTGTTGTAAGAAGTCAATTACTAAATTCTGATCCTTTACCAGATGTGAAATCTGCTTTTGCTACCCTATCTAGGGTTGAATCTCATAAGAATAACTTGGTTCATAATTCTTCTGTTAGACCAAACTCTTCTGAATTTGCTGCTAGACCATCTAATTGGTCTAACAACAATAACAATTGGTCTAACAATAATAATAATAACAATAACAGATCCTCTCAAGGGAGAGGAGCTACAACTTGGTTTGTAAACATTGTAATATGACTGGTCACACCATTGATAGGTGTTTTGAGCTTAATGGATATCCACCAGGATTCAAGAAAAGAACTCTTGGTGGTGTTAATTCTAATACTTCTTCTGGTGGTGTCAATTCTAGTTCTGCTTCTGTTAAGAATGATCTAAGTACAGGAAACTCTATGCCTTTTACTCAAGATCAGATTAACAGATTGATGGCTTTGATTGGTTCTAAGCCTGACAATAGTGAGTTGCAGTCTGGTGCTGCTGGTACTTTATCTTTCTCTAATCATGTGATTAATTTTGTTACATGCAAGTTTTTCAATTATAACTCTAATATTAGTACATATAGTACCTATGTTGGATGGATTTTTTATTCTGGTGCCTCTCAACACATGACTTTTTCTGTTGATCATTTAACTGATGTCATAAATGTTTCTCATTTGAATATAACTATATCTCATCCTAATGGGACTATTGAATTGGTAAAATTTTGTTGGAAATTATAAACTTGAAGAAAAAATTAGTTTGAAAAATGTGTTAGTGGTACTTGGATACAAAGTCAGTCTTATATATGTTCATAAACTTGCTAAGGATAACAAGTTTGTTGTTTCTTTCACTGAATCTAAGTGTTTTGTCCAGGATTCTCTTCAAAAGTCCCTCCTAGGGACTGGTAGTGAGAATAATGGCTTGTATTTGTTTGATTCAGGTAAGAAATTTTTTAATAGTAAAATTACTTGTTGTTTGCTGTCTAAGTGTATATGGCATAACAGACTTGGTCACCCATCTGATCAAGTTTTGAGTGTGTTAAAAGATACACTTCAGATTGATGATCTTGGTGATACTCAGCCTTGTGATGTGTGTCACAAGGCTAAGCAGACCAGAGAACCTTTCCCTCTTAGTGATCATAAGACTAAGCATTTGGGTGATATTATTCATTTGGATGTTTGGGGTCCTTATAGGGTTAAGAGTAGGAAAGGCTTTAGATTCTTTCTTACAATTGTTGATGACTACACTAGAGCTGTCTGGTTGTATTTGCTTAAGGGGAAGGATGAGGTTTTTGAAAAAGTGATTGAATTTTATAATCTAATTAAAAATCAGTTTGATATTTTTGTTAAAGTGTTTAGAAGTGATAACGGAACAGAGTTTATCAATCATATGTTTGAAAATTTTGTTACATCTAAAGGCATCATTCATCAGACCTCTTGTGTATATACACCACATCAAAATGGTGTAGTTGAAAGAAAACATAGGCATCTTCTTAATGTTGCTAGAGCCCTCATGTTTCAGGGGGGGCATTCCTTTAAACATGTGGTCTGAATGTATTTTAACATCTGTGTATCTTATTAATAGGCTTCCTACCTCTGTGCTTTCTGGAAAAAGTCCTTATGAAATGATTTACAATGTATCACCTAGTCTCTCTTTACTTAAAAGTTTTGGGTGTTTGTGTTTTGCAACTGTTTTAAATAATTCAGATAAATTTCCTGCTAGGTCTGACAAATGTGTTTTTATAGGGTATTCTAATACTAAAAAGGGTTATAAACTTTATAACCTTGAAACAAAGAGTTTTTTCTTTTCTAGAGATGTAAAGTTCTATGAGACTGTTTATCCTTTTAAAATGATGTGTTAGTAAAAGAGTTTGTTTTTGAGGAAAATGGTGTTAACAGTCAAAACTTTTTTGACCTAGTAGAATCAAAGTCAAGTGAACCCTATGATGATAAGAGAGACAATAAAAGTGATATGGATAATAGTGTGACTCCTGACTTAGTAGATGTGTCTAGTGATACATCTCCTAATGTTGCCAGGCATTCTAGGGGGTAGTCAAAGAGTCTAGTATAAACAAAAATGACAGCAGCCAGAATGGTCTAGGTGGCAGTATAGGAAGTCAAGAGGGAGACAAAACTATCAATACTGATGATGATTATGAGTCTGAGGGTGATAAATTTGTAGATTTTAACAAATGTTTGAATCTGAAAATGTTAATAGTCCAGAAAGACCAGAGTTAAGAAGGTCTAGTAGACCTATTAAAACACCTGCTAAGTTTGACAATTATGTGATGGATAAAAGAGTTAAATATGACATAAATAGTGTAGTTAGTTATGCTAATTTGTCTATTCATAACTTTGTCTTTGCTAATAATTTGAACAAGATTCATGAGCCCAAATCTTATTCAGAAGCTGTTAAAAATCCAAAATGGATTGAAGCTATGAATGAAGAAATAGATGCACTTAACAGAAATAACACTTGGGTGATTGTGGATCTACCACCAGGTAGAAAAGCAGTTGCTTGTAAGTGGTTGTGGAAAGTTAAGTACAAATCTAGTGGTGAGGTTGAAAGGTTTAAAGCTAGAGTTGTGGCTAAAGGTTTTAGTCAGAAAGAGGGTATAGACTATGAAGAAATTTTTTCTCCTGTTGTGAAAATAGTTACTGTTAGATGCCTTATTTCTGTTGCTATTCACTATGCTTGGCCTGTGTATCAACTTGATGTTAATAATGCATTTTTATATGGTGAGTTAGATGAAGAGATCTATATGACCCTTCCTGAGGGATATGGGTCTAATGATAATAAAGTTTGTAGACTCACAAAATCTTTGTATGGTCTTAAACAAGCACCTAGAAAATGGAATGAAAAATTAACAAGTGTGCTTGTTGAAAATGGGTTCATACAAAGTAAAAGTGATGTTTCTCTTTTCACAAAAAATGAGAATGATTCATTTGTTGCTTTATTGATTTATGTTGATGATACTATTATAAGTGGTAATAATGAATCTGTTATTAATGATTTTAAGAAATACCTGAGTTCTAAATTCAAAATAAAAGATCTTGGAAAGCTTAAGTACTTATTAGGTATTGAAGTACTTGATGCTAACAATGGTCTGATGCTTAATCAAAGAAAGTATTGTCTTGAATTACTTGCTGAGTATGGTATGTTGGCTTGTAAGCCAGCCAAAGCACCTATTCCTGATTCTTCTAAGAAGAAAAAGGAACAAAGTGCTATAGAACAAGATGTTCCTGTTGATAACAAAACATGTTATCAAAATATTGTGAGAAAATTAATATATCTTACATTAACTAGGCCTGATATTGCCTATGTTGTTCACAGTCTTAGTCAATTTATGCATGATCCTTATAAGTCTCACTTAAAGCTTGCTTTTCATGTTCTTAGATACCTTAAGGGTTCTCTTGGTAATGGTATTTCATTCATGAAAAACAATGATTTAAGTCTTGCTGCATTTGTTGATTCTGACTGGGCTAAATGTAAGATTACTAGAAAGTCTGTGACTGGATATACAGTTTATCTTGGAAATAATATTGTTTCCTGGAAAATTAAAGAGCAATCTGTGTTAGCTAAATCTTCAGCTGAAGCTGAATATAGAGCTATGAATAGTGTTGCTTGTGAGATAATGTGGATAATTAAGATCATGAAGGATCTTAAAGTTGATATTTGCTTACCAGTTCCTATCAATTATGATAGCAGTTCAGCAATTCAGATTGCTGATAATCCTGTGTTTCATGAAAGGACAAAACATTTTGAAATTGACTTATATTTCTTAAGGGAAAAAGTGTCAACAGGTTTGATTAAGACTTTAAAGATCAGATCTGAAGACAATGTGGCTGATATGTTTACAAAGGGCTTATCAATCAAAGATCACAAGTTTCTGAGTGATAAGCTTAATCTTGTTAACCTATATCACAAATCAACTTAAGAGGGGGTATTAAGTTTAAGTTGATATGTGAGAATAGTTGGAGGGTAAGAAAGGTAACATTTTTCCTTTATTATTTCTTTTGTTTCTTTGGTTTTCTTCTTGTGTGCAGGTATTGAAAGTTGAGGGACTAGTAGCGTCAAGTTGGGAAACTTAGAAGCTGACTTAGCCAAACGACTTTATATACTCAGTCTTCACATAGTTAGGTTATTAGTTGTGTGTGTTACGTCTCTCTTGTTTGTTCCGTCATTGATACTCAGAGTT
This sequence comes from Glebionis coronaria, assembly GCA_025667525.1. Classification (NCBI taxonomy): domain Eukaryota; kingdom Viridiplantae; phylum Streptophyta; class Magnoliopsida; order Asterales; family Asteraceae; genus Glebionis; species Glebionis coronaria. Next base: position 77,275,696 of record CM046874.1, on the reverse strand, counting down.
TTGTTCTTGATCTTGTATGTGAATCTTGATCTTGGTTTGTAAGATCTTTGATTCACTTATTACTTTCTTTCTGCTTTGTATGTATGATCAAAAAGCAAGGTATCACATTTGAAGCGATAGCCTTACGCAGTTTAATAAAATAAAGGGGAGGTTGGTTGAATCATTCTTGATTCTTGTCATTGTTTTATAAAATCGAATAGTATCATTGTCTAGATCATCAGGGTCTAGGGAAGAAGATGATATTACGACTTATGCATTTTCTATTGCTGAGGAAGAAGATACACATGAACCTATCACATTCCAGGAGGCGATTAATTCATCTGAAAAGGATGAGTGGGTTCGTGCTATTGAGGAAGAGATGAGTTCTTTAAAGAAGAATCATACTTGGGAGATGGTCGATCAACCACGTGGTCAAAAGATGGTAAGCTGCAAGTGGTTGTATAAGATTAAAGAAGGGATTGAAGGCGTTCAAAAACCAAAGTATAAAGCAAGGCTGGTAGCTCGGGGGTTCACACAACGAGCAGGGATTGAATATAATGAGGTATTCTCACCCGTGGTTCGACATACATCTATTAGGATGATTCTCTCATTAACTGCTTGTGAATATTACGAGTTGGAACAACTTGATGTGAAGACGGTGTTTTTGCATGGTAATCTTGAAGAAACGATTTATATGAGGCATCCGCTTGGTTTTGAAGAAGGAACGAGCAACAAGGTATGTTCGTTGAAGAAATCCCTTTATGGTCTTAAGCAGTCTCCAAGGCAGTGGTACAAACGGTTTGACGTGTATATGGTCAGCAATGGGTTTAGCCGTAGCAACTATTATAGTTGTGTTTACTTCAAGGAGTTTGCACCAGGTATGTACATATATCTACTGCTGTATGTAGATGATATGTTGATTGCTTGTAAAAGCAAGTCTGAGATCGAATATACCAAGGGATTGCTGCGGAAAGAGTTTGATATGAAGGAACTTGGTCCAGCTAGGAAGATACTTGGTATAGAGATTGTTAGGGATAGGGGTAACTGAACCCTGAAGGTGTCTCAGTCGGGATATGTGCGGAAAATTTTGAATAACTACAGAGTGGATAATGGCAAGTCGGTCTCTGTGCCATTGGGACCACACTTCAAGGTATCTTTGAAGGATTGTCCGTAGAGTGACTGGGATGTGGAAAGAATGAGTAAGATCCCATATGCGAATGTTGTAGGTAGTTTAATGTACTTGATGGTTTGCACTAGACCGGATATTGCGTATGCTGTTAGAATTGTGAGTAGGTATTTGGCGAATCCAGGTAAAAATCACTGGGAAGCGGTGAAGTGGATTTTGAAGTACTTGAAGGGCACTGCTGATGTAGGTCTAGTGTATGGTGGAGATCAGGGAAGCACGTGGATGTTGACGGTTTCGTGGATAGCGATTATACTAAAGACCCTGACAAGGATAGGTCGATAACCGGGTACGTGTATATGGTACATGGCTGTGTTGTGAGTTGGAAAGCAACTCTGCAGCATGTTATTGCATTGTCTACTACAGAGGCGGAGTATATGGCGCTTACGGAAGCTGTTAAGGAAAGCATTTGGCTTAAAGGTCTACTAATCGAGCTGGAAATAAACCTAAGGTCGGTGGTTGTGAATTGTGATAATCAAGGGGCAATTCATCTCTCAAGAAATGCAATGTTTCATGAGAGGACGAAGCATATCAACGTGAGGTATCACTTCATCAGTGAGATCGTGGAATCTAAAGAGATTGAAGTGGCAAAGATAGGCACGGAGGATAATGCCGCTGACGCGTTTACAAAGGTGGTTCCAGGTCCGAAGTTCAAGTATTGCATGGAGGTACTTGGTGTCGGGGTTAACTAGTATTGGTAATAAGGTGAAAATTGTTAGCATTATTACCAATAATAGTTATACTATAGATTTAGATATTTACCTTTTAAGCTTGTTTCCGATTTTGTATGTTTGAGCCCAGTTGGACCCAAGCCCGATCTTCCATCGGTAACCGACCCCCTGACCCTATAAAAGGAGGTGAGGGGGTGATGCTCAATCATACCGCATCTTTACTCTTCTATCGTAGGTTTTAATAAAGAAATCGTTCGATTAACTTTGTAGTGTGTTGTCTTCTGAGTTTCTGGTGTTGCATCTCTGCAATCTTCTTTAAGAGATCTAGGGTTTCGCGTTTCGATTTTCAGGTTTGTTGGTGTCGATTCCAACACTATGAATTTTAAAGTCATAGATTTAAGGCTCATTTGAGATGTATTGAATTTAGTAGATATCTGGATATTTTGTTTTCAAACATCAAGTTATCTGTTAGGTCCATTCGTATATCAAAGTAATTGTGAGAGAGGTCCTACAAACGTTGAGACTTTTTAATATTGATACTTGGCCATATGCCCCTTATTTAATCGCATCCACCAACATTTTCTTCTGCTAAAGATTATCATAAAGATGTAGAGCGCAAGTCAAATATAAAATCTTTCTGTTGAAATAAAGTTGTGTCGTTGATATACTTATAATCTTGTGTCGTCGTCGTCGTTTGGTTTGAAATCTATTGCCTTTCAAAAAAAAAAATTTTGTTGGTTTAATTTTGTATAATTGCAACTAGGCTAGTATATGACAAAGCATTCAATACCCAGTAAAAATATATTTGCATATGATGACACATGAAATGAAATGAGCACACCTGTCCTAAACAACATTTGTTCAAGTAAATTAATTAATGTCGAACTTAAGGCGAAGCAAAAAACATCCTCAGAAGTGAGCTTGCGTAATTTAACGGTACATTCCTCCTGGAGCCACTGGTGGCACTTGTACTCCATAATTTTGCCTCTCCATATTACCTTGCCATCCTGAGATAATTCGAAGAAATATAATTGAATAATAATGAAAGAAGAAACAAACTTGATTGATATTCTAAGTGGGCGACTGCAATCCTATGGAAATGCCAAAGCCATTACAAAAATCAGGCGAAAACAGGAAGGTTTACCTATGGAAATGTCATAGCCGCGATGCTTGAGCTCACGATACTCTTGACACAAAGCACATCGTTCACAACAGAAGTGAACAAGGCAATCATTACAAGGACTTTCACGTAATCCAAATTGGCTTCTCATTTTAGTCCGATACGCACATGAATACATGCATCCACAACAGGTAAGAGTCTCGATAATGGCATAGCAAGCCCCATGCACACCACAAGCTGCATTATACAGTCAGTTGATATGTTTCTTGCAACTATCTAATTAGCTAGAAAATTGTACTAAGAGATAACACTACAAAACTTACTAATAAAATAAATAAATATTTAAATAGTTATAACTTTTTTTATTAAAACACATTAACTATTTTTAAATATTAAAAAAAAAAAACTCACATCTTTTACTTATTAAAAAAAGTTATTAAAAGTTTTACATTTTTCTTTATTAAAATATTGAGTAAAAATAGATTTTTAGTAATCTCTTATATAACTTTTTTTTTTTCTTTTTATTAGAATTTGATAGATATACTTCGTAACTTTTAGTGACTTTTTAAATAAAAATTGATAGAAAATACTTTTAACGTATTTTTTTTATTTCTTTTTATTAGAATTTGATAAAAATACTTCGTAACTTTTAGTGATTTTTTAAATAAAAATTGATAGAAAATATTTTTATCGTCTTTTTTTATTAGTTGTTTTTTTTACATTCAATTTTGTAAGCAAATATAGTAGTGTAACTTTGTAGGATTTATTATTGTTGAATGCTTGTAAAAATCAAAAGTTTTTTTCGATCTTAATTTAATTGCTAATGATTTTGTGATATGATCTAAAGACAATATTGAACATTCAAATCACTGCGTATTATTTTGGGATTAAATCTGTTAATTAGTTCTAGTTTTACCAAAACACATCATGCCATCATTTTGAAACTCACAGATCGAGTGATCATAAGAATTAAACATATATATCAAGAATCAACTTACAAGTATTTCCTTTGTCGACAATCTCAGCTATTTGGCCAAAAGTAATGCATGGACACCAACATGTCAAGCAACCTGTGTGCAGTTTAAAAACAAATGTAACCTACGAATTAAACCATATCAACAAATATTTGTACCATACTTTATATATGGACTTACAGTTTGGGACATCTGAGCAACAAGCACAAAGACTACTAGACCATTTTACGTTAACGGGACGGGGAGACACGTGCTGATGAGCGGGGATGCCAGTGGCATATGGTGGCACCACAAGCGGCGGAGGTGGTGGTTGGTGGTATGCTTGTGGTGGAGCTGATGGTTGTGGTTTTTGGGAATAATCTGTTGAGACTTGAGGGTACATGATGTTAAGTTCTTTGGCAGTCTAGCTAACCTTGAAAACGAAGATATGATTTATTTCTAACAACTAGACAAGGTTGTTGAACAAATAGATAAAAAGCAGTTATTATATAATAACGTTCTAACGACAAACAAATAGTTTATCGTGCATAAGCTTGGAAGTTTCGATAACGTCCCAAACATTGACCAAGACCTTGTGTTATACGATAAGTTCACATATATATGTACGTCAACTTTTAGTTGCCGAGACAAGGACCCTAAAATTTAAACTTCAATTGTAAGAGGTTTTAGAAAATTAATGTTTCAAAAATATTTTAAGTCAAATAATATTTCATATAACTTATAAGAATAGTCTTCGTATTTACTCGACTGTCATCTCTATCTACGGCTACCCTTCTAGTTAAAGCAACATTAGTCTCCTCGAACATACTCGTATACAAATGTTTAAGTGTTTGACAAATTTTGAGCCCTTAAAAAATGCGAGGCCCCGGCCTATATTGGCCACCCTTTTCTCCGGGCATGTGTCTTGCCTCGAGAAATCACTTGTTGAGCGCTTTGGCAAGAGGCTCCCTAGCTGGACATCTAATCAAGGATGGAATATTCGCTAAAGGAATGTTTTCCCCGTGTGTATGCACTTGAATTATGTAAATCAATTACCGTAGGGGATAAATTGAGAAATCGCTTCTTTTCGAAGGGAACCGAGAGGTGGAGCAGAGCTTGTGCAGTACAGCTAGGTTGTTGGGCTGATCCAGCAGGTCAGGATTGGAGACGGAATGGACAGATGGATGTCGACAGCGAATAAGTCAGGAGAATTCTCGGTGGCGTCGATCAGACATATTATCGACAATAAATTCAGTGAGGCTTACTATATGGGTTTCATATGTTCGTATTAAAATAAATATTCACGCCTGGAAGGTTATGACAGGGTCGATGGCTACAAATTCGAAATATCAAGACGAGGTATTGAGATTGACTCCATTTATGTCCAAACTATGATATCGGGGTAGAGACGGTTAGTCATTTATTTTTTACTTGTTTGTGGTATGGCTAGATAAGTTCGGAAGTTAATCAATAGATGGTGCGATGTCTCAGATTGTGATGTTGATACTTATGATACGTGGTTAGTATGGTTGGGGAATGTTTCTTTGCGTTCGAAGCTGAAAACGGTGTTCGAAAGGGTTTATTACGTGACGTGGTGGCTCTTTTGGTGGTATAGAAATAAAAATGTGTTCGACGGAAATGTTCTTAGAAAGGATAGGTTTTTTGATGATGTTATTACTAAATCTTTTTATTGGTGTCGGGTTAGATGTAAAGCCTCGTTAAGTTGGAACGATTGGCTTAAAAACCCACATTTTATTTATTTGTAAATTCTAGCTCCTTGCCAGTTATTTAATAAATTGCCGTTCAAAAAAAATCAAGGATGGAACTTTTTGAAACCGGGAGGGTTTTTAGCCCCGCAAATTTTCAAGCAAAAGTACATTTTAACCATACAACTTTATAGTATCAGGCATTAACATGTAAAATGACCCTTTTAAAATATATATATTATAATTTGACTATTTAAATAATATTTATCAAGTTCTTTCCAATAAGCTAATTAATTATCTTTCTTTATATTGCAGTTTCACTTTACTTAAGTCTGTGCTTGATAGTTTGGCGTATGTTGCTTTTCATCTTTCAAAGGCCACGAAAAAGGTTTTTAGAAAGCTCGAGAGTATTTGTAAGAAGTTCTTTTGGGGAGGAAAATAAATGAAAACAATAATTCCGAGGGTTGCTTGGGATAAAGTTGTTTCCCCTATGAGTAAAGGTGGGATTTGCATTGGAGTCTTGAGGCTAGTAATCAATCCATGTTTCGCCAAATGGTGGTGAATATTCGTAACGAAGAACAAGCATTTTAGGGTGACGTCATTTGTTCTATACTTCTATTCATGTGTCCATGGTAGGATTGAATGATAATCCATCCCATCGCAACCAGACGCCCGATTTCTTGGTCTCAAATAGGAAAACGTAAGAACGATCTTAGTCACGATTGAAATAACATTCCAATGCTATTTTATTTGAAATGAAAGTTGGAAAGTATGACAAAAGAAGCTTTCGGTGTGATAACTGGCAAGGTTGTCCGACTCTTAAAGACATCTTACCAAGGTTGTATCGATTAAAATCATATCCGAATTGCTTGGGTTTATAGAAGCCTTGAGGCCACTCACACGTTACATCACTACTCCTTATATGATGTAGATCTCCAGAAATTTTATTACATGGAAAGATATTCTTAATTGATTGAACATCTCGGGTCACTCCAATATACAATTATTCCTTACACAAGTTTTAACTTGGCGGATAGTGCTTCACTTGACCGCAAGTTTCTCAAATACTTTATGTGGTGGTGCATAAAATCTTATGGCACGCCACCTATGGTGCTTCAGAAACAAGTAGAGTTTTTCTCAAAAGTGGCCACAAAAAGCTCTCATTCGTAACTCTCTTTTTCGTCCAATAGCAAGGTTAGATCAGGTGGCCACGTTCGATCCTCGATTCTTGCAAGATCGGAGGTGCGAGGTAAGGCTGTCTACGATAGATAGATGTAAATTTATCTACGTCTCAACCTCCTCATCCACCGTGAAAAACAGTATTATGAGACGGTATTGAGAGTTACTTTACTTTTATTTACTAGCTACTTGGTACTTAATGAAAACGCCTTCCAAACAAGAATTATACAATCCACCACATTTTTTATTTTATTTTTAACGACGAGTTAATAGTTAGTGATTCGAACTTACAGTGACATTCAATTGGACAGTATGCAAGCCTCGAACCTTCTCTTCTCTTGATCCAACACATACTTATATCACGAAACATTATCATCATATATTCACAGTAATTGAGTATTCTTTTTCTTTTTGTATATGATTTTTAACGGAAATTTTCACTAAAAAAACTAGCAGCAAGGTATTTTTTAAGAAAGAAAATCCATGACTAATTTTTTAGAAAAAAAACATCACAATGTGTTTTCACGTAAGTATCCTTCCTAGGCATTTTGGACCAAAACAAACTCGCATGTGTGAAACTTAAATCTTTAATATCAACGTCACAGTGGTTAGGAAGTAGCACTAGATGGTGGCAAGTGGCAACTCGCATTAACATAACATAATGGGAGAAATTGGGAATATATGGGCTTGATGAAAAACTTCAAGAAATCATATTACTTGCCTCCAATCTAAGCCCAAAGAGACCACATTTTTTTGGGCTTCTTTTGTTTCTTTAATAGTCACCCTAGACCCTAGTGAATGCATTTTTATTAAGCATGACACCATTTAACTTCAAGCTCTTAAAATCACATGTACGTTAGAGATTGCAAAGTTCAACCCGATGCAATTTAAAAGGATTAGCGGACAACTTGTTGATAAATGATATAACCAAGGGCGGATGTATTAAGAAAGTATGAGATGGCGATGTCCTTCATGATAAGACAAAAAAGATGAAATTTTAATGTAATTTTTATAAAATTTTGAACATTTTTTTACACGTCCTGATCGAAAACTCAAAATGCCCCTCAATAACACATTAAAACCAAATATTTAACACTCTAAAACTTTATAAATCATTCATTTTCTAAGTAATAATTCTCGATTTATTATTTTGATGTTACATTTTTTTTCTGAATCATATCGTTGGTGTGAATATTTTTTTTTTAATCCTTACTATATAATATCCGGGTTCTGCCAACAGATATAACTAATTTTTAACCGTATAGATTTTATAACACATGACAATATCAAAGGTAACTACGACGAATTCATTGGACCAAATGCAAATACATTCATATTAGTGTGCCAATCATTTCCATGTAATGTTAGGAAAGGTTCAGGTTATAAAGACCCTCTCAAAACTCTCATATATACCTCTGAATTTTAATTTTTTTTATTTTCTTTTATTTTTTTTATTTTTATAATTTTGATTTTATTATAAAACTGTGAATCGGAAAATACGGAATCAAAAAAATAAAGTTTAACAGGTTAAAACTGTTAAACAGTAAAAAAATACGGAACAAAAACTAATAAAAAAATTGTCCAGAAAAAAACTGAGAGACAAAAAGTACATAAATAGTGTATTTTTCGTATTTTTTTTTAGGTAGGTTAGGAAATACAATCATGAAATGTATTAAGCTTTAAGAAACAAGTCATGCTAATTCATGGGTCGGCATAGTGGATTACCAGTTAATACATTGTGGCCCCATAAACTACACTGACCATCCGATTGAGATGATGGAAGGAACATAATAATGAATGAGTATTTGTCATGGGTGCACTTTATCAATGCTCCGCATTTGATTGTGCAAAGTTGCTTATAGAAAGTTGATTAATAGCGTATGCAACTTTCTTTACCTTTCTTCTTTTCCATTCAAAATGTATTGAAAAGATTAAATGGAAGAATAAGAAAAAAAATATTGATTCTGATCAGGTCATGTTCAATCATTTTTATGGGTTTCAGTCAGTATATTTTATGACGGCTTTTATTCGTTAGACGAACTAACAGTCATTTATGTTTTCGATTGAACTCGTTTTCGAACTATTTTTATAGATATATATATGCTTTTAATTGTTGTATAATATGAATATATACTTGTATTTTAAACATTGGTGTTTTAATATGAGTAGTGATTACAATATGAATTATTAATTTTAAGCATTGTCATTTTAATTTTCTAGACTTGTAATACAAGGTTTTTCAGCCTCGTATGAAAGTTCGTAAAACCGATATCTTCGAATTGAATATTGGTAGAAAGTGCGACTCAATTGTTCTTGGTGGAAAAATAAAAGGGTTTGGTTATCTAATTTAAACTAAAAATAAAAATTTCGTTGAAAGCTTGAAAATTTAATCTAAGATAAAACAAGTTAAAACAATGTTAAATAAAAAGGTGGGATAAAGTTGGAAAATTAGAAACAATTCAGAAAACTAACAATTAACTAAGTATGAAAACAAGATAATGGGAATTTCAAAGAAATTGGGTTTTTTCGGAATAATAGATAAATTCAGAGAATCCTCTCGAATTGAAGTTCTCTCGGAATCCTCTCGAATTGATCTTAGTTTAAAGTGGAATAATTTGTTCTTGGTGTCAAAAAGTGGGATTGGTTATCTAATCTACTAAACAAGGAAATGGGTAAAGTGATAATGATATAAACTTAAAACAAGCAATAAATAAAAAGCAACACTTGAATTAAAACTGGAAAATGCCCTATGCGGAAAAAGTGGTCTATGCGGAAAAATAGCCTTATGCGGAAAAAGTGACCTATGCGGAAAAAGTGACTCTATTCGGAAAACATGTGCTATGCGGAAAAACATAAACCTATGCGGAAAAATTTGCCTACTCGGAAAAACAAGTCTATTCGGAAAAATGAACCTATTCGGAAAGATAGCCTATGCGGAATGTTTGACGATGCGGAATAAAAATGCAATTCGGAATAAAGTGGTCTATTCGGAAAATCTTGCCTATGCGGAATATATAAGATATTCCGAGTAAGAGAAAATTAACAGCCCTATTCGGAATATCCAATATTCCGAATAAGGGAAATAAGAAATCATCTATTCGGAATATGGGCTCTGTTCGGAAAGTCTGAAATGAAGAACAGTAACAGCAACGACAAAATAGGGCATACGAATTTTAATCCAAATCGACTTAAATACACAAAAAGGTTTTACCAAACTAACCAATAATCATTTAAATACCATAAGTAACAAATCCCAACAATAAAAACACTAAATCAACAACTTTTTAAGATCAATCTTGAATCAAATAAAAAAAACTTAAGAACTTGCAATAAAAGAGGATGAAGAACAAGATGAATAGAAAGATTGGATTGAAAGATTAATGTAAAGGTAACAAGAGTAATGATTAAAACTTACAAGATTGAAGGAAAAAGATGAAAATCACCAAACACCCTAATGGTGTTGGTGAAGCTACGAAACAAAGAAACTAGGAAAAAGAAAATGAAAGCTCGCCCCCTAATTGTTTGAAGGAAGAAACTATATATAGTCCTAGTGGTTGGTTGGTGAGTGGGCTTTCTCCCTTTCTTCTTGTCTTCTCGTCTTTTCAGAAAAATTGACGTTTTCGATTCTGATTCGGGATTTGTCGTCGATTAAATTCAACTCGTCTTTTAATTTCTTCGTTAAATAGACTTGAGTTTCTTCGACATATGTAAATCTTCCATCTTTGGTCCTTTTCTTCGATAAATCTTCAAATAGGCCCATTGACTTCAAATCTTTTGCATCTCTTGGACAATAGACTTCGTCTTTTAGTCTTTTTCCTTGATAAAACCCGTGCAATCCCATGTTTTCTTTAATATTCATCCGGTTAGCTCTGAAAACACAATAAACACAAAAACCACGCATAATTCCAAACAAATGATATTAAATACGTGTTTTGGTCTTGTTTTAGCCAGAATTAAGTGGTAAAAGGATGGGTGTTTACACACCTATCAAATCCCCTACACTTAACCATTGCCATGCCCTCATGCAATGCTTAGTGATAAAGCAAATTTACACTTTTCTCATAATTAATCAACCTTGGCCTTATTCAAATACTACTAAATAAAAAATAAAGTACTAAGAGGAATCAAAACTTTAAAATAACCGAAAGGATGGAAATAACTTGCAAAGAAATCAATGACTTACATTAGGGCTTTGGTGCTGCGAAGATTTATTATCCTCAAGTTTCACGTTCCCCAAACTAAGCTTAAAAACAAGATCATTGTTATTATAAGTTAGCAATTCAAACACGTACACACATGGCTTAATTAAATGCTTAAACTCCCTTATTCCTAGGTGTATCTCTTATATTTTATTTTTGTCTTAGAATGATCATGAAGATGCATTTTTGGACTTATTTCGATAGTTTATTTAGGCTGAAAGCAAAGTAGGACGATTTGATCAATAGTTAGCTAAAGGACAAAATCTCTTAAAACTGCTTCTCGGGATATCAAAAAGTTCATATCTTGGCATAACTCGGTTCACGATTTGAGACCTTTCTCGGGCCGATATTTGGCATGTACTTCATACTTCATATCTTCGAGAGACGTTCTTGAGATAATGGTCTTCTCATCATAATAGAGTTTCTTCACTTGGAGACTTTTGAGGGGTACTCCAACTTTGTTGACCACGACTTCATGATTATTTCTTCAATCTCTAATTGGGATTTTGAGATACAACGATCCGCCTCCTTTTCGGACTTGGATCTATTTATCCTCATACCTTGTTAGGGTCTTTTCGGATAGACTTCTCCATGATCTTTATGGGAGTTGATTGCTTTTCGTCGTGAGTCTTGATCCTTCATATTGACTTTAGGAATAATGCTTTTCACATCACTTTGGATCTTCAGCAATAAAATTAAATCCTCATGCCTTGTTAGGGCCTTTTCAGACTCGCCAATCTTCGCGTCCCGCTTCATAAGTTATGCCTTGGCTATGAACTCTTATCATTACCGAGCAACTTTTAAACGATCTTGGGCTAGAAGCTAAGTAACCTTTCAAATCGTACGACCTTATTTATTGCAGATAAATTATTAGCAAGTGATGGGAGAATAGGCAAATAATTACACCAAGTGAGCTTGTGCAAGAATACCGACTTATAATTGACTCTATCATTTCTCGTCCTCCACAATTTAAAATCTCAAGTAATGAGACTCGTGGATACTTAGCCTAATAAACCAATTAAGGTCTACATGGTTAAGGATACTAGCTAGAATAAACTTGGATAAGTTTATTCGGGTTGAGTCAAAATAAACACAACGGGCCTAATATGTCAAAGATTTCTAAACTAGCTACACCACTTTATTAATATTTTTGACTTTATTGCGGGATATATACATATGAAAGCAACGATAAAAATTTAAAAATTACGACTAAATGGCCAAAGTTAATAAAAAATTTGAAAAATGTTGAAAAATATGATTTTCCGGTTAAATGAAGGCATTTTCATGGAAAAGTCCACTTAAAACTTCGATAGAAGTCCCCCCTACACTTAAGATAAACATTGTCCTCAATGTTTAAGCATGTGGGAAAAGTCTCCCCTACACTTATGACATTGTGCACGTTGGTTAACTCGAGTTAAGGAAGAGACGACTAAAGTGATCAATTTCAAATGTGAGTATGAAGAAAATTGAATCACGATAGTTGAGAGATAGAACCGGATTTCGGATAACACGGGAGCACGGTTCTTCAAAGATTAAAAGAGTGCAGTTATCCCTGTAATCACATCACCACACAAACACAAATGACCAAAATAGGTCCTCCCCTACACTTAGGGGGTTAAAACATAAAAGGATAGATACTCGGGCTGCCTCCCGAGGAGCGCTTGTTTTTGATAACCGAGTCACGAGCCTGACTCGGCCCAAAATTAGTTCATGGGGAACGTGGTGAGGGATGGAATCACCTCGTGAGAGGTGTCCTCACCAAAGTACAATTTCATTCGTTGGACATTCACCTTGAAATTAGGTCCATTAGGTTGAGCGAGCTCGAGTGTACCATATGGAAAAATTTGGGCAATGGTGAATGGGCCGGACCAACGAGATTTGAGCTTGCCCGAAAAGATTTTCAACCGAGAGTTAAAAAGTAAGACTTTGTCTCCAACATGGAACTCTCGGTTTTTGATCTTGGAGTCGTGAATGAGCTTAGTTCGTTCCTTATAGATCAAGGAATTTTCATAAGCCTCATTATGGAGTTCATTCAGCTCATTGAGTTGAAGCTTCCTATGATCACCGGCTTTGATGATATCGAAGTTAGCCCACTTCAAGGCCCAATAAGCCTTGTGCTCCAACTCAATGGGGAGGTGGCACGCTTTCCCGTACACAAGACGATAAGGCGTACAGCCGATCGGGGTCTTGTAAGCGGTACGAAAAGCCCACAAAGCATCATCGAGTTTATCAGCCCATGCGGCACGATGCTCTCCCACAGTTCTTTCAAGAATTCGCTTAAGTCCTCGGTTGGATATTTCAGCCTGGCCATTAGTTTGTGGGTGGTAGGCTGTGGAAAGACGATGATTTACACCGTACTTAGCCATGACTCTAGCAAATTGGTCATTGCAGAAATGAGTCCCACGATCACTAATAATGGCGCGAGGCACACCGAATCTAGCGAACAAAGCTTTCAAAAAGTTACAAACTACCCTTGCGTCATTAGTAGGTAAAGCTTTGGCTTCAACCCACTTAGAAACGTAGTCAACGGCTACAAGGATGTATTTGTTTCCTTTAGAAGAAGGGAATGGCCCCATAAAGTCGATACCCCAAACATCAAAGATTTCACACTCTTGAATGAAATTCTGAGGCATCTCGTCTTTATGTGTGATCGTGCCTTGTTTTTGGCAAGCATCACATCGTTTAACCATCTCATGAGCATCACGATAGATGGTGGGCCTATAAAATCCCGAATCAAACACTTTTTTGGCGGTGTAGTTGGGACCAAAGTGACCACCGGTGGGTCCTTTGTGGCAAGCATCAAGGATTTCGAAAGCTACCGGGCCATCAACACATCGGCGAATAATCAAGTCGGCACATTGTTTGAAAAGATACGGGTCATCCCAAAAGTAAGTCTTGATGTCTTTGAAGAACTTTTTCTTTTGCTGGGATGTTAACCCGTCAACGACGATTCCACCCGCCAAGTAGTTTGCAATGTCCGCAAACCACGGGGTTTCGTCAGCAGTCGAGTTGATAGACATTAAGGTTTCCAAGGGAAAAGAATCATTGATTTCTTTGTTCGGATGATCCCCCTGGTAAGGATCCTCAAGTCTGCTGAGATGATCCGCGGCTAGGTTTTCTGCACCTTTTTTATCGCGAATTTTGATTTTAAATTCCTGGAGCAGCAAAACCCAGCGAAGAAGTCTTGGTTTGGAATCTTGCTTTGTCAACAAGTACTTCAGCGCGGAATGATCGGTATACACGATGGTGTTGGAAAGGACAAGATAGGGGCGGAATTTTTCAAAGGCATAGACAACAGCTAAAAGCTCTTTTTCGGTTGTCGTATAATGCAATTGTGCCCCCGTCATTGTCTTGCTAGCGTAATGGATCGGTTGGAAGTGTTTGTTCACTCTTTGTCCAAGAACCGCTCCAATAGCAAAATCGCTAGCATCGCACATCAACTCAAAGGGAAGCTCCCAACTAGGGGTAACTAATACGGGTGCCTTAGTAAGCTTATCCTTAAGCGAGTTGAAGGCTTCAAGACACTCTTTGGAAAAGATAAAAGGAGTATCTTTTTCCAAGAGGTGGGTCATCGGGCGAGCGATGTGATAAAAATCTTTGATGAATCAACGGTAGAAGCCCGCATGACCCAGAAAACTTCTCACACCCTTCACGGTGGAAGGTGGAGGCAACTTGGCGATAACATCGACTTTAGCACGGTCTACTTCAAGACCGGCTTTAGAAATATTATGTCCCAGCACGATGCCTTCTTTTACCATAAAATGGCATTTTTCCCAATTCAGAACTAGGCGAGTGTCTTCGCACCGTTTAAGCATACGTTCCAAATTGGCAAGGAAAGAAGAGAAAGAATCCCCGAAGACCGAGAAATCATCCATGAAGACTTCCATGGTTTGTTCAACCATGTCATGGAAGATAGCTAACATGCACCTTTGGAAAGTCCCGGGGGCATTGCATAAGCCAAAAGGCATTCTTTTATAAGCAAATGTGCTATAGGGACAAGTGAATGTAGTCTTCTCTTGATCTTGGGGATCGATGGGTATTTGGAAATAACCCGAGAAACCATCAAGAAAGCAGTAATATTCATTACCCGCTAAACGTTCAAGCATTTGGTCCATAAAAGGTAGAGGGAAATGATCCTTTCTCGTGGCATCATTGAGTTTGCGGTAGTCTATACAAACTCTCCACCCAGTAACGAGACGAGTGGAAATTAACTCGTTGTGTTCATTGGGAACAACGGTTATTCCGCCCTTCTTGGGCACACAATGGATTGGACTAACCCATGGTGAATCCGAAATAGGGTAAATCATACCCGCATCAAGAAGTTTGATAACCTCTGTTTTGATGACTTCTTGGATTTTTGGATTCACCCTTCGTTGGCTTTGAATAGTGGGCTTATAGTCGTCCTCCATGAGAATTTTGTGCGTGCAGAAGTGAGGATCAATTCCACGAATATCCGAAATCTTCCAAGCAATAGCCTTCTTATGAGCTTTCAGCACGGCAACGAGGCGAGTCTTCTCTTCATCTTTCAAATCCGTCGCAATAATGACGGGCGACTTCTTGTTGTCGTCAAGGAACACGTACTCGAGATGTGGCGGCAACTCCTTAAGTTCCAAATCCGGAGGATTTTCGACGGGAGGCGTTTTCAAAGTCGTGGCATCGATAGCAATAACAGTGGGAGATGGAGGGGAAGGATTGTCTTCGTTGAGAAGATTGTCAAAGAAATTCATGTCTTCATCCCCATCGATAGGAGAATCATTAGTAGCTAAATTCGCATCTCCCATGGTATCTTCAAGATTGTTCCAAAATAAATCACTATCTCCAAATAGAGACAATGATGAATCAATAGAGGACACGGTCTCAACATTGGGAAGAGAGGTAGGAATACTTTTGCAAGCATCATTAAAGTGTTCTTCACAAGCCTCATCAAGAACGTCAATACAATTAACACTCTCATATGAATAAGGTTGTTTGGACAACTTTCCCATGTTGAAGACTACTTTATCGTCACCCACTCTCATGATAAGCTCGCCGGCTTCAACATCGATGAGAGTGCGACCGGCCCTCAAGAATGGACGACCAACAATGAGTGCCACACGGGGGTCCATCTCGTAGTCGACGACAACAAAATCAGCAGGAAAGGTGAATTTGTCGACTCCTACAATGACGTCTTCGGCTATCCCCACTGGATAAGCAACCGTACGGTTAGCTAATTCCAAAGTCATTTTAGTGGGGACTAGCTCTGGGAGAGATAATTGCTTCCAAACACTTAGAGGCATGAGATTAATACTGGCACCTAGATCGGCTAGGGCCATGCAATTCTCTACTCCCGGGAAATTGCAAGGGATAAGAAAACGACCTGGATCACCAAGCTTGATTGGCAATTTCCTTAAAAGTACTGCAGAGCAATTCTCATTAAGTTGGGTGTTGGCAATATCGAGGAGCTTTTCCTTGTCGCTCAGAAGATCTTTAAACATTTTCGCATATTTAGGCATGTGAGCGAGAGCCTCAGCGAAGGAGATATTGAAATTCAGTTGTTTAAACATCTTAAGAAAGTTAGAAACCTGAATATCGTCATTGCTTTTGAGCTTCTCTTTCCTCAACCTAGATGGATAAGGTATATTGGAAGAAGAGGAAGGCTTTGGAAGAATAGGATCACTCACATCCTTGGGTGGAGGAGGGGTAGAAGGAAGAGGTGGAGAAATTGGGGAAGGAGAAGGATGAGGAATAGGAGCAGGTGACTCGTTCTCCTTAGTCACAACCACCTGTGGAGGTATAGGAAGCTCGGGTTCCTTGGTACCTTTGCCACTGCGAGTGGTGATTGCTTTCATCTCCCCTCTTGGATTCGCAACGGTGTTACTCGGAAGAGTACCCGAAGAAGAGGGTTGATTACCTTGGAAGAAACTAGCCATCATGTTCCTCAAGTCATTCGTCTGACTATCCAACGTGTTTCGCATATCGGCTCTCAAATCGTTCCCTTGTTTAACTAAATCTGCCTTCAAGTTGAGCACTTCTTTCTGAAGATTTCCCACAATCACATCGTTTGTCCTCATGTAAGTTTCCACTTCTTGGAGTAGAGCGGTAGGTTGGTTGGGAGGAGCAATGTATGCGGGTGGTTGATAAGCAGGTTGCTGGTAGATTTGGTTGTTTCTTTGAGGTGGTTGTTGTTGTTTGTGGGGTGGGATGTATGGTTGTCGAGGTTGTTGTTGTTGTTGAGGAGGGCGATTGAGGTTTTGTTGTTGGTTTGGGTTGGTTGGAGGAAAACCGGGTGGTGAGAGGTAGTTGTTTGAGCGGTAGCTAAGCAAATTACGGTCACCTTGGGGTCTAGCTTGAGGGTAGGTGCCATATGCTGCATTCACATTCTCATCAGGGTAGTCTTGGGTGGCGGTACAAGTTATGTAAGAGTGAGGACCACCGCATATCTCACAAGGTTGGCTGACAGTGTTAACTTGAGCGTTTTTAGCGTGGTTGCTGTTGTTGTTGCTGACGGTGTGGGTGACAAGCGATTCAAGAAGCGTAGTGATTTTGTCCAATCGCTTGTCGCTGTCATTAATGCTAGCACTAGCGACATTGGTCCGAACACTCTTGGTTTGCACACGAGATTTATTCTCAATGATGTCCCAAGCAGCATTGGAAGTCTTAGCCAATAGATTACCCCCCGAGGCACTGTTCAGTGAATCTTGGTCACTCATGCTTAAACCATTGTAAAAAGTGTTAATTTGATGTACTTTGGTAAAACCATGTTGTGGGCATTTTCTTAAAAGATCTTTGAAACGATCCCAAGATTCACTGAACGACTCATCGTACTTTTGTTCAAAGTTTATGATTTCATTCCGCAAAGCGGTAGTACGAGAGGGTGGAAAAAAGTAATTGATAAACTTTGTTTCCAAATCCGTCCACGAGAGAATACTCTGTGGCGGTTCCTTAGCAAGCCAATGCCGGGCTTGTCCCTCTAAAGAAAAGGGAAAAAGTTGTAACCTGATGACCTCTTGTGGAACACCATTGAACTTGACCGTGTTAGTGAGTTGCAAGAATCTCTTGATGTGGTCGTGTGGGTCATCAATGGTACGTCCCAAGAATGGTTGAGCGGAGACCATCTGGATAAAGCCTGACTTGAGCTCGAAATTGTTGGCGGCAATTGGTGGTATAACAATTGGATCTGTGTTGCCATCTACATGAGCTTGCAGCAATTCAATCATCGGGCGATTATCCGGAAGGGGCTCATTGTTGTTGTTATTCATGTTGTTGAAAGGTGGGTTGTTGTTGTTATTATTGTTTGGAGGTGGTACACCGGCCATGTCTAAGTGATCGAGAGGCTCGGGCTCTTGATATGACGTGGATCGAGTGCGCATACACCTGCAAAAGAACGAACAAAGAAAAACAAAGCAAAAATATTTTTGGTTTAATTTTTTTGTATTTTTGAAAATTTTATATTTTTTAGGATTTTTGAAAATTTTTGTGAAAAAGTAACGTTCACGGGGAACGGATCCCAAAATCCAAGTTCTCACAAAAAACTTTTGATCTTAACGAGAAGGGCCGGCAGCGGCGCCATTTGATACAAGATTTTTGTATGGGTTCAATTAAAGTTCTCTCGGAATCCTCTCGAATTGATCTTAGTTTAAAGTGGAATAATTTGTTCTTGGTGTCAAAAAGTGGGATTGGTTATCTAATCTACTAAACAAGGAAATGGGTAAAGTGATAATGATATAAACTTAAAACAAGCAATAAATAAAAAGCAACACTTGAATTAAAACTGGAAAATGCCCTATGCGGAAAAAGTGGTCTATGCGGAAAAATAGCCTTATGCGGAAAAAGTGACCTATGCGGAAAAAGTGACTCTATTCGGAAAACATGTGCTATGCGGAAAAACATAAACCTATGCGGAAAAATTTGCCTACTCGGAAAAACAAGTCTATTCGGAAAAATGAACCTATTCGGAAAGATAGCCTATGCGGAATGTTTGACGATGCAGAATAAAAATGCAATTCGGAATAAAGTGGTCTATTCGGAAAATCTTGCCTATGCGGAATATATAAGATATTCCGAGTAAGAGAAAATTAACAGCCCTATTCGGAATATCCAATATTCCGAATAAGGGAAATAAGAAATCATCTATTCGGAATATGGGCTCTGTTCGGAAAGTCTGAGATGAAGAACAGTAACAGCAACGACAAAACAGGGCATACGAATTTTAATCCAAATCGACTTAAATACTCAAAAAGGTTTTACCAAACTAACCAATAATCATTTAAATACCATAAGTAACAAATCCCAACAATAAAAACACTAAATCAACAACTTTTTAAGATCAATCTTGAATCAAATAAAAAAAACTTAAGAACTTGCAATAAAAGAGGATGAAGAACAAGATGAATAGAAAGATTGGATTGAAAGATTAATGTAAAGGTAACAAGAGTAATGATTAAAACTTACAAGATTGAAGGAAAAAGATGAAAATCACCAAACACCCTAATGGTGTTGGTGAAGCTACGAAACAAAGAAACTGGGAAAAAGAAAATGAAAGCTCGCCCCCTAATTGTGTGAAGGAAGAAACTATATATAGTCCTAGTGGTTGGTTGGTGAGTGGGCTTTCTCCCTTTCTTCTTGTCTTCTCGTCTTTTCAGAAAAGTTGACGTTTTCGATTCTAATTCGGGATTTGTCGTCGATTAAATTCAACTCGTCTTTTAATTTCTTCGTTAAATAGACTTGAGTTTCTTCGACATATGTAAATCTTCCATCTTTGGTCCTTTTCTTCGATAAATCTTCAAATAGGCCCATTGACTTCAAATCTTTTGCATCTCTTGGACAATAGACTTCGTCTTTTAGTCTTTTTCCTTGATAAAACCCGTGCAATCCCATGTTTTATTTAATATTCATCCGGTTAGCTCTGAAAACACAATAAACACAAAAACCACGCATAATTCCAAACAAATGATATTAAATACGTGTTTTGGTCTTGTTTTAGCCAGAATTAAGTGGTAAAAGGATGGGTGTTTACACACCTATCAGGTAAATTCGGAAAAGTTAACCCTAATCCGAAAAAGTTACAGCACAGATACAGTTAAACAGAAACATCGAAACTTAAGAGATAAGCTGCTAATAAGCACGAACCAAACAAGCAATTAACCAAAACTTTAACCAAATAAATTTTAAGAAGAACTAAATAAGCCACAAAGTAAAAACTATAAAACACTAAATAATCAAATCATTTAAAATCAACTAATAAGCAAATCTATAAATCTATCAAAACAACTTAATCAAAAATAAGCCAAACTCTAAAAGATCAATAACCACAATAAGCTCAAAACATCCATCACATCAAAAATAAAAAATCAATCACATGAATAAATCAATCACATAATCAAAGAGATGAGATTAACTACATGATTATCAAGATTAAGAAAGGTAGAATGAGAATTAAAAAAATAAGCTTGCTTGATTAAAGATTAATATTAAAAGATTACAAGATTAATGTAAAGATTCAATAAGCTTGAAAGAAAAAAACTAGAGAGAAAATAAAACAGACTTAATAAAACTAAAAGTTAATCTACTACTACTAAAAACTAACCATCTAACACCCTCCTAATGACATATTAGGAGGGTATTTATAGGAGGTGGGGAGATTACATGCTTAAGCTATCTTATTTCTTTCTTCTCGTCTCGACTCGACTTAATTTCTTTGTCTTTCTCGACGTCGTCTCAGGATTTGTCGATATAAGTTGAACTTGTCTTATAATTTTTTTTCTATAATTAGACTTGAGTTCTTCGACTTCATTAAACTTCCGTCTTTAGACTTTTTCTTCGATAAATCTTCAGAATTGACCTTGGACTTCCGTTCTTTTTGCATTCTCGATCTTTCGACTTCGTCTTTAGTCTTTTTCTTCGATAAAAGCCCGTGATAGCCCATGTTTTCTTCCTTTTGCATCTTTTGGTCCTAAAACACAATAAAAACACAAACCACGCATAATTCCAACTTTTACAACATGAAATACATGTTTTCGCTTTGTTATTATTGGAAATAAATGGTAAAAGGATAAGTGTTTTCACACTTATTAAACCCCTACACTTGACCATTGCAATGTCCTCATGCAATGCATTAGTTACAAAGCATGTTTTACATTTTCCATCATAATCAATCCGCATTGGCCTTTATTAAAAAGGTAGAAAATTATAAAACATTCAAAGGAAGAAAAAAAAGTGGAGAAATCAAAGACATACCTTAGGGTTTTGAAAAATGTCATGAATGATTATCATCCTCAAGTTTCACGTTCCCCATACCAAGCTTAAAACAAGATCATTGTTATTATAAGTTAGCAAACTAACACGAACTCATGTGGCCCAATTATTCACTTAGACTCCCTTATTCCTAGGTGTATCTCTTATATTTTAATATTGTCTTAAATGATCACGAGGATGCATTGTGTGACTTATTTCGATAGTTATTTAAGCTGAAAATAAAGTGGGACGATTTAATCAATAGTTAGCTAAATGACAAAAATCTTTTAAAACTGCTTCTCGGGACCTCATAAAGTTCATATCTTGGCATAACCCGCTTCACGATTTGAGACCTTTCTCGGACCGATATTTGGCAGTGACTTCATACTTCAAATCTTGAGAGACGTTCATGAAATTATGGTCTTCTCTTCATAATAGGAATTTCTTCACTTGAAGTTTTGAGAGATTCTTCATCTTTGGACCACGACTTCTTCATTTTTCTTCAATCTTTATTTTGGACTTTGATATACAACGATCCGCCTCCTTTTATGACTTGGATCTATTTATCCTCATACCTTGTTAGGGTCTTTTCGGATAGACTTCTCCATGATCTTTAGGGGAGTATTTGCTTTTCGTCGTGTGTCTCGATCCTTCATATTGATTTTCGATAAATGATTCTTCATATCACTTTTGGATCTTTAGCAACAAAATGTAGCCCTCATGCCTTGTTAGGTCCTTTTCGGACTCGCCAATCTTCGCATCCCGCTTCAATAAGTTATGCCTTGGCTATGAACTCTAATTAATACCGAGCAACTTTTAAACGATCTTGTGCTAGAAGCTAAATAACTTTTCAAATCATACAACCTTATTTATTGCAGATAAATTTATTAGCAAGCGATGGGAGAAAAAGCTCATAATCAACTCACATAAATTCATGAAAGAATACCAAACTTATAATTGACTATATCATCTCTCGTTCTCCACAATTTAAAATCTCAAGGAATGAGACTCGTGGATGCTTAGCCTATTAAATCAAAGTTTTGGGTTTTCAAGTCGTCTATAGGATCTTGCAACTTCTTAGAAATTTTCAAGTTTATAATTCGCATTTTAAAGTTCCCTTGATAAACGACTTTCTAGGATCAATTATAGAAACTTGCGAAAAGTTCTTGTTCTTAACCCGTGAGAGTTAAGACTTTCGCGTTTTAAAGTTCCCTATATAAAAGCCTAGCAAAACTTGACTCAAACACGTTAAGGATACTAGCTAGAGTAAACTAGATAAGTAAACTCGGGTTGAGTCAAAAGATTCAAAACGTTTAAAAATTAAAACCACTTTATTGAAATTTATTCTAACAAAGAAAATAACTATAACAAAGGAAAAACTAATAGGCCAAAATAGATCAAAAATTTTGAAAAATGTCGAAAAATTAATTTTCCGGTTAAAATGAGGACAAATACAAGGAAAAGACCACTTACTTCGATAAAAGTCCCCCTACACTTGATATAAACATTGTCCTCAATGTTTAAGCATGTGGGAGTAAACTCCCCTACACTTATAACATTGTGCACTTTGTTTAAATCTTGCTAAGGAAATGACAACTATAGTGATTTCAGTGTGAACATATAAGATATGAAATATTGAATCACGAAGTTTAGGATAGAACCGGGAAGACGGGTACACGGGATCACAGTTCGTCAAAAGTCATCGAGAATGGATCTTTGAAGCTTTAATCCCTGCACAGAAGAAGAAACAAGACAACAAACACATACGGGGCTCCCCCACACTTATTATGAAAACGGTAAAGGATAGATAGATAATCGGGTTGCCTCCTGAGAAGCGCTTGTTTTTGTTACCCGAGTCGTGAGCCTGACTCGACCTTGATTAGCATAGGAAGAACCTTGAAGAACATCCACCGGGGTCAAATACATGGTTTTTGTCCATCAAATGGCAGAAGCTTAAGGCGAACAAGGCAAGCCAAAAAAGAATAGGCAAGGTTCCCTTAAGCAAAGATGGAGCACGGTGGTAGTAAGGGTGATGAGGGGCAAGCATATCTCCATAAGTTCCAAAAGTCTTTCCTTTTTTGCATCAGATGGATACTGAGATGGCTTAAAAAGTGCAATACCAGGATCGAACACCTTTTCCTTTAGGGGAAAATAACACTCAGGCTCAGTAGATCTTGAAGAAGATCCGATCATAAATCTCACAATCTCATCCTCAGAAGGTGGATATAGAGGTGTCAAGACATAAGTGCTGCGGATATCGGTGTCGGCCGTCTTCTTCTCCTTGGAAACGGGTTTCTTCATATCCAAAGTAGGATAAAGACTGTAGAAACTAGAAGGGGGGGTTGAATAGTTTCTATGCGATTGGTGACCAAATTAAAATTGCTTTCAATTTGGTTTGTATCAAAACTATATTTTACTTAAAGCTAAGTTGCATAATGATTAGGTTCAATTGAAATGCACTAGCAAGAATAATAAGCAAGTATAATGATAATGAAATAAGTAAAGAGCAAGGAAGAAGACAACCTAATGGGAAGACACCAAGATTTATAGTGGTTTGACAACGAGGCTCTATCCTCGTTTCTACTCCACTCCTCGAGTACACCTACTCTAGATTTCCACTATATCCACAAGCTCCCTTCTTGGCGGAGAAAACCTTACATCGTTGCTTACATTATTTTCCGACACTAAGCTAAATGTCGAGACCTAATCTTTAGCTAGGACCAATCTACACGACATTGCCTACTTTACAATTTAACGACACAAGGCTAGATGTCGAGTTCTAATCTTAAGGTAGAACCAATCTTCACGACGTTGCCTACTTCACCATTTTACGACACAAGGCTAGATGTCGAGTTCTAATCGAAAGCTAGAACCAATCTTCACGACTCTTCACTTTGAAGCTAAGTGAGAACTTCACACAACACAACTACTAATCACTTTAAAGTTTAGTGAGAACTCACAAGACACAACCACATCACTTTATAGTTTAGTGAGAACTCCTAATCAAATCTATTACAACTCAACTAGACTTATCCAAGTACACACATGTAGCTTGGATTTACACAACACAAATCCAAGCAAACACATATGCAATGGATGTACACAACAAATCCAAGTATTCACAAATAACTTGGATGAACACAACTAGTCCAAGTATTCATAAATACATTGGATTGACCTAAAACAAAAAGGTATCATGATGAATATGACTAGCTCATAAATTCATCTTTATCACTACACTAGTGAGTGAGTGATCTTCTCATTGGACATGGTAAAGGATGGGATCAAGAGGATAATCATATGCAAACATCCTTAACAAATTAATTGATCATTTACTAATGATTATGCTATAGAAAATAGAAAAAGGGCTGAGAAAAACGTCCAAGAGGCTTGCTGGAAAATGAGATTTGACCCACTATTTAAAGGAGACAAAGTTACAACGGATCTATAACGGCTACTGTGCGCGGTACCTTATCTCACCCCGTGGTACCATATCGCTAAGGTACCGCGTAGGTACTTAAGGTACCGCCACTAGACTCCGCTCCGTTTTTTGTCTTTTAGTGGGGTGGGAATATCTGAGGTATTTGAACCCTTCAAAGGATATTCTAACAGCATTTGGAATATGCCATTTTCAAATTTTCATTTTCCATTTTAATAAAACATTTTCTAAAAAAGAAAGTTTATTAAAAAGTCTTTTGTCTTATTAACAAAAGTGAGTTTTAAGGATAATCATTTTGATGATCACTAAGTATGATTAAGAAAGGTTAGTGATATGATTATTACCTTGATGATAGTGTTAGTTAAATCATTCATTTTGTGTTTCTACACTAAATGTGTTGTATGGTTTGTTGTGATCAAAACTAAGAAAGATTAGTTAACACTAATAATGTTTTTAGGCATTACTTGCATTAACAATCTCCCCCTTTTTGATTACGACAAACGATAAACTCATTTACGTAGAAACACAAACTATGGAATTATTAACTAGTTTATCACTATCATTTCTCCCCCTTTGTCGTAGCAAAAAGGTTAGCATAAGTCTTTGAAGTGCATCGAACTTTGCTAGTAGCTCCCCCTTGGTGGTTGCTCCCCCTTGCTTGGGGCACCAAGTTTGTGAGCTAAGGTGACATGCTACACAAAGGTTAGTAGAAAGGAAAGAAACACCAATGTATATATGATCACTACCTACTAAGTAACTTAAGAGGGAGAAAGAGAAGAAATCTCAAATTAGAAGCAATTATTTTGCTAAGTATGTCCAAAGAGGTAATTGACAAAATCAAACTTCAATATAATGAAGATGATAAGCTTGTCAATGGGTTAAAGCTTTAGAATTGATGGAATCACCCATAAGCAATTGTAAAAATTTAACCAAGATCAACTCAAAAAGAGAACTAATTAGATAGCACACAAATAACACAAAGGTAAAAAAATAATACAACAAAGAAGATAGTCATACACATAGTATGAGTATCTAAAAGCAATAAATATGGAAAATAAACCACTAAGCATAAGCTAGTCTAATAGTGATATTTTCCAAGATTGCTAAAAATAAAATAGAACTAAAAAGACGACGATGCATCATTCGAAGTTTTGTCCACCGGAACGAAAACTTGAATAGGAGGTCGAGTGAGGAGGAATTCAAGAAAATTTAACTTTTCATACACATGAGCAAGTTCAATTTGTTGAAATCGGCAACAATCACACGAGGATCCATGATGCAACACAAAATCGTTTGATGGGGGTATGGCATCAAACTTAGGGTTTGGTGGTGGTGGGGTAAAGGGTTTGGGAGTGTTTTCACAATGCCTTGTGAGGTTTGGGAAGGTTGCAAGGTCACTGAGTTGGGGGGTATTGAAGGATTGTGGTGGTGGTGGAACATGTTCTTTTGCTCTGGTGATGGGGTTTATGGTGTAAGTCTCATTCCAATACTTGATTGGAGAGAATGTAGGGTTTTTGGGTGGTTTGGACGAAGATGGTTCATTCTTCTTAACCCAAACGGGTCGAACCGAGATTTTCAGTTTCTTTGAAAGCTTGGATGAGGAAGCTTTGGGTGAGTGGGGTTGTGACAAAGAAATGTCAAGGTTAGGAATGTAGGAGTTAGGCATTGTGAGAGTGTGAGAATGATATCTCAAGGTTATGTGAGAATGAATTCTCAAGGTTGGGAAGGTGTGAGAATGAAATCTCAAGGTTGGGGTATAAGTAAAATGTAATCAAGGTAAGAATTTGAATACAAAATGTGTAGTGTCAAGGAATGTTTAGTCAATTTGAGTAAACAAGGAATCTTGACTGGGAATAGGGTTTAAAGGTTTTGACCAAAAATTCGTCAAAAGTCACTTTTTGGCCGCGGTACCTTATAGGGTCCGGCGGTTCCATATCACTAAGGAACCGCGGGTCTTTAAGGAACCGCGTCCAGAGGACTTTAAACCATGTTTTTCCTGGGTTTTGGGAAAAACTAAGACTTTTTCAAAAAATTGCAAATCTTGGATTTATACCTCTATTAGAACCAAAATATGCTAGGGTTGCATAAAGCAACACATTCACAAAGAATGTCTTGACAAAGGGTGACAAAATAATTTAGATATCATTTTGAACCAATTTTAGTCAAGTTTAGGGGTTGTGATAGATTTAGGTTCAATTTTAATTTCAAATTAAAGTTGATTAGTGTGCACAAAAGGATAGAATCACACAAAGCTAAATCCATAACACAACAACAAGAAACACTCATTAATGAGGAAACAAGTACAAAGATAAATAAAACTAACTAATACATAGCTAGCTTATCATAAAATCTAGATAAGTAGTTTTCTTAGGCTTGGTTTTGTTGAAAACTCTTATTAAGACAACTCCATCATTCATCTCCTAGGAGGAGACATGGAGAACAAAGTAAGCAAGAAATCTTGCAAACCCATATGTAGTCCATACATATCCATCCTTAGGTTTTGGATGAGGAAGTGGTTGTAGAGACAACATGGACATCTAGGACCATGAGTTTGTTGAAACCCAAAGTAAGGATCACCCAAGAGGAGGGAAAGAGGGACACCCAAAATTGGGATGTTTGAGTTGGGTGGAGGTGGAGGAGGCAAGTTCTCCAAGGGTGGAGAGGGTGAAAGTGGAGGCATGTTCTTCAAAGGGGAAATGGGTGAGTGTGGAGGAAAATTCTCCAAGGATGGTAAAATTGGTGAGTTGTGAGGGGTAAATGGTGAAGTCACCAAAATGTCATCAAAGTCATTCCCAAAAGGAATGCTTTGGATTGGTTGAGGTTGTGTGGTCACTTCCAAGGGTGCACTTGGAGTGAAGGGTGAAGAAAGCTCATTCATTCTAGAATTGAATGAAGAGGAGGTAGACCCAATGGAGTGGTTAGTACCATGGGTGGAAGAAGTCTTGCATGGTGCAAGAGGTGGGGAAGGTGATGAAGAAATGAGGATAGGAACATTCTCATTCTTAGGTGTGAGGAAAGGTGAAGAGTTAGGCTTAGCTACCTTAACCCTTATTTTGAGTGTTTTTCTTGGGGTGGAGGTCTTGGAAGTGTTTGAGGTTTTGGTACACACCATGGTTGATTAGGGTGGTTTAAGGTTTAGGGAAGTATGTTTGATGTGTGAAGAACATGGCAAACAAGGTGGGTTTAAATGGTTGAGGGGATGATCTAAACTAGTAATGGGTTAAAATCATTTTAGGTGAATAATGAATTTAGATACTCTAGTTTAGGAAATGTGCAGTTTATTACTGAAAATCATGCAAGGTTTACACAAAATTAAGAAAACAGTGTAAAGCAAAGATGCTGTCGTCCACAGTGGCCGGTGGTTCCTTATCTAGGACCGGCGGTACCTTATCGATAAGGAACCGCGGGTCGATATGGAACCGCGACCAGAAGGTTTTCAAAAATTTCCCATTCCAGTTTTTGATAAACCCAGATTTTTCCCAAAGGTTTCACAAGCCAAAGTTAACTACAGATCATAATCTAATAAGCTAACTATCAAAAGGCATGCACAAAGCTATGTAAAGCACAATCATTATTGCATAAGCAACATTAAGGATAAAAATAAATAATAATCCAAGCATGCAACACAAGTTAATAAACAACTAAACCAAAGTGTTAATAACCAAATGTTTAACCATCAAATCCAAACTTTGACACAACTTCAAAGTCTTCACCTCCTTTTCTTTCCTAAACCCTTGATCATCTTTCCCAAATACTTGAACCTTTTTCTTGACTCCACTCGGTGTTCATGTAATTCTCCCCGGGTTCTAAGATTCTCACGATAAAGATGCTCCATATTGAGATCTTCAGGAACATCACTAGAAGGGTGAGGAGGAGGAGCTAAGTCTTCAAAATCATCCTCGAATTGATTTGAGGATGGATGGGAGTTGCTCGAAGAGTCAAAGTGAGAACTAGGACCGATGCCATCACCATCACTTGGTGGCATATCGGTGTCCTCCTCATCCGGCTCTTGATGGTCGGATTTTCTCGAACCACGGTCACTTCTTGGCTTTCGTTGATACGCCTCTTGAATAGGCAACATAACCCGTTGAACCGGGTGAAAGCGAGAAAGATCGAGTTGAGGAAAATCTTGACCAACCCTTCTAAAGAGGCGAGTTAGAAGCATAGCATAAGGGAGGTTGGTTTTGGGTTTGGAAAGAGCATAATTTATACGTCGAGCGATGTAATATGCAAGATTGTACTTGGTGGAAGTAAACAGGCAAAACAACATATGCCCCATGCAAGCCGGGATATGATCCCGGTTCCCACCAAGACAAAACACATTTTCCCTAAGGATGTTTGCCCATTGGAGCATGTAATCCTTAAGGTCGCTTGAGAGCACTTCATACCTATTCACATTTCGCACATTTGTATGAAGGCTTCTCACAACGTTTCCACTACGCTCTTTCGTGATGATTTCAAGGATGAAATTTAGATCAACTTCGGTGGTGTCATTTGGAGGTTTATCGTTTGACTCCAAGAGAGCATCTAGTCTCCACTTATCCGTGAAACGACAAGTTCCTTCAAATGGCACACCAAGAATATCACCAAAGTCATCGAGGGAATATTGAATGATTTGACCATTCAACAAGAAACGAATAAAGATTTGGTCGTTGATTTCAAGCATGGAGTAAGTACTGAAGAACTCAAGAAGGAACAAGGGATAAATTACCTCGTCTATGTAAAGCAAACAATCAAACCCAATAAGCTCGAACATAGAGTTGATATATTTATCTCCCGCTATTCTTGGATCTACAATCCTACCCTCATGGAAACAACGAGAGGAAAGGGATGGAAAAGCGTTTTGGAGTTGAGGGGAAACAAAGGTTTGAGAGATGTCGGGCATATAATCTCTAGTGAATTGATGATCTTTTTGATATTGAGAAGGCATGATTAAGTACCTAAATACAGACACAAGACAATATTTCTCCAATCACTCATATGAAGAATAAAAAGAAAAACGAAAAATGAAAATGTGTTATATTAATTTCTTGACAAACATAGGATTGAATCCATATCATTTTCATGTTCACAATGTGTCTATTCTATCATTGACCAAGAACGCGTGATCTATGTTAGATCAACAATGGATTAGAACATTGTTTTTTCAAAACAAGGTTTTTAGGTAAGCATTAACAATGTCATCACCTACTTGTTCATGGGTTCATCTCAAATCCATCATTCAACCAAAATCATTTAGCCTAAATTCGGATTTGTTCTACAAGTGGGTTTTAGTGAAATCTTAATGAATATCAACCTAAGGAATCATAGTAAGATTACCATGTCAACCCACATTCCTATTAAGGTTTTAATTCAATTTCAATTTTAAAAATCCCCAATTATGAAAGGATGAACCCTAGAACAAAATAGATGAAATTGAAAGAAAATACTTACAACTAATTGATGTTAGATGAAGGATGAGTGAAACCCACAACTTGGAATCAATTAATTTGAGTGATTGAAGGTTTTGGAAGCTTCAACAATGGTGGAAAAAGTAAAACCCGTCGGCTGTGTGTTTTTGGGAGAGAGAGAGAGTTTGGTTTGAAAAAGAATAAAAAACAAAAACTGGCGCTCTGACAAAAGTTACTGCCCGCGGTACCTTATCGATAAGGAACCGCGGGTTTGAGCCGTGGAGATAAGGAACCGCCTGCAGAGGCAGGTTTCTATCTCTGAAAAACGCTAAATTTTGGAAATCCAGTTTTTCTAAAATACTTAAAATTAAATCATGAGCCTTTTAGAATATCATTGGATCATCATAACACTAAGCAATATGCCTTAACGAAGGATTACGAGTTAAATCAAGATCGAAAAGAACCGAAATGGACAAACGACTACTCGTAGCAAAACGACTAAGTGGAGAGAAATCAAGGGAAGTGAATCAAGACTAGGATCAATGCTCAAGGGATTAATGACAATCTTCAAATAGTGGTAACGAGGAGCTTGTGTCATATATAGTGGTTTAAGACGTGCCTTTCCGGCGAAACGTTAAACGGCTTTGGTAGTGAATAAGCACAAAGCAATTATTCAAGTATAGACTAAGATCACTTTCAATAATAGTCTTAGTCTAAACAAAAATATGAGCAAGGTATTAATTCACTTTCTCTCCCACAAAGGGCCTACTAACCGTATGGGTGCAAACCATAGAAATCATGCTTGATACTTTAAGCTTCTACTAACTCACTCTACATCACCATAGTGAGTCAAGTATCCAAGCAATGAAGGTTTGAGAGGATAAAAGAAAAAGAAGCACAAACCACAATTAAATGTCAAGGCAAGGATGCCGAGAACAAGCACATAGTCAAGTAATGATCAAAAGAATGATCAAAGGGCGTGTGGGAGAACGAAAGCGTACCTTGGCCACAAAGAGCAATCCATGAAGGAATAAGTGCTATGCCCAATCAATGACTATGATGAGTACTAAGTCTTCAAGGACTAGTATCATTCCCAATCATCTTGGTATCATCATTCAAAGATGTTAAAGATCAATGAAGATGATTCTTCTACAAGTGCAAGTAACTCAATCCACAACCAATTAAGTGATTGATCTTCATGAGTACCTACACAAAGCAAGATGCAAACTAGTAGATACATTTCAAGAGTATATCTAAAATGCATAAAGGCTACTAATCTTAAGTGGGATGCAATATTATCAATTAAAAGACCTATTTTTCAAAGAAAACATAGTTTTGACCAAAGAGAAACTTTAGTACAACTAGACCTTCTAATTTGAGGAGACAATGGACGATCCAAGTTTTAAAGTACAATATACTTCAAAGATCTTGAGTGACCATCGCTCTGATACCAATTGTAGAAACTATAAGGGGGGGTTGAATAGTTTCTATTCGATTGGTGACCAAATTAAAATTGCTTTCAATTTGGTTTGTATCAAAACTATATTTTACTTAAAGCTAAGTTGCATAATGATTAGGTTCAATTGAAATGCACTAGCAAGAATAATAAGCAAGTATAATGATAATGAAATAAGTAAAGAGCAAGGAAGGAGACAACCTAATGGGAAGACACCAAGATTTATAGTGGTTCGACAACGAGGCTCTATCCTCGTTTCTACTCCACTCCTCGATTACACCTACTCGAGATTTCCACTATATCCACAAGCTCCCTTCTCGGCGGAGAAAACCTTACATCGTTGCTTACATTATTTTCCGACACTAAGCTAAATGTCGAGACCTAATCTTTAGCTAGGACCAATCTACACGACGTTGCCTACTTCACAATTTAACGACACAAGGCTAGATGTCAAGTTCTAATCTTAAGGTAGAACCAATCTTCACGACGTTGCCTACTTCACCATTTTACGACACAAGGCTAGATGTCGAGTTCTAATCGAAAGCTAGAACCAATCTTCACGACTCTTCACTTTGAAGCTAAGTGAGAACTTCACACAACACAACTACTAATCACTTTAAAGTTAAGTGAGAACTCACAAGACACAACCACATCACTTTATAGTTTAGTGAGAACTCCTAATCAAATCTATTACAACTCAACTAGACTTATCCAAGTACACACATGTAGCTTGGATTTACACAACACAAATCCAAGCAAACACATATGCAATGGATGTACACAACAAATCCAAGTATTCACAAATAACTTGGATGAACACAACTAGTCCAAGTATTCATAAATACATTGGATTGACCTAAAACAAAAAGGTATCATGATGAATATGACTAGCTCATAAATTCATCTTTATCACTACACTAGTGAGTGAGTGATCTTCTCATTGGACATGGTAAAGGAGGGGATCAAGAGGATAATCATATGTAAACATCCTTAACAAATTAAGTGATCATTTACTAATGATTATGCTATAGAAAATAGAAAAAAGGCTGAGAAAAACGTCCAAGAGGCTTGCTGGAAAATGAGATTTGACCCACTATTTAAAGGAGACAAAGTTACAACGGATCTATAATGGCTACTGTACGCGGTACCTTATCTCACCCCGCGGTACCATATCGCTAAGGTACCGCGTAGGTACTTAAGGTACCGCCACTAGACTCCGCTCCGTTTTTTGTCTTTTAGTGGGGTGGGAATATCTGAGGTATTTGAACCCTTCAAAGGATATTCTAACAGCATTTGGAATATGCCATTTTCAAATTTTCATTTTCCATTTTAATAAAACATTTTCTAAAAAAGAAAGTTTATTAAAAAGTCTTTTGTCTTATTAACAAAAGTGAGTTTTAAGGATAATCATTTTGATGATCACTAAGTATGATTAAGAAAGGTTAGTGATATGATTATTACCTTGATGATAGTGTTAGTTAAATAATTCATTTTGTGTTTCTACACTAAATGTGTTGTATGGTTTGTTGTGATCAAAACTAAGAAAGATTAGTTAACACTAATAATGTTTTTAGGCATTACTTGCATTAACAAAGACCATAATCATCAAAGTCCAAAGGAGGAGCATCACTCTCATTGGGGAAGTAGGTATTGAGAAAAGTAGCAAAATCTTCCTCAAATGAGTAATTGTCCAAAGTATCAATAGTGTTTGGTGGAGGATCTTCATCAAAAGTAGGAGTAAGGTCATTATGAGAAGAATCACTCGAGAGAGTATCAGCATCATCAAAATCAAACATAAGTTGGCATGTCTGGATACTCTGAAACAAAAGCAGTTGAATCATCCCCATCGGAACTAGAGTCATCATAGATCGATGGAGACCCATAGATTGGTGGGGGATCCAATTTGGGGAGAGAATTATCAAAATCATCCACATCGTCTTGAAAGAGTGGATTGTCATGGGAAGACTCGAAAAGAGGATTATCATATACAACAAAGTCATCAAGCTTAAAACTTTCGAAAGTAGGAGTAAGCTCTTCTTGAAGCACATTAATCATTTTCGCGGATTCTTTTCCATTTGTCTTACTAGTAATTTTCCCCATCTTAAAAACTTGAGCATCATTCCCGACTCTTGAGATTAGCTCACCTTCGGCAACATCGACAAGAGCTTTTCCGGTTCTCAAAAATGGCCGACCAAGTATTAACGGAATACGAGGGTCCATTTCATAATCAACAACAACAACAAAGTCGACCGGAAAGGTGAAGGTGCCAATTTTAATGAACACATCTTCGGCAATACCAACGGAGTAAGCGAGAGTGCGATTTGCAAGCTCAAGAGTCATTTTCGTTGGAGTAAGGTCGGGTAATGATAATGTTATCCAAACACTTAAAGGCATTATATTTATACTTGCTCCGAGATCAGCTAAGGCAGCAAATTCTTCGGTTTTGTTAAAAATGCAAGGCAACACAAAACGAACGGGATCTCCAAGTTTCTCCGGAAGTTCTTTAAGAAGGATGGCAAAACAATTTTCATTCAATCGAGTATTAACAAACTCGGCCATCTTCTCCTTCTTATTAAGAAAGTCCTTAAACATCTTAACAAATTTAGGCATTTGGGCTAGAGCTTCAACAAGGCTAAAGGTGATGGGCAGTCCCGAAATCTTCTTCAAAAAGTTGGACACTTGAATATCATCCTTGGTGAGAAATTGGCACTTGTCTAAGCGAAAAGGATAAGGGATAATGGGTTTAGGTGGTGTAGGTGTAGCAGGTAAAGGTTGAGATGTTGAGGGTTGAGAAATAGAAGGTTTAGAGGTGGTTGGTGGGGTTGGTGGAGGGTTTTGCTTGGGTACTTCTTCATTAATAGGTGGAGACGGTAATGGAGAACTAGTACTAGGTGTGGTAGTAGGAGGGATAAATGGGGGTGGAGGAGGTGTAGATAGAGTAACTGGAGGAGGGATAGAAGGTCCTACTAGAGTTGCTCCACTTCGAGTAGTAATAGCACTCACATTCTCTCTGGGGTTTGTTTCGGTTGTAGAAGGAAGAGCACCTTGGGGACGAAGGGTTTGTAACATTTGAACGAATCTCCTATCTGTGGACTCTTGAATTTGTCTAGTAGATTCTTGCATTGCTTGCATGATTTTCTCATGTTCATTCAACTTTTGTAAAACCAAGTCCATTGGTGGATGAGGTACATTGAACCCTTGTTGTTGAAAACCTTGGTTTGGGTAGTGGTTATAAGGTGGAAAACCTTGAGGATTGAAACCTTGGTGTTGAAAACCTTGGTTTTGCATGTGATAGTTACCCTGATTTGCATTTGAGCGCCTCATGTTGGTATTTTCTTGAATATTAGCTCTTGGTGGCCCTTGGTAGTTTTGGTTAGGTTGTGGTGGTCTTTGTTGAAAACCGGGTGGAGCCAAGTAATTTGTCGAGTTGTAAGACAAGTGATTAACATCGACATTAGGCTTGAAATGAACTCTCTCGGTGGTGTTGTAAGCATACACTTCCGCGTGAGATTGATCATAAGCTTTATCACAATTAGCATAAGAGTGTGGCCCACCACAAGTTTCACAAGTTATATTAATAGCATTGTTGTTTTTGGAATTGTTAACGGCTTGTAAAGCAAGTGCTTCAACAACCGTAGTAAGCTTATCAAGTCTTCTTTCGGTGTCATTAGTGCTAGCACTAGCCACATTAGCCCTAACACTTTTGGTTTGTACTTTAGATTTATTCTCAATAATATCCCATGCGGCATTAGAAGACTTAACCAAAATATTACCCCCCCGAGGCACTATTTAGTGAATCTTGGTCATTCATGCTTAAACCATTGTAAAAAGTGTTAATTTGATGCACTTTTGTGAAACCATGTTGTGGACACTTTCTTAAAAGTTCCTTAAAACGGTCCCAAGATTCACTAAATGTCTCACCGTACTTTTGTTCAAAGTTAATGATTTCATTCCGCAAAGCGGTAGTACGTGAGGGTGGGAAAAATTAGTTGATGAATTTGGTCTCTAAATCCGACCACGTAAGAATACTTTGTGGTGGTTCCTTATCAAGCCAATGTCGGGCTTGTCCCTCTAAGGAGAAAGGAAAAAGTTGTAAGCGAATTACCTCTTGTGAAACCCCATAAACTTGACCGTATTAGTGAGTTGAAGAAATCTTTTGATATGGTCATGAGGATCATCAAGTGTACGCCCCAAGAAAGGTTGAGCAGAGACCATTTGAATGAAGCCGGATTTAAGCTCAAAGTTGTTGGCTCCAATCTCGGGTATGACAATAGCATCAGTGTTACCCTCTACGTGTGATTGCAAAAGCTCGATCATTGGTTGATTGTCCATGGTGACAATAGGTGGAGTAATGACTTCGGCTTGAGCTACCTTCTTCTTACGAGCACGAGTACGCATGCACACCTACAAAAGGAAAAGCAAAATAGACAAGAAATATTTTTGGTTTTTTATGTTTTTCTTTTTTTTTGTATTTTTGAAAATTTTATATTTTTTTAGGATTTTTTTGAAATTTCAAAGCAAGGAAAATAACGTTCAAAGATGAACGGATCCCAAAATCGAACGCGTCTCTCACTTAAAACCGTTAATCTTAACGAAAAGAGCCGGCAACGGCGCCATTTAATACAAGGTTTTTCAGCCTCGTATGAAAGTTCGTAAAACCGATCTCTTTGAATTGAATATTGGTAGAAAGTGCGACTCAATTGTTCTTGGTGGAAAAATAAAAGGGTTTGGTTATCTAATTTAAACTAAAAATAAAAATTTCGTTGAAAGCTTGAAAATTTAATCTAAGATAAAAACAAGTTAAAACAATGCTAAGTAAAAAGGTGGGAAAAATTAAAGTTGGAAATATAGAAACAATTCAGAAAACTAACAATTAACTAAGTCTGAAAACAAGATAATGGGAATTTCAAAGAAATTGGGGTTTTTCGGAATAATAGATAAATTCAGAGAAATCTTCGAAATAAAGACTTTTTCAGAAAAAGTAACATTTTCGGAAAAATAGGTTTTTCAGAGAAAAGGATAATTTCGGAATAATGATCTTTTCAGAGAAAAGGGTTTCTTCGGAAAAATGAAGTTTTCAGAAAAAGGAACTTTTTCGGAATAATAAGCTTTTCAGAAAAAATGGAATTTTCGGAAAAAAGACTTTTTCAAAGAAAGTAACAGTTTCGGAATAATAAGGTTTTCAGAAAAATGATAATTTCGGAATAAAGGCTTTTTCAGAAAAATGGTATTTTCAGGATAATTGATTTTTCGGAATATTAACTTTTTCGAAATAAATGGTTTTCAGAGAAATGACAATTTCATAGAAATGATAAATTCAGAAAAATGGTAAATTCGGAAAAGTTATCCCTAATCCGAAAAAGTTAGAGCACAGATACAGTTAAACAGAAACATCGAAACTTAAGAGATAAGCTACTAATAAGCACGAACCAAACAAGCAATTAACCAAATAAATTTTAAGAAGAACTAAATAAGCCACAAATTAAAAACTATAAAAACACTAAATAATCAAATCATTTAAAATCAACTAATAAGAAAATCTATAAATCTATCAAAACAACTTAATCAAAAATAAGCCAAACTCTAGAAGATCAATAACCACAATAAGCTCAAAATATCCACCACATCAAAAATAAAAAATCAATCACATGAATAAATCAATCACATAATCAAAGAGATGAGATTAACTACATGATTATCAAGATTAAGAAAAAGGTTAAGAAAGGTAGAATGAGAATTAAGAAAATAAACTTGCTTGATTAAAGATTAATATTAAAAGATTACAAGATTAATGTAAAGATTCAATAAGCTTGAAAGAAAAAAAAACTAGAGAGAAAGTAAAACACACTTAATAAAACTAAAAATTAATCTACTACTACTAAAAACTAACCACCTAACACCCTCCTAATGACATATTAGGAGGGTATTTATAGGAGGTGGGGAGATTACATGCTTAAGCTAACTTATTTCTTTCTTCTCGTCTCGACTCGACTTATTTTCTTTGTCTTTCTCGACGTCGTCTCGGGATTTGTCGATATAAGTTGAACTTGTCTTATATTTTTTTTCTATAATTAGACTTGAGTTCTTCGACTTCATTAAACTTCCGTCTTTAGACTTTTTCTTTGATAAATCTTCAGAATTGGCCTTGGACTTCCGTTCTTTTTGCATTCTCGATCTTTCGACTTCGTCTTTAGTCTTTTTCTTCGATAAAAGCCCGTGATAGCCCATGTTTTCTTCCTTTTACATCTTTTGGTCCTAAAACACAATAAATACACAAACCACACATAATTCCGACTTTTACGACATAAAATACACGTTTTGGTTTTGTTATTATTGGAAATAAATGGTAAAAGGATAAGTGTTTTCACACTTATTAACTTGTTTTGTAGTACATAATATATTGTAGATGTAAGATGAAAATTCAAATATTTTATAATTACAAAGCTTATATGTTTTATACATAGTATAAATACGAAATATCATAATAATAAAATGACGAGTTGTTATAAAAGTTATAAATCGTTTAAAGAAAAAGAAAAACTTCACGATACGTGTCTTATGAGAAATGTGCTATGAAACTTGTATTGACCATACAAAAATTTAATATACGAGTTTTTTGGTAAAAGTTTTTTTTTTAATTTTATTATTTCAAAAGACATCAAAGTACAAAGAATTTAAATGAAATTTATATATTCGTCTGTTATATAAACAAACAATTTTCTATCATAAATAAACACAAAAAACAATTACAAAATCACAAAAAACATAAGAAATACTAAAATTTCTTGTGTTTACGGACTATAATTTCAAAATTACCATCAATAAAATAGACAGTATCTAAAATATTCTCATCATCATACATATCATCATCATATGGGTCATAGTCATTATCGACATTCTTATAAGAATCTTTTCGATGTTTCCACAGACTATTAATCCATGACATATCATATGTTTTAGTTGCCGGAAATGGTGCCATATTATGAGAGAGAGGGAGCGAGTTTGTGGGTTAGGGTCATTAAAAGTATTCACGGGAATAGCATGGGTTGGGGGATGGTAGGCTTCGGGTAGGAGGGGCTTGGGTGGAGGGGTTTGGAATGATATAGTGCGGATAAGAGAGGAGATTGAATGAATAGGAGTAGACTTAATAGCGTCGTTTATCGGGGAGTTTGTGGATGTAAAAGACATTAGATTTTGGGAAGATAGGTGGGTTGATAATGGAGGCTTTGTGATAGATTTCCTAGATTGTATCATTCAGATAGGAGGAAGGGAGGGTATGTGGGGGATAAAGGGTCGTGGGTTGATGAGGTGTGGCGTTGGGAATGGGATTGGGTGAGATGTGTTAGGGGTAGAGTAAATAGGGAGTTCGATGAGCTTTTAGGTGTTATGCAAAATGTCTTTGTCAATTCTAATTATAAGGATAAATGGAATTGGGTACTTGGTGAAAACGATGACTTTACGAGAAAAAATCTTTCAAGATTGGTGGAAGAGAAGATGTTACATGTAGACAGTAGAGGAAAAGAGACGCTTTGGAATAATTTGGTGCCTAGGAAAGTAAACATATTCGTGTGGAGAGCGCTTAAAGGAAGACTTCCGGTTCGGGTGGATCTTGATAGAAGAGGAATTGATGTGGATTCGGTTCTCTGTACTAGTTGTAATAATATTGTGGAAACTTGCGCTCATAGTTTGGTTATGTGCGATTTGGCGATGAGTGTTTGGGGTAGCATTTTCAATTGGTGGAAGGTTGGAAGCGTTAATTCCTTTTCTATTGATGATTTTTTTTTTCATCCAATGGAGGTGTTAATATTCCCAACATTCTTAATCGTGTTTGACAAGCCGTTATATGGACGTCCGACTACTTCATTTGGAAAGAAAGAAACGCGCGTGTCTTTGGTAAAAAGTTTCAAGTACTAACAAGATAATTCAAGATATCCAAATTAAAAGCTTCGAATGGATTGCGAGAAGATAAAATAATACAAAGATTTAGATTGGCAACAATGGTTGTGGGAGCCTTACAAGATCCGGATACAGTAAGTATTTTTTAAGTTCGGTTTGAGATACAATGGTTGTTGATTTAATGACAGGGAGTCAGATTTTTCTATAACAACTGATCCGGATTGAAGAACATAATGGATTGACATCAGTGGTTCATTAGTTGTTTGATACGGGTAATTGCGATGTGTAAAACAGTCGTTGTGCAGCGGTTATCCTTTGCGGTATCTGACTGTCAAGTATCAAGGGTTGCTGAAGATTTTGAGTGTGTCTGTAGTGCTGATGTATAGTTTGTATGTAGATTTTTAGTCCCTGTGCTTTTAATTTTTGTCTGCAAAAGTGGTTCTGAGTTGGGCCTTTATTATTGTTTCTCATCTGGGCCTTGTTGTTTAGGGATGCAGGCGTATAGTGGGAGTGAGCTTTGGTGATCTGTTTCTTCATTTGAGAGTGAAGCTAGTATGCTATTTGTGTGTGAACATTGAATTAAGGTATGCGTTGGAATATGGTGGCTTTAGTCCTAGTTCTAAGTTTATATGTATTTTTTATTTTCATTTTTATTTTTATTTTTTTGGTTCCACTCCTTAAGCTTCTTGTTAACGGTGGATGCCTTTGTTTGTACTTTGTCTTTATTTTGAATATATTGCCTTTTCAAAAAAAAAGTCGAACTCAAATACCTTGGCGAGTCGAGTAAGTAATGCCTCTAAAAACAAATAAACCACCATTTTTTATTGATTTTTTATAAAGGAGGAATAATTTCATTCCATAGATTATAACATTACATCTTTCATTGATTGTACAAAATCATAATCTAGAACTCTATTCTCAAGGACGACTTCATCGTTACGACCTACGACCCAAGTAGCCATACTGTGAGCAACCTTATTCTCTTCTCTTTTAACAAACGACCTTTCACAAGAGCTAAAATATAGAGAGGGAGATAAAATATGTGAAAAGATGCTTGCAATCTGTAAGGGGGTAGGACCGGTACGTAATGCATTAACTAGGCACAAGGAGTCAGATTCAAAGATGACATTTTGGAAACTTCTACTTTTAGCGTGACCCATAGCCCACATGATAGCTTTCGCTTCAGCTTCCAATGTCGAACTCGCAAAATATTCGCCCCGAGCACCTGACAATAACACTTCCCCACTATAGTTCCGAACAACAAAACCTAGACCCACCTTTCCAGACTCTTTAACCCAAGATGCGTCACAATTAACTTTTACCTAGTCAGGTTGTGGATTGGTCCATATGGGAGATCTCATCTCCTGTACCGCGCGTGCTCTTGACATATCCTTTTGGTTCGCCTTATGATATTCTGCAAGCATACGTTTAACAACAACATCTACTGCTACTCTAGGTAGGTAACTCGTCACCACGTCTCCTATTACATACTTCAACAAATATCTACTTAAAGCTACTTTGAAACCTCAAATAACTTGATAAGACCACACGTCCTATTTAGAAGGATTCTATAGTCAATACTCACATAACTCACAAATCATATATTCTAAATTGATCTGGTTATTTATAAAAATATTTACAAACATAAAAAAG
The DNA here is from genome assembly GCA_025667525.1 of Glebionis coronaria. NCBI lineage: Eukaryota > Viridiplantae > Streptophyta > Magnoliopsida > Asterales > Asteraceae > Glebionis > Glebionis coronaria. Next base: position 77,234,660 of record CM046874.1, on the reverse strand, counting down.
AGTCGAAATCGAGATTTTATTGAAGAAATAAAACCAAAGATTTAATCAAATAGTATGTAGTGATCAAAGTCCTCTTATGTGTTTTGATGATTATGCAATGAAATACTTAAATATAGTTGTATACCACCAAAATTCTAACATTTTCTTATGAAAACGTCTAAATTTAGTTCGATTTTCTATTATATTTTTGGACATGCTCTCAGTCACAACAAAAACTTTGTACTCTTTTCTAAAAAAATAGACTTTGAATGTACCATGCTTATTTATAATAATCTACTTGTCATTTTATAAAATTCATCTACTCCAAACTATTAATTTCATAAAATCAGTTAGATTGTATTTGAGTCAGGTGTTAAAATACTGATTTATATATCTAAAATGGGCCAAGTTGAAATTCTAAATAACAATAGGGTGGTAAAGAAATAAATTTGTTGGTGCCAAAAAATAAACCCTTCAACTAGGTCATCTTCTTTATCATCGACTTAACTCCATAGAAAAAAAATTGAAGCTTCGATCATAATAAACTGAAATGCACATTATCTGTCAATAAAGACGTTGAAAGAACTCGGTATGTTGATGCCTCCTAGTAATTTGATGCATTGGGTCCATGCTCGTGTCACCCGGTGTCAGGGCTAGGCATGCATATCATTATTCATATGTTCAACTGCATATTTGTCATTAAGCTCTCTTGAAATATCACTTTTTTTCCTAAAAAATAGATTACCTTCATCATCCACAAGAGTAACTTGTACTTCCATAATATTCTTTTAAATCCTATCAATTTTCTCAATAATCGAGGTATAATTAGCTTACTGATGAGGAGTACCATCCTCAGACATAAACCACCTGAAACATCATCCAAACCAACTAACTTAGAAGTCCTACCATTCATACCCAAATCCTCGTCATTTTTCACATAATTAAGCGCATCAAATGAATTTGAGTTACTAGCCTCTTTACTTGGATCAACCTCTTTACTAGGCCTCAAAACAACTTTCTTTATTTCCCACTTGAAGTAGTATTCTTTGATAGTCCCGAATACCCGTTTGAAATTCACTTTAAGGTTAATCGGTACACCCGTAGCTACTTACCTAGGCTTGTTCACATTCTTTGCTCTAGTTGATCTTGTAACCTTAGGACAATCCTCAAGTACATGGCCAAAAATCTTACAACTCGAGCATCTATGAGGTTTCCACTCATATTCAACACAAATATTGTTTAAATAGAACCCTTTTCTTTGAGTTTAGGCATAACCACCATAATAGTATCTATCAACTCTACATCAACACGGAATTCAATCATTGCTATAATATAATTAGACCTACCCAATGATTCCAAACACATTTAAGCCGCATAGGAATCAAGCATCAAGGGAGTATCAAGTTTTGTAGCAATTGCACTAAGACCATCTTCACTAAATTCCGTCATAGAAACATCATGAAGTTTCACCCAAACCGGAATATTATTGACATATTCTTTCAACATATTTATATCCAAGTTCCATTTATTCAGGATACCTGGGTTATTTCGAATAAACCAGTTACCACCTTCAAGCAACATTCATATCATCCATAAAGTTAAATTGAAAGAAGAATAACCCGGTCGACGTGTTAAGCATTGATTTAACTAATTCAAATTTATTCCAAGTATTCTTAACATAATTCGCGACAACATGGTATGCCACCCGTTTCCCAAGAAAAAACCATACACCGATTAACTTACCTTTCAGTAGTCATACGGTTATATTCCAGTGGGACCGTCACTTGACTTCCATTCGTCGTCGGTGTAACGAATTTGTGCAAGTTAAGATCATCTCGATTCTTTTCACTTATAAAAATGTTAGCAAATGACGTACCCGTAGGATCGAGATTGCCACTCGGTGTCTGCTCCTTATCAACTCCAATCTTGCTCGCGTCACCATAAACATGGACACCAGCTAATGGCTTCACACCAGTAGATATAGCTATGTTCCCATCATTCAAAAGAACCTCATCATCACCAACACCTTTTTTATCTTTCACACTACTACTACTCACATCTATGTAATCATCACCAACCCCTTTGTTGTCCCATATAATTGTGATGATTAAGCAATGAAGAGAGAAAGAAAATAGATGAAGAAGAGATGAATTCCTAGAGAGAGAAAGTAGTGAGAGAAAGTAGAGAGGAGATGATTAACTTGGTGAGATTAGATTAAGAAAAGAAGTTACAAATGACCATCCACCCTCCTAACATGCTAGGAGGGTAGTATATATAGTCCACCCACATGCGGGCTTTAATGGACTATATATTGGGCCGGGCTTGTCTTTTGGACTTTAATTAGTTTAAATCCAAGCCCGTGAACCACGACTAAATAACTACTTATTACAACGTTCTAATAAATATTACAATAGAAACCTATGACCGAACATTCTTGTTTGACTCAACATTTTGAGGCTAACAATCTCCCCCAATGTGAGGTTATTCCTCTTTGATATTTGGATTCCAATAGAGATTTATGAATTTCGTCATAAATGAGTCTTGAACGTGTAACAGTAGTTTTGTTCCTTCATGCTGTGATCTTTGAGCCTTTGTCGTTGTCTTTCGACTTTGTCTTTAAGTCTTGAGATCTTCAAATCATCCTTGACTTGTCATTGCCATCTTGCGATCTTGTGTCTTTATCCACATGCTCACACTATCAATTGTTGGATAAGTCTTTGGGCATGAATATGTGGTTGTGAATCTTTGACTTTGCTGAGTACACCGTGACGCCACCTTCTCGAGACAAAACATAGACACGGACTGAATGGCTTTGACATTCGTCCTAAATCGGTAGCGTTTTACCTCCGGTCGGTGAAGACCGTTATGCGATATTAAATATCGTACCTGTGATCAGGTAGATTCAATTAAGAATCTCCTTGACAGGGTTTCGCGGCAGTACTAGCCGTTCTCTTTACTCGACCGTCTCAAAGCAAGACTGCGAACATAAAGAGTGAATCAATTGGATAAATATCCGCTTGATTAAAGTCGTCAATTCACATTCCTGGAACAAGTTTGATTCATTAAGAATCTTACCATTGTTGCTTTCCAGTTGACACAAGTTTGATTCATAAGAATCTCACAAGTCACCTACCGTAGCGCTGTTTGATGTTGACGCTAGAAGGATTTCCATTCGTCACTGTGAATATTAATAAATATCACTCTGAATGTTCTGGCAAGACCATAAAGATATTGCGTAGAAACCTGAAACGAGTTTGAATCAATTCAGAATCAAACCACTGTTACTTTTCAGTTTTACATATGTTCAATTCATAAAGAATCTTGCATATGACCTACCGCAGTGCTGTTTGATGTTAACACTGGAAGGATTTCCACTCATCATTGTGAATACTAAGTAGTATCACTCTGAGTGTTCTAGCAATATCGCAAGGATATAGCGTAGGACTCTCTTGATCTTCATCCGTGTGTCCTAACGAGATTTGATTGATCTCTTGGCTCTAGACTCGATTTGTGCACTTTTAGTGGTCGGAGGCTGGAGCAGATGCCACCTATTCAATATCAACTATCTCGGAGTGAGAAAGTCAATAGAAGTCGTGTTGATCTCCGTGACAATAAAACAAACTTCTTTTGAGAGAAGCCTGAGTAGCTAGGAAAGGGTTGTGCTTCACATCACTGGGTCCATGATGAGTTTGTCTTCATGATGGGTTGACCCGGTTTCTGCCTAAGTTGTATGGAGGGCTTCTTTCTTTAGACCCTTTATCCTTACATTTCTTTTTCATTCTTCAACCCCTTCAATGCTTACCAAGACATCATTAATAGCACCTTGTTGTGATTGTTCCAGTGCTATCATCAGTACTTAGTCGGCATTCAGCTACGTTCACATTCTACTCCATCTTTCCTAAGGACTTCTAATAATCTATTGGATTGTCCCTGGGAAGATCCCTCCGGTGCTGGTTGGATCATAGGACTTAAACCTAACCACCTTTTTGACACCAATAACGTCGTGAATTAAATATGTTGTGGGTATTTGATCGTAACCATGAAAACCACTTTAAATTCTAACAAAGTGTGTGAAAAACATTTAACACCTTGCTAGTTTTGTCGTTTCAGAAAAGCTCCCCCTTCACATGTGCATCGATAATCGAAAGTGTTTCGCACATATGGGTAAGAGTTAAAGTTCTTGAGTCTTATAGATCACATTTTAATCACATTTTCTCCCCCTATCTCTAATATATAAAATCTTTTGATATTAGAGATACCAAATTTGATTAAAATATATTTTGAAAAATAGTCTTGAAAATCTTCGGGAGAAAGATGTGTTAATCTTTTGCATGAAGTTGAATTGCTCCCCCTCAAAAATTGATCCAATGGAATTGTCATTACGAGGATTTGATCCACATTAAACTTTTGAGGATAGGAGTTGTTGAACACACAATTTTTGAAAGATTTTGAATATCATTGAGAAATTCTTGAAAAAATTGTGTTCAACGCTTTTTGAAAAATCAATTCTTTTTGACGAAAATGTTTTTCTAAAGCATAAACTTGAGTTCATAGACTTTGAATGTCTTGACGAATCCACTCAAGTGTAAGAAGATTTAACTTCTTTTGCTAAGGGTAAGAGTACAAAAGCGTACACTCCCCCGTGAATTTAGATCCGGGTTGCAATCTGAAAGTGATTACAAGCCATTGTGTTGAGCTCAAAACGTTGAATGTTTTGTGACAAGCTCAACCCAAGATAGATTGCTCTACCCGTTGGTTAGGATAAGTTATTTTTAAAGATACACTTTCCTTTATTTGAAGTTCGAGTTACAGTCTGACATTTAACTGTAAGTCGTTTACATGAGCTTAAAAACTTTGAATGTTTTTGTCGATAGCTCATGACCGAGAAATTTTATTTTCCCGTTGTTGAGGATAAGTAATCATCGTGATCAACTTTCCTTTCTTTGAAGTACGAGTCACAATCTGAGGTAATTGTAAATCATTGAAATGACATGTTTTGAAAAATATTTACAACTTTCATTCGAGCTTTATGTACACACCCGTGTCGTTATTGAGCGACATTTCTAGGTACGTCCATATTATCGATACTGAAAGACATGTCGAGAGGAATATTTTTGGTATTTTGAAAGTTTTTCCATTTTTTTAATTTGTTTTTCTACGGATATTTACGTTTTATTATATTTTATTTTTTTTCAAGTTTTTCGAAAATAATCCACAATAGACTTTTGTACAGCAGAAGAAGGTGATATCGAATATACAGAATTGGAACCCTTTGAAGAAGGAGAAGTGGGTTCAGAATCCGCTGTTGTACCTGCAATCACAGAAGACGAGTTTGCACAAATACTAGAATTAGGAGTAACAAATTCCTTTTCAGCGTGTAGAACAGTAGCATTAGTGCTGGTGCAGGTGTCATCACTCTTCTCTATTGGAATCCACTTAAGACCAATGATACGAACTCAGGGGTCTAAGAGATAAATATAAAATCTGCTGGAATATTTAGTTTTGTTTATTTATTTACTTTCTAGTTATTAAGTGCTTTCCTTGTTTAAGTTATCTTGTTGAACAAGATTATTGAGTCTTTATATAGGGTTAGGAGTCTATCAGTTTAGGAGGAGGGAATAGGACCTGTCTTCGGACTTGGAACAACTTTAGATTAGGGTTTATTGTTCTTTGTTTTCTGTTTTTCTTCATTATTAATAAAATCATCAGCAAGTTCGTATCAACCAACTTCTGTGAAGATCCGACCCGTTGGTTTCCACTGAAGACTAGATTTAGGAGTAGCTTTCTCTTGCACAGCGGAAGACTTCTTTGAGAGAAACTATGTCCTTTTTGAATCCACGTTTCAGATTTGGTGTGGTTGCTTTTCTTTACGACGGGTTTGTATCTCCTTGTTGTCTTATGGGATTCTGTATTCGATCTCCGTTCAAAGGAACGAGATTTGACCTCATAGAGGTATTGCAAAATGCAATGGTCATGATTTACATTGTGAATGCCCTTTTTGCAAGTGGGACATACAGGGAATTTGGGATTCACGAAAGTACTTGTATTCCTTTGTTTTCCAAATCGTTCAGGCGTAGTGTTTGAAACACGACTATTCATGGATGGTTTCCAATTCCTAGATGGCTGAAGAGGGATCCTAGGTTTTGGTTGACTACCATTAGGAGTGTGTGGAACTCTAGCGAGATTTGGTGAACTAGGTTTTTCATACACTGGTTTGTCTTTCTGAATCTTCCCTTTTTGTTTCGCATCCTCTAGGTTGTGGGTATGAACGAGGTGATTTGAACCTACAGATTCCTTTGTGGACGTGAATGTCACACGTTTTGGAGGAGTCCTAGAAGTGCTAGGTGCATTCACATGGTTGGGTTTAGCAGCAGTGTGCTTTCTAAATGGAGGAACATAGGGTGATATGGATGGTTTTGGAACACTTGGTTGCATATCAGTCTTAGGGGGTAATCTAGATTTCATATGAGAAGAATTGGAGAACGGATTCGGTTTTCCTAAGATAGACGGCTTTGGATCCTTGTAGGCATTGGGTTGTCGAACAACAGGTTTCTTAATGCTAGGTTCCACAATTTTTCCACCCATTTTAGCAATGAGTTTCTGCAACTCTGCTATCGCTCTGTACCTGTCTTGTAATTGAGCTTTCAACCCTTTAATTTCCAAATTCTGTTCATTCATTTCTCGAAATGTTTGGGAAAGTTTTTCTTGCAATTTATTATCATGTGGAAAACTACCAACTTCTTTTTGCAGAGCAAGTTCAAGTGAATGACAATGTTTTTGAAGGAAATCAGTTTTGTGTTGAAGTAACTCAAAAGCCTTTTTGTCAACATTTTCTTTCCGTTTCGAAAGCTCAATTTCAAGACGTTCACATTCTTTGATCTTATCAAGATATTGGCATGCAACTTCAGAATATTCATCAATATCAGCACAAGATGTAAAATAAGCACACATAATATCTTTAGAAACGCATTCTTGCAAGAGTAAATCATATTCATCAGAAAAAACGGACTTGTCCATTTGAAGATCATCAATTGCTTTCTCAAGAGACTCAACATATTGTAAATCATCAAACATTTCAGACCGAATTAAGCTTTCGAATTTAAGAACATTTTCTTTTAGTGTGGCCGCGTTCGGTATTAAGATTTTTTTGACAAGCACAGTTATGTCTTGAGGAATTGGTTTCTTCCACTCGTCATTTTGTCGTTGTTTCCAATCATTATCAACAATGGACTTAATATTATCTATGTAATGAGTAAGAAACCCAAATATCTGCCTACTCTTGCTTTTAGAAGCATCTAGGGGCAAGTAGTTGATGAACTTAGAAACGTTTGTTTTCTTAGTGGCAAACGCTTTCTTCCATTGAATTCTCTTTTGCCTGCATTCTAAAAATACTTCCTCACGAGATTGCTGAGTTTGTTTGTGGAACAGACCATAAAGACTATTCTCATAAGCATAATTATATGGTTTCACAAACTCCTTATTAACTGATGGTTGACTATCAGCATCCCAAAGGGCAGTCTCTTCACTATTGGCACTTAGAGGCATGCAATCAAGATCTGTCCTTTCAGTCTCATCAAGATAAAGATGCGGGTTCGCAGCTTGAGCTTTGGCAAGGTACTCAGGACTTGCAAAGCTAGCTTGACCCTTAGACATCGATGGAGGTGCTAGCATTCTTACGGATTGAATAGAATCATGCGTTTTATAAACAACGTTCTTCAAAAAGTCGACTTGTGCTTCTAGTTTCGTAACTTTTTCGGTTTCTTTATCATATCTACTTTTGAAGTCTTGTTTTAACGCATCTACCTATTGTTTCTTATCCTCTAGAATTTTAGCAGAATCAGTAGTGGTCATAGAGAGCTTTTGTTCAAGTTCATTAACTTTGGTATTGGCAAGGTACGTTTTTTGACGTTCATCCATTAAGAAAACATTATATTGACGCTTCTCTTTAGCTAATAACTCAAGAGTTGTATTATATTTGTTTTCAAAATCGTCCTTTTGATTTTTTAACGCACTTCCCTTGTACCCCTCAAGCTCTTTGGTTTTCTGAATAAGCTCAGCCCTATTACTTTCAAGGGTCTCATTAGATTTAATTAGATCGGCTTTGCATTCTTCAAAGTTTTGAGTGAGCGCTGCGTTTGCCTTCTTTAATTGCTTGTGACTCTTTCTAGTTTCATTGACATCTTTTTGTAAACTAGCAATTAAATTAGCAAGCGCGACACGCTCCTCATCATCATACTCATTTGCATGTTGATCATCCTCAGACTCATTATTGCACATGTCTGATGAATCGGGTGTGGTATTACTATCAACCGTTTCCATCATACACGTGTCATTAATGGCATTGGGTAGATCACTATGCTCAGGAATATCACCAAACACATTATATTCATCAGTAGTGTGTACCTTATCGATTGGCTCAGTGTCAAAGATAGGACCATTGTCATCTTCAGTGACTTTGAGAACTTCTTCAACATGTTCCATGTACGAGTAATGTGATTCTAATTCCTGGTCAGAGGCTTCATCATCAGTGTCATCAAGCATAGCTCCTTCCTCAGCTGACAGTTTTACCCCTGCTTCCATCTTCTTGCATAGCAGCATCTTTTCCTTATGGTAGCTAGAGTCCCTAACCCGTTTCGGCTTCCTACATTCCTTTGCCATATGCCCATAACCTTGGCAATTATAACACTGAATCCCACTTTGTTGAACCACTTGAGTTCCAACAGTTTCCCTATTCCCAGTAGCAGCAGCAATCCTCTGAGTATCATACTTGGCAGTTTGACGATCATACCTTGCAGAACCCTCAACATGTGTTGGATTATGTCGATCATACCTAGAAGGACTTTCACCACGTCGACGTGTGTCATACCTTGGAGGACTCGCAACATATCGGTTCTTTCTGTTAGATGATGTTCGAAGATTGTTGTTGGTGGGTTTGTAGATCTTCTGGTAAGTCTTCATAATGAAAGCAATTTGTTGTTTCATCTCACGATTCTTCTGAGCTTGATCTTCATCACTATCTTCTTCAGATGATGACGCAGATGGTGGTGAAGTTGCTCTTGGTGCTTTGCCGCGTGATCTTGTGGATGATGAAGACTTGGATGATGTGGAATATCGTGGTGAGGATGATGGGCTAGAGTATGGCTTAGGAGCACGAGATCGATGATCTTGGACATTTTGAGTGGTAGTTAATAAAGCAAGTGGATTAGCCGTCTTTGCAACTCGTTCAGCTCGAATCTCATTTGCTTCATGCTGAAATTGTTTCAAGATATCAAAGAGAGTGTGATAGTTTACCTTGTCTAACTGCTTCTGTTGTTTCACCAAAGTGACAAAACGTGTCCACTCTGGTTGGAGTTGTTGTAGAAATTGCACATTGACTTGCATGGTGGAGACTTCCAAGTTGTTTCTTGTCATATCATTCATCATCTTGTAAAATCTTGAATAATAGGACTCAATTGATTCTCCATCCAATGCAGTAAACTTACCAAAGTTCCAAAACAAGTTTGTTTTGACAGCTTGCTTGTTGAGAGACTCTCCTTGTTGCAAGCGTTCAATGGCCGTCCACATTTCTTGTGCTGTAGGACATGCATCGATTGTGGAATAAATATCATCTCCAATTCCACTTAGGATCATATAGATCGCTTCTTTTTCTGCATCATGCCAAGCATGTTTCTCGGGTGTAAGATCAGATAAAGTTTCCTTTTTCTTTGTTGCAGGTACTTCTGGACATGTGTCTGTGGCTGGTGTATAAGGAACATCAATTTCGGAAAAGACATATGGGCCATGGTTAATACATTGTCTCAAGGCATCACCATTAGGTCTTGTATCAAGATAGCGAAGAAAGCGTGATTGCCATTGAGCATATCGACCAGCCACAAGCATTGGTGGTCTCTCTTTATTACCCGCGACCATGATGTTGTTGTTCGTCACACGATATTCTGTAGTAGAATCCATCTCAAAATTCTCTGAAATGATGAAGTGAATATGGATCTTAAGTAGATTTGTTGTGATTGTTGTTGTGGTTTAAATTCTGAAAATTGCAATTTTTCTCCAGGCCGACAATAAATTCTCCAGTCCGACAAAAACGGTAGTCCAAAAATTTTGTAATCGCCAAAATTTGAAATCGAGCTAGAAATGTCCTAAAACTAGTATGGAAAAAATTTGAATTTACTTGACGAAAAAAAATTTTAACTCTTTTTTTTTTTTTTTTTTTTTTTTGATCTTCGTGGAAACGATATTCTGAAACTAGTCTAGATAGTGGCTAAGTCTAAAAAATACCCAAACAAAATTTAGCAAAAACACATCATCGGAATCACTTCGTCGGAATAATCAAATCGGAATAACCAATCGGAATGTTATCGGAATGCACCAATCGGAATGTTATCGAAATGCACCAATCGGAATGTTATCGGAATGTATGATCGGAATGTATGATCGGAATGATCGGAATGTATGATCGGCATGACGAATCGGAATACCAATCGGAATACCAAATCGGAATACCTTGTTGGAATGCCAATCGGAATATCTGAAGTCCAGTCGGAATATTCGAAGTCCAATCGGAATGTTCGAAGACCAATCGGAATGTTGATCGGAAAAGCTGGTCGGAATGTTAAAACCCTTTTCCGATTGCACTGATCGGAATATATCCCCCTTTTCTCGGACAAAACTCAACCAATACGTGATTTTAAGCCAAAAAATGATCAAAAAACCCAAAAATTTTGTGTTTTTAGCCAAAGTAAATATACCAAATCACTACTACAACTATGTAGAAGATGTAGATGAAGAAGTAGAGCACAAAAAACACAAAAAAAAATTTTAATCCGAGATGATTTATGGATTAAATCATTCGAATCAAATATAATAACAACAATGAATCACAAATCTACCTCATGGCGATTGATACCAAATATTGTCCCATATAATTGTGATGATTAAGCAATGAAGAGAGAAAGAAAATAGATGAAGAAGAGATGAATTCCTAGAGAGAGAAAGTAGTGAGAGAAAGTAGAGAGGAGATGATTAACTTGGTGAGATTAGATTAAGAAAAGAAGTTACAAATGACCATCCACCCTCCTAACATGCTAGGAGGGTAGTATATATAGTCCACCCACATGCGGGCTTTAATGGACTATATATTGGGTCGGGCTTGTCTTTTGGACTTTAATTAGTTTAAATCCAAGCCCGTGAACCACGACTAAATAACTACTTATTACAACGTTCTAATAAATATTACGATAGAAACTTATGACCGAACATTCTGAGGCTAACACCCTTTCTTCTATTAACACCACTCTCACTCCCCCTCCACTTAGAATTCAAGAACCCCTTTTCCATATTACCACGACAACCAACAACAATCGACTACAACCACACCTAAATAGCTATGGTCATAACCAAGCCAACCAATTAAGCAACGATCAGAAAACAACACACGTTAAGTGTAATGTCGACACAAAAAACCTTAGATGTTGTGAATCGATAGTAGAAAGCACAATAAGACAAAGCCACAAGTAAACAAAAAACCCTGACCGAAACTAGGGGTTTTCAGTACTTACAAAACCACAAGATCGATTGTAATGAGTAACGATGAATAATGATAATAACTAATAAACGCACTAGCAGCAACGTTATTGATCAAGCAGTGAAACCATATAAGCGAAACCCAAAAGACCAATTCTAAAAAAACCTTAAAATCACCAAGAACCTAACGAAACTACAACATACAACTAATCACGATTAGAAAAAAAATACTAAACGAAGTTAATACTTTAACAGAGCGATCGTTGAATGAGGATGTTAATCGAGAAGAAATGCTAGATGATTTATGGTTTTTTGATTGAAAAAATCGCCTAAATAGAGTCAGGGTTGGTTCACAATGGCCCTGGGATTCTATCTAGACTTGTTATGGTCCATTATAAATGTATATGAGTTAACCTTTATGTAGTAAGACAATATGTCTAATAAAATCAATTGAGCTAGTCCAGTTGGTCATCAAAGGTGTCTTTTGAAAGTAGTTATCACATACAAGAGGTATAAGGTTCATTTTTTTATGTGGAGTTGAGGTTTTGTTTCAAGGTAGAAATCTATAGGATTCTGCCTCATAGATGTGTCAATTCGAGGATGAAAGTGACTACCTTCTAGCTATGTAATGTAGAATTGAATCACCATTTATCATTCAACGCTTGTAGAGGCTACCTCCTGGGTAAATACTACGAAATCGAATAACTAACTTAGTTAATGTACTAACTTGTTCTTTTAAAAATATAGGTCTAATAAAGCTTGTATCGTTCCATCAAAAGGTATCCAAACAAATAAATATCATAGTATGAGCCACTTAATATTTAACTTAGTGCGTCAGTGTATGTTGAGTTCGAGCCTATCTTGACTTGTTTATAAGCTCATAGAGCGGGCAAGTAATACAACTAAATTTTAGGCAAACAACAAAATTAAAAAATTATTTGAGAATTTACGCTAAATACTTAACAATCCTATATTAAGTTTTACATTGCATCCTCATGGTCGCCTCCATCATCACCAATCCACCACCATCAACCGCCGCCATCACCACTACCAACCCTACCTACCACTACCAATCACCATCGCCAATAACCCCACCCACAAATACCAAGTCGCCACTACCAACCACATCGATCATCTTTTTACCCCAGCGACACCCACGATTGCCACCCAACACCGTCGTCACAACCAGTTTGGAATTACGGATGTTCCTAGTTTTATTAAGCGACATTGTCATTCATTACTAACCCGTGTGTAACGCCGACACTAGCACGAGTCCCACCTACCCTACCACTCTCAACCTCAACCATCTTCACCATCGAAATAAGGGTAATGTGGGGATGGTAGGTGGTGATGACAAGGGTGATTGATTGATGCAAATTATTCTAGAAAATCAAAATAAGAAAAGTAAATAAAATGTAGACATACAAATAATCTCCAGCAGACATAAAAATAATGCTCATACATTATTTAAAGAAACTAAATAAAAGACATATATGACAAGACAAATAATACTCCTAGGTATCATTGATGGTGGCGACGGTGATATGCAGTTTTTGTGATTATTGAGGGATTGTAATAGAGGCGATGGTGTGTGACTGAGACGTATAAATTATATTTAAATGAAAATAATAATAAATTATCAACCCACAAGCCTAAACACATCGATATGAACACGACATAGTTACCACCCTAGAAAATCAGCTATTGAGTATCTTAAGTGCTGTTTGGCATTATACTTTTGTAAACGTTTGTAGTATGTTTTAGTCCTCTTTGGCTATAAAACAATAAACGGTTAGAAATCTTGTTAAAATCGGGTCCACAGCCGTCCCACGCTTGCGTATGTGGGGCTAAGTCTTGACGTTTCCGTCCAATTACCTTGCAGCCAACGTTTACTTATGTTCTTTCCACTACATCATCCAATTACTTTTATTCTCAACTTCATAATTTACTAATCATCACATGCTATAAAAATAGTTAAATACTACTACTACTATGTAAATATTACTATTATTTAATTGTAGTAAAAAAGGTACATTGGATTATGCTCTAAGTTTTCATCTTTAAATAATAACTATCATGGTACCTGTGTAATGCGGCGGCGGGTACCTATAATTATTTTTTAAGACTAACAAATATTAATCTCTTATTCATTAAGTTTGTATTGTTAAAGTTGTAAAAAAACCTTTAAATTTAAAAAAAAAATTATAGTTAATAAAAATATAGTAAACTGAATACTGAATTAAAGAGTATAAAAATTTTAGAAAATATGGTGAAATTAGATTATAAAAATAATAAATAAATAAAAAGAATTTTCAATTTAAAAAAAAAATGTTATTTAATTAGTTTGTTACAAAAGATTGTTAGAAAGAGTTATAATATATAATGTTGATGAATATATCAACAACCTGCTTTATTTAGTAGAAAAAAAGTCTGAATTTTCAGATTTGTTATTTTAAGAAGGTACTAAATACTTTATAAAGTAGTATAAATAAATATACATATTTCTTTTTCTAAAAAACATGGTCATTTACATTATCTATGTCTAACAAAATATCTAGGGGAGGTCGGTAGCCCAAAACGAACTATCGTTTAGACGTCGTTGAGCAAAAAGACTAAATAGAAAAATAAAAAAAATATGAACAATAACATGTGGGGACAATGAATAGTACAACGAAGAGTAAAAATTACGAAAATAATTTCAATGGTTAGTATTCTGTTGTTAAATTAGTCGTTTTGTCTTATTATCGTTACTTAAGCATTAACTTTGCAATGAACCAATAACTTCAAAAACGATTTCTTTAAAAATTAGTTAAGTAAATAACTTATGATCGTTAATGTCCCATTGCAAAGTTAGTGTTTTTGCATAACGGACGTTACTTTACGACCAAATTTTCAACGAGCCGTTAACCACGAATACTATTTCTTTACAACGAACAGTCCGCAACGAAGCGTGGATGCATGCGTAGATAAAATATTATCTCTTCGATACAGTGTCTAAAGCAATGCGGCACACTTCAAAATTTTGATCAGATAACGATATTCTTATTTTATTGAACGGGATGAAAGCATGTTTATGTTGAGAAAAGTGACACCGGACTTAAGCAAACCCACGACTAAAAATATGAAATGCAATAAAAGATGACACGGATATTTAACGTGAAAAACCCCAATAGGGTAAAAACCACGGGCAAGGAAAGATACTTCTTTATGTAGAAACTAGGAGTTACACTTTCTCTAGTTAACACTACTAGGAACTACTACAAACTCTATAAGTTACACACACGAGAACTAGGAGAAAGAAAAGAATGGGATGCAAAATGAAGCAAGTTCTATTGCCTTTTATAGGCATTCTTCCTTGCACATTGACATCACCCATGACAACATTAGACCAAGTTGCCAACAACTTGTAGCTTCAACTTGTATGCAACTTGCAAGATTCCCATGTGATACATTGCATCTTATTTTAACAATCTCCCACTTGAAGATTCAATTGAAGCCCAATCAATCTCCACACCGTTATCCTTCCTTGCACTTCCATGTTGCTTACGTTTCTGCTAGGCCGCATGAGGATCGACACCATATTAACTTGTCACCACTGATTGCTTTCGTCAGATAATCTGCCACGTTATCATCAGTATGAATTTTACGCATATCCACGGTTCCTTCCTCCACTTTCTCACGAACGAAGTGATACTGAACTCGTATATGCTTTGTCCTTGAATGAAATGTTGGATTCCTTGCCAGATACAAGGCGCTCTGGTTGTCACAAAATAGAGTAATTATCTCTTGTTTGTTCCCGACCTCCTCCAACAACATCTTCAACCACACTGCTTCTTTGATGGCTTGAGTAGCTGCAACATATTCTACTTCTATCGTTGACATAGCCACAACTGATTGCAGTTTTGAAGCCCAGCTTACTGTTCCGCCACAAACCGTGAACACATACCCGGTGGTTGATTTTCTTCCATCAACATCACCTGTATAATCTGAATCAACAAATCCTTTGACAATTACATCCGATTCTCCAAAACATAATGCAACATTTAAGGTTCCTTTAAGATATCTAAGGATCCTCTTCACAGCTTCCCAATGCTCTCTACCAGGTTCCGCCATGTACCGACTCACTACTCCCACTGCATGTGCAATGTCTGGTCTTGTACATATCATCGCGAACATTAAACTTCCCACTATTGATGCATACGATACTCGAGACATCTCAATCCTCTCTTCTTCACTGCTAGGACTCGTCTTGGAGGATAACTTGACATTAGTAGGAAACGGGGTTGATATTGGCTTACAATCTTGCATGTTGAACCTTTGCAAGATTTTCTTCACATAACTTTTCCGTGAAAGCCAAACTTTCCTACTAACTCTATCTCGGTGAATTTGCGTCCCGAGAATCTTGTTTGCGGGTCCCAAGTCTTTCATCTCAAATTCCCTAGCCAGTTGAGCCTTCAGTTTATCGAGATAATTTTTGTTGGGGCCTGCGACCAACATGTCGTCAACATATAACAACAAAATGATAAAATCATCATTTCCAAACCTCTTGAAATATGCACAAGGGTCTGCATATAGTCTGTTATAATCAAAGCTCCTGATGAAAGAATAAAATCTCTTGTATCAACACCGCGGCGCCTGCTTTAATCCGTACAAAGATTTGTTTAACCTGTAAACCAAGTTCTCTTTTCCTTTTTGTTTAAAACCTTCTGGTTGGAACATATAAATTTCTTCTTCAAGATTTCCATGAAGAAATGCAGTTTTCACATCTAGTTGCTCTAGATGTAAATCATACGTAGCACACATTGCAAGAACCACCCGAACAGTTGTCATTCGAACCACAGGGGAAAATATTTCATTGAAGTCGATTCCCTCTTTCTGAGCATATCTTTTTACCACCAGTCTTGTACGATACCTCTCCACCTGATCATCACTGTTTCTCTTGATCTTATACATCCATCTGTTTCCAATGGGTTTTCTACCACTCGGTAGTGGCACAAGTTCCCAGGTTTTGTTCTTATGAAGAGCTTCAATTTCTTCTTGCATTGCTTCCTTCCAGAACGACGCATCTGGATTATCCAGTGCTTTTTGAAGAGTTGATTGCTTCTTACCCAATTAAGAGTACGCGTCACTGGAGCTTGAGACTCGATTGTCTCTTCTTCTTCATGCTCTGGTACATCTTTAGAAGAATCACTCGACTGAAATTGATTTTCCATCTGTATTAATGAAGATTCTCTTGTAGTGCTATCACCTTCTTCATTATCTTGAATTTTGTCTTCTGTAAAGACAACTTCTCTGCTGACGACTACTTTGTGGCAGTGGGGCCCCACAAGCGATACCCCTTTACTCCGTCAGCATATCCCAAGAACAAACACTTTCTGGATTTGGATACAGCTTTGTAGTTTCTTGAGAATTGTACATCACGTACACATGAATTCTAAATATATGTAGGTCTGAATACTTGACCGGCTTTCCCGTCCACATCTCCATCGGTGTATTCAACTCAATTGCAGTTGAAGGCGAACGATTTATCACATAACATGTGGTATTAACTGCTTCCGCCCAGAATGATTTTCCTAAGCTTGTAGTTGCCAACATCGCCCTTGCTCTTTCTAACAAGGTTCTGTTCATCCGCTCTGCCACTCCATTCTGTTGAGGAGTGTATGTCGTTGTGAGCTGCCTTTTGATTCCTTCTTGCCTGCATAAAGTATCTGTAGAAACTAGAGGGGGGGGGGGGTTGAATAGTTTCTCATCGGTTTATCTTCTAATTAAAAATCCTTTCAATTAGGTGAGTGCATAAAACTATCTTTTACTTGAAAGCTAGTTGCATAATGATTTGGTTCAATTCTAATGCATTAACAATGTATAGTAAGTGTAGTGATAATCAATGTAAGTAAAGAGTAAGGAAAGAAACAACCTAGTGCGAAGACACCAAGATTTATAGTGGTTCGGCAACGAGGCTCTATCCTCGTTCCTACTCCACTCCTCGAGTACACCTTACTCGAGATTTCTACTATATCCACAAGCTCTCTTCTTGGCGGAGAAAACCTTACAACGTCGCTTACATTATTTTCCGACACTAAGCTAAATGTCGAGACCTAATCTTAGCTAGGACCAATCTACACAACGTCGCCCACTTCACTCTTTTACGACACATGGCTAGATGTCGAGTTCTAATCTAAAGGTAGAACCAATCTTCACAACGTTGCCTACTTCACCATTTTCCGACACAAGGCTAGATGTCGAGTTCTAATCCAAAGCTAGAACCAATATTCACGACTCTTCACTTTGAAGTTAAGTGAGAACTTCACACAACACAACTACATATCACTTTATAGTTTAGTGAGAACTCACAGGACACAACCACGTCACTTTATAGTTTAGTGAGAACTAACACAACTAATTACAACTCAACTAATTATATCCAAGTAGACACATGTAGCTTGGATCTACACAACATAAATCCAAGCACACACATGTGCAATGGATGTACACAACTCTAATCCAAGTATTCACAAATAACTTGGATGAACACAACTAGTCCAAGTATTCATAAATACATTGGATCTACACAAGACACAAATAAATAAATGATGAACATGACTAGATCTTTAGAAGAAGGTGATCTTCATCAATGCTACATCTTTAATCACATCACAAGTATGTGAGTGATCTTCTCTTTGGACAAGGTAAAGAAGGAGATCAAGAGGATAATCATGAGTAAACATACTTAACACATTAAGTGATCATTTACAAATGACTAGGATTAGAAAGGAGAAAGAAGGCTGAAGAAGATGTCCAAAAAGGGTTGATGAGAATAAAGATTTGATCCACTATTTATAGGACAAAACATCCAACGACTATATATGTTCGCGGTTCCTTATTAGAGCTCGTGGTTCCTAATCGATAAGGAACCGCCATAGGTGCTAAGGTACCGCTGGCGTAGACTCCGTTCCTTTTTTTCTTTTAGTGAATTTGAAATATCTGAGGCTGTTTAAACCTTCAAAGGATATACTTATGGCATATGGAATATGCCATATTCAAATTTGCATTTTCATTTTAATAAAACATTTTCTTAAAAATAAAGTTTATTAAAAATCTTTTGTAATGTTTGACAAAAGTGAGTTTTAAGGCTAATCACTTTTATGATCACTAAGCATGATTAAGATATGTTAGTGTAATGATTATTACCTTGATGATAGTGTTTGTTAGATAATTCGTTTTATGATTGTGTTTGACAATAAATGTCTTTGTAATTTGTTGTGATCAAAACTAAGAAAGATTAATT
This sequence comes from Glebionis coronaria, assembly GCA_025667525.1. NCBI lineage: Eukaryota > Viridiplantae > Streptophyta > Magnoliopsida > Asterales > Asteraceae > Glebionis > Glebionis coronaria. The sequence continues at coordinate 77,215,876 of CM046874.1, read as the reverse complement.
AATACTAACAATGTTTTTAGGCATAGCTTTGCATTAACAGTATCAAATTCATCACTAGTATATTCACCTCCATTATCCGTCCTCAAACACTTGATCTTCTTTCCAGAATCAAGTTCAACCCGCGCTTTGTAAACTTTGAAAACTTCAAATACATCATACTTCTTCTTAATTGGGTACACCCAACATCTCCTGGAATAGTCATCAATAAAGGATACAAAATACTTTGCTCCTCCCAGGGATTGAACCGGTGCTTGCCACACATAAGAATGAACCAAATCCAGAACTATACCACTTCTAGAATTTGATGTTTTGAACCTTAAACGATGCTGCTTGCTGATAACACAATGCTCACAGAAAGGTAAAGAAACCTTTGTGAGGCCAGAAAGTAGCTTTCTTTCAACAAGAATCTTCATTCCTTGTTCAGACATATGTCCAAGCTTCTGATGCCATGTTACTACAACTCTATGACTTGGACTATGTGAAGCAACTGATGCTTCTCCTTCCTCTATTATGTCTCCTTTCAGCTGGTATAAGTTTGCAACCACCTTTTCTCCTATCATAAGTACTAGCGCGCCTTTTATGATTTTCATGATCTTGTTTTGTATTTCCACCTTACGACCAAGATCATCTAATTGTCCAAGGGACAATAAGTTCTTTTTCAAGCCCTTCACGTGTCGCAAATCCCGAATGGTACGAACTGTACCATCATGCATCTTCACCATGATACTTCCAATTCCAATGATCTTTAGTTCATGATCATTGCAACTGTACACAGATCCGCCTCCAGAGATTGGTTTATATTGATGAAACCATTCCCTTCTTGCGGTCATATGAAAAGTAGCTCCCGTATCAAACAGCCATACATCTTCAAATCTCGTTCTGCCTTCATTTGCAACTGTTGCTTCACAACACAAGGCGTTACCATCTTCTGAAGTGCTAGCGACATTTCCTTGAGGATTAGAGGTACTAAAACCCCGACAATCTTTCTCGAAGTGACCCAGCTTCCCACATTTGGAGCATCTAAAACCATTCTTCTTCCTCCCTGATTTATATTTTCCATGACTCCCACTAGAGCCATGTTCTATAGACCTCCCTCTTGTCACCACCAAAGCCTCCACCTGTTTTGAACTAGTCTGTCTTTCTTCCCTGTTGTTGCGCCTATTTTCTTCTTCCAGAACAACGGTTGTAACTTCCTCGAAGACTAGATAGTCTGGAAGTATATTGGTGGTTAAGGTGATGATAAGTTGATCATATGAGTCAGGTAAACTTTGAGGTAGAATTTCAGCACGTTTCTGTGGATCTATCTTACAACTCACTGACGTGAGCTGAGAAAATAGAGTATTCAGGTTATTAATGTGCTCGGTCACCGAAGTAGATTCCGTCATGTGAAGAGCATATAACTTCCTCTTAAGGAAAATCTTATTATGGAGTGATGCCTCGTAAAGTCGAGCGAGATGATCCCAAATCTCCTTCACACTTTTCTTCTCCTCTATGATCGACAAAACTCCATGTACTAATGCCAGATGAAGATTTGCAATAACATTTCCTTCCATCTCGTCCCATTTACTATGATCCATGACCTCATCTGGCCTTTCGTCAATGGTCGCTAAACATTTATCCTTTCTAAGGATAACCTTCATCTTTAGTTTCCACAATGAGAAATTACTCCCATTGAATTTTTCGACTTCAAATTTTGCCGCCATTGCTAAAATCACAATCTACTTTTTGACACAACTATTATTTGATAATAGTAACGAACACCTTCTAAGTGAGTATAATCTTATTTATCTTTTGATGTAGAGGGTCCACTTATAAAGTGGCAACCAAAGAGCATACGATAACTAATTATACACACACTCGACCTTAGCTCTTGATACCACTTGTTGAGAAAAGTGACACCGGACTTAAGCAAACCCACGACTAAAAATATAAAATGCAATAAAAGATGACACGGAGATTTAACGTGGAAAATCCCAATAGGGTAAAAACCACGGGCAAGGAAAAATACTTCTTTATGTAGAAACTAGGAGTTACACTTTCTCTAGTTAATACTACTAGGTACTACTACAAACTCTCTAAATGACACACACAAGAACTAGGAGAAAGGAAAGAATAAGATGCAAAATGAAGCAAGTTCTATTGCCTTTTATAAGCATTCTTCTTTGCACATTGATATCACACATGACAATATTAGACCAAGTTACCAACAACTTGTAGCTTCAACTTGTATGCAACTTACAAGATTCCCATGTGATACATTGCACCTTATTTTAACAGTTTAGTTATCATTATACAAATCATTAATAAGCATTATAACTTCAAGCCACTTAATGTTTCACTAACTTGATAAAAAGTAATATAGAATAACGTACACGTGAGCAAAGGCCAGCTAGACGGGACCAACACAACTTTTATGGCCATGATGAAACCGATTGATTGCTACCCACTTCCTGTTTAGATTAAATTACGATTTTCCTTTCGGACTTTCTTAACTTGTATCAATTGTAATGTTCATTTAAAGATTATTCGTTTAAACATTACTATTTTATTCAAAATAAAAATAAACTATCCATGTTTCTTAGAAAGTTATGTATATTATTACTTCATGAGCGTTATATTTTTATCCTTGAATTCGTTTTCTGTATTTCATAACTAAAAGATTTAACTGTGCGAACGAACACGAGTAAATCTGTCATGACAGAGACATACTATTATAATTTATTCAACAATGGTAAAAACGGATTCTTGTAGTAATTTCAGGGACAAAGCCAGGACGAAATATAAAAGGGTGCACAAATTTTTTTAACCGTAATATAACACATGTAGAAACACGTTCCGATTGACTGGGTGCATTTAAGATGAATTTAGGAAAAATCGATGTTTTCTTCACAAATTAACACTACACAGAAAAATTCTATGATATGGGGGTCACGGGCACCCGCAGGAACCCTCCTAACTCCGTCCCTAAGTAATTTATATATAAATAGTGGAAGTTTTGAACTACTTTACAACTTTTTTATGTGTGACTTGAATTCATTGGTTTTTGATTTTATTGATCAGTGGAGAAATCGTATATTTGTGGTCATGAAGCGTCTAAAAGTTAAAAAGACTTAACAAAAAACTATTTCTAAAAGAGAAGAACAAAAATATGGTTACAATATGTATCTATTAGTAAGAGTTGCTTGGATATGCATGAAATTATAGTAACTCACATGCAAGGATGCCGAACAAGTCACAAACATAACCAAGCAACTGTCAATCGTTAATTTTCTTGGATATAGATTCTTTTCTTACTTCTACGTCTTGCTCACATCAGTCGACTACACTAGAAAACGATTTTGTAAGGTATATTATCGATACCAAACTCAAGTGTATGCGCATTATGTTATATGAAGACCGATATAAAATATTGCTAGGTTTTGTCGACAGTACGTACTAGTTTACCTAAATAGTTATTATTTTGCTATGGCTTTCTTGAACCTTAAGTACTAGTATTAAATTTTGATTGATAAGCCTCTCGTTTTAAGATTTTCAGTGTGAAAAGAGGTTGGTTTGTTTGTTTGTTTACTTGAAACGGCAAACGTGTAATAGTGAATATGCTCAAAATAACAAATCATGTGTTTGTCTCTCTGAACAAATATTTCCACATATTTATGATAATACATATCATGATTGACTCTCTCAAATGATTAAGGGTTTGTGATTCGACAACCATAATATCGTATCAGATAATATCGTACCAGATAATCCCGAGGTATCTATGTTTTTAGGCACATAAAACTTTTAACCATATTGTTAAGAATGAGAATTCAAAATGGTTTATTTGTCCTTAAAGATACAATGACCAAAAAGGCAAGCACAAAAAATAAAAAATTAAGACTCCGGCGTAACGATAATTTTAAATATCATTTAAAGTTGTGTGGTTATTTTACGAATAAAATACTTTGACACTTTAATTACTTAGTATCTAGTCACAATAAAACTAAGCAAAACAAAGAAGAATAATGTGTTTTTTTTGTATGCTCAAATGAGATCCCATTAAACTGATCACTGTTAATAAACATTTTATTTGGACAGTTAACAACCAATTAAGATCGGCTATAAATCGACAGTCATAATTGTTTGATCAACAGTAACAATGGTTGAGAAAATATGTCGAAAACAGGTAACCAAATTAGAACGCTAACAAGGGGCGGCGCTTTCTCTTGACGATGCAATACTTCATGCGTCTTTGTGGTGGTGGAAAAATATTAGCTCATTGCTCAACCGGGTGTGTCCACTACACACTTTCTTAATTCGTATCCCGGCATGAATGAAATTTAGTAGATCGTTCAGACCTAAAATGACCAACAACACTAAAATAACTGACAAAATGATTATTTCTTAATCGACCGCAACGTTGGATTTATAATAAGATACAGGCTCTTATATTTTCTATGCATTTCAAGCTTAGCATTATATGTTTTGAAAGATCATTAAAGCGACTATTACGCTTACATGATTTTCGCGTAATATAAGTTTCTACAACTGCAGTATCGCAATTCAATTTAATTTTATAAAATGTTTGTAGTTGTAGCATTGCTCTATTATTTAACCGGTGCCAACTCAGAGACTTGATTTCCAAGGAAGTTACATGAATCATAAAAAGGGCAAAACAGTAATTGAACCCTATGCAATAGTCTACTTAAACCCTTAAGCATGAACCAGAAATGTTTAAAAAACCACAAGAACAAAATGGAAATCCAACTGTCCACTATGCTAATTTTTTTCCTCTCAACTACGGTCTTACTTGCCTCAACCACCTTCGGCCAACCAATCGAACCACCATCATCATCAAACGAAACTGATTACATTCGTACTAGTTGCAACACGACTCGCTACCCCGAAACATGCTTTGCAACTCTCTCAAACTACTCAGATTACATCCAACACGACCCTGGCCGCATGGCCAGGGTCGCAATCCACGTAGCTCTATCTAACGTCACACACACGGCTACTTACGTGACAAACATATCACAAGAAACAAATAACAATAGTAATTATAACAACAATACAAGAGAATCAGCCGCAATCGAAGACTGTGTGTCAGTACTTGAAGATGCTATAGACGAAATCCACAAGTCCAACAGACAAATGAAACATTTGGGTAATTGGAGTGGTGAAGTGATCAGGTTCGAGCTTAGCAACGTGCAAACATGGATGAGCGCGGCTTTGACGAATGAGGAAACATGTACTGATGGATTTGATGAAGTTGTCGATGGTGACACGAAAGCGGATGTTTGCGAACGTGTGGAAGCGGTTAAGGAGGTTACGAGTAATGCTTTGGCGTTGGTTAACAGTTATGCGGATACAATATTCGCCTAACTGTTACTCCGTCATTTTTTCTGGTAACAAATGCAAGTGAATCAAGTTTATTTGGGGTTAATTATTTATTCTGTATATGATGATCATAACACATTCAAGAGGATAGTTTAAACTTTAAATTGTTCTGTAGGTTTTTTAATTTGTTTTTGGGTGTATATTTTATTCATATACGATAAAACAATCGTGTATATTTGTGTGTAAGGTATGTAAGAGATTTTTGGTGTGTTTTTGTGGACAAAGCACGATTAGTTATTAAATAAAAAAAATAAATAAATATGAGAAATAAAATAAGGGTTTTGCTAACAAACACATATTTTCTATCTATTAGTAGTAGTAGATAAATAAGGTAGGTGTTTAATTTTTTAGACGCATCATCACATATTTTCTAGGTAAAATTAGATGAGTATGTATGTAATGAATACATTTCATTAAGTTAAATTTAATGATATTGCTATGTTGTACGTACTTATTTAACTATTTATTACATTTAAAATTACTTATGAAACTAATTGGGATTCATCTATGAAAATAAATACCCTCTTTGCTTAAATTGATGTATCTCAATTATTCGATTATAATATTCTCTTATTCTTCTCTTTTTACGTTTTTTCATCACAAGAACTGTAGTCTAATATATATCTAGTAAATTATAATATGTATTAAGAGTATTCCTTTCGATTTGTATACATGGACGGTGATACATAAGTACCGGGTGTGACACGGGTTACACTCATTTTAAGATTACGAAGTGCAAAAAGGTTTAAAATTGCCTTTTTTTTTATGTGTAACCCCCAAAAACTTTTATGCTACATTAGTTTCTAAAGATGTAACTTTAATTGGCCTAACATTATTTTGTGCAACATTCTTTTTAATATCATGAGTCTCCCTACTGTTTGTATATGTTCTTTCCTGAACGATTATTTCGCTACAACATGAAACACCAACAATAAGTTTTAAGTGTGAAACAAAAATTGATATTTGCTTACAGTCGTAGCTTTAGTGACATAAACAATTTAAGATTTTTCATCAAACAATATAGGAACTTTTGGAAATAAATCTGTACGTCATGAGAAAGAAAACACATCATTGAGGTTGTATATCTGTATGTTGCTCAAACCCCACCATTTAAGGACTTCTCTCCATACATTTAGAGCAACACCACATTTGACAAGGACGCGATCTCCGGTCTCGAGATCTCATCACAAATCGTGCATCAAGTTGAGTGAATATCAATGTCTCTGTATTCTAAGTCAACTCGAGTGGGGATTCGCTGATTTTCAATCCTCCAAGAAGTTATGTTTACTTTGATTCGTACTATTAGCTTATTCCATCTTGATGAGTTCGAGTAAGATAGAGAAAAGGAATTCATGATAAGTTTTCTCATACCTTTAACTGTTGGTCCCTTGTAATTAGGGCTATACTTAAGAATACTAAGTATAGACCTAACTCATAAGTAATGTAAAAACACAAGACAATGTAAAGTAAATAAGACAAAAGGTTTTCAACGTTTAACTCTTATTATTTAAAAAATTATACCCTATTATATGCGAAGCTACAATAGGGATTGAATAGACAATGTGTGTGTTTGTAATCTCCTCACTAACAAACTAAACAATCCTAACGATTGCTAAGCTTGACGATTCAGTCAACAAGAGTTTAGAACTCAAGTGCGTTTGATCGTATTTGGAAGAGAGAACTTTGTTTGTGAATGTCTAAAGCATTTAGTGCACAAACTTAATTCTCTTCTTTTACAACCATCCTATTTATAGAAGCAAAAGGTAGACACGAGACAAAGAATTTCCCATGTGCAATTCTTGTCTTATTGGTACAGTGTACAATCTTGTCTTAGACTATTCTATGTAATAAGGCGTAACTCCTTTTTCAAGCTCAGTACCCTATCTATCCCATAAGGGTAAGTCACGCTAATTGTGTGATGTACAACATCTTATCACAATTAAACTTATCCCGCCTTTACTTCAGTCTTTGAGGATGCTTGTTTCTTCAGGGAGATCATATGGGTTTAGTGAGTCTATTGCCACAACTCACTAAACCCATCACCTTCTTATTTGTCTTAGATACATCATTCATTGAACTTCGCCTCTCTGAATGCTTGAGTCTTTCTTTTAGACTCAGTCTAAGGTCTTGAAGGTAACTCACTGAGTGATTGTTCACTTAGTGACTTTATTGCGTTGAAGGGTAATCTTTTACTTAGGCTGATTGTTATTCAAATCCATAAGTGAGATCATTAGGCACTGAATTGACCTAACAATCTCCTCCTATTTGAATATAAAATATGCCTAAGTAAATTGTTATAAGTGACCAAAGAGGCTTCTTCTCATACAAACTAATATACTGATGAACAGACTTAAATAAAAAAAGTACTTTCTTTTATTCATCATTACAAAGACTGATAAGTCTGATCCTAGAAAAAAAACATAAAAACAAAATATTACAACCCTTTAGACATCCATTGCTTCCCTCTTTACTCTTGATGAACTCAACACCTTTTCTTTATCAGTCCTCCTTGCAATCAACTGTCTGAGCTTTTCAGCAAACCTCTTATTCTCCTCAGTCTGAACTTGTCCAACCATCACAAGGAAGATGAGGTGACTTTTAGTAGGACATTTCTCAATGTGATTCATCCTTTGAAAGGCTTGATCTCCAAATACATCAATGAAAAAGATACCCCACTCAGGTTCTTCGATGACCATGTTGTTCAAAAAGGGAACATTCTCAAGGAGGGTTCGATTGCATTCTAGCCCAGAGATTTTGGTCTCAGCTTCAAGCTCCACTCTTTTCCTTTTTCTTCCCTGAGTCTTAGTAAGATCATGTTCAACCATAGGAAGATCCTCAGTGATCCCTAACTGCTCCTTGATCTGACTCAACCTCTCATATCTTTTGCTGAGAGAGTTGAGTATTTTAGGGACACATATATTGATTTTGGTCTTGAAGATCATGTCCATTTCATCCCACTCACTCAGAACGAAATCTCTAAATGAAAATTTCTTCATCACTTCAAAGTTCCTTTCATCATTGTTTCTGTAAAGAGATACTAAGACTAGTGTGGTGTGAGGAATGATTTGAAGATTTGTGATTCGTTCGGGCTTTCGCCTTTTACTGGTAACTTTAGTGTATTGATCAAACAACTTTTTTAGTTGGGAACTTCTTTGTTGCTGCTTTTTGATCATCTCATCTTGAATAGCCTTGAACTCCTCCTCTTGCTTCTGAATGAACTCTAGTCTACCCTTTACACTTAGCAATTCATCAGGGTTACCACCCACTTCCTTAACGAACTCAGTGGACACCTTGAGTATCTCACCTCTTGTTGCCTCACTGGTCTTAGCCCTCTCCATCCCGTCTAAGTACTCTTGGATTTGATCAGGGATCATCTTGTACATCTTTCATTAATCTCATAAGGTACCAAGACAATAGCATTAGGGTCACACCTTCTTTTACATAAAGCTTTTACAAGCTTCTTGGGTGGTGGTGTTAGGGTTTCATCAGCAATTCCTTTGCCCCTATCTAACTTAGATACTGAGGGCGCAGGGATAGGTGCAATAGAATTTAAGGGAGTTGGTGTGGGGATAACATGCACCTGAGGTTGTGGATTTACGATTTCTTCTTGCTCCCCCTCAATTTGAGAGGGAGGTTCACTCCATGTTGGCATCATTGGTGGCAGATTCTCCCCCTCAAAAGTTGAACAGTCAGCCTGACTGATCCCAACTTTTGGTCTCTGTGATGGTCCTGAGGAGGTGGTGGATGATTCCTTGAAAGCCTAAAATATTTCAGTCACCATCGCCTTCATAGACTGAGTGTCAGTCTTGATAGTCTGAACATCCAATTGTATGAGCGACTGAGTGTTTTCTATTGTATGGATTCTGGTCCTGAGGCGGGGAATATCAGCATCCTTCAGTACCTTAGAGATCTCAGAAAGGTTAGAAGCATTAGCCATATACCCTTGTGCAGCTTTGCTCAATCTTAATTAAGCCTCAGAATCCATATGGACATCTTCATAGATGGCATCGCACTTAGCTTTAACCACATTCAGCTCAGACTTAAGAGAGTCTAACCTAGTGAAGACCTCAGAGAGCCTATCTTCCTTAAGTAACTCCAGAAGTTGACTAACCTTGGAAGTAAAATCAATAGAACTAGTGATCAGTCCATCCAAGGTTGTCTTTAAGGACACATTTGCTTCAACAGTTAGGAGAGCATGATTTAGCAAATGTATGAGCTTCTTCTCCTGATTCTCATGACTATTGTTGACAGAACTGATGAACTCCATTTGGTTGTCAACCTAAACTATCATATTCCCTTCAGCAATATCAAAACGATCACCACACGTCCTGAATTCATCAAGGAGTTCATCAGCCTTGGAAGAAAGGTCTTCGTGAATCTGAGTAACCTCGTCCTTCAAGGTAGGGTAAACATGATTTAAGACACCCTTGAGAGTTTCATAAAGAACCTTCTTAGTAACATGCTTGGTGTTATCAAAAGTAGAATCCAGAACCATAATATGAGTCCCCATTGATAAGGTGTCAAGTTGTGCCTCATGGGAGGGCTTTTTAGTTGCCTCAGGGGAGGGCTCCTTATGTTCGGTTGCCGCAGGGGAAGGCTTTGGTTGAGCCTTAGGGGAGGGAGGTATGTCCTCGAACACAGATGGGGACTGTGGCTTCTGGTCTGATCGAGGATGGTCTTGAGTGTCAGGTTCATCCCGAGCCTCAATCAGATCATCGTCGTCACTGAATCCATGGAGTAGCTCCTTAGACTCTTCTAGTAGATTAACAAAATCTCCATAGTTCAGTGATCCCTTCGGTTTATCCAGCTCCCCTCCCAAAGAAGGTTTGCCTTTGTTTTGGTCACTCCCTGCCCCAAATCCTGAGGCTTGGGTTTTGGGCAGTTGATGCTCAGGGGTAGTTTGTGAAAGATCAGGGGTGGAAGTGAGATCCCTATCAGTGAGGTGTGTTACCCGTAGGCGTCTCTTTGAGTCTTTGGGATCGGTAATGGTTCCCTCAGGCAAAGACTTTTGTTTTAGTGTGCCTTCATCGGGAGTTGTGGAGGTGAGATTCCTATCAGCGGGTTGTTTTACCCATGGGCGTCCCTTTAATTATAAGGAGTCAATTTTTCAGTCCTCAGGCAAAGACTTGTGAGTTAGTGTGCCTTTATCGGATTGGGTGGAGGTGATGGGCCTATCAGCGAGGTGTGTTACTCATGGGCGCCTCCATGAGTCTTTGGCCTTGGTTTTATCCTTAGGCAAAGGTTGTGATTTAAGAGTGCCATCATCAGACTAAGTGGAAGGCAGTCCCGTAGGAGAAGGTTGTATTTTTCCTTCTCCATTAAGAGGACCAGTATGTTGGCCCGTCGCCCCTGACTATGATGTATCAAGGGCCCCCGTAAGCTCTTTCCCTTGGGGTTGTTGAAGCTTGGTCTGAACAAGGGTGGGTTTTTTAGTCTTGGCCTTTTTAGGACGTGTCTCGGAGGCCTTAGGGCCCTGTGCCTTTGGGTTTGTCTTTGGCACAGTCTGAGTCCTCGTGTTCCCCTTCTTTGGTAAGAAAGGAATGGGATACACGGATGATTCATGACTGATCACCTCAGTTATGTGAGCCGTCAATTCAATATGGTTGACTTCAGATGTGTTTTTTGAAAAATTTGTGGAACTCGAGATTGGTGTAGAAAAAATAGTGAATTTCTCCTGAGTGTAAAGAGAACCCAGTAACCTTTCTAAGGCGCAATATATGAACCTTGGGTAAGATAAATACTTTTGCCTTGACTCCTTTAGGAGCCTGGTTACGAGATCATTAAAATGATCTCTCCTATGTCAATCTTCAGTCCATTGATAAGACTATAGATTAGCATCTGCTGAGTAGAATTAACTTGCTCAGTAGATGAGTAGTTCCCACCGATCACATGAATCACAAAAGTGACCAGGATCCTCCAAGAAATGGGGAAAGTAGTTTTGATTAATGGGGTTTTAGTCACAAGTAACTCAGGGACCCCGATTTCTGTTAAGCCTTTATTAACTGACTCAGTGTCAGGATGTGCAACATAATTTTCTTTGTTATAATCAAGTCCACTGGCTTGACAAAAAGTTTTGAAGTCTAAAATCAATTGTGTCTTTCTATTATTCACAGTGAACTCAATGACACAACCCTTATGTGACTTGGTCTCAGACACCTGAGAACCTTCAGGCCCTTGGGTAGGGGGTTACAACCACAACAGTATACTAGAATTCCTTGAGATATTCATGGTAGAATACTGAGGGGGTGTTAGTAAAAGCATCAGCCCAATCACAGTTTTTAAGAAATTTGCAAATTGGTTTGTAGGCTGATACACTATGAGGATAACTGAAATTTCCCCCATAGGTGTTTCCTGAAAAGTGGAGACCCTCATTGATGAGATGCTTAGCCTGAGGGGCATATGATATAGCCTTGGATAGTGCCATTTAAGTTATTATTTTTGAAACTTTGTAAAAAGGGCTATGACACTTTGTGGTAATCAAACTAAGACTTGCTTCTTGTTATAATGCAACAATAGATCACCAAGTGACTTAATGCAAACTTTTGAACTTGATAAGGAAATCAAAAGATCGAACACCAAGTAACTTTGATAGTTTGTATGTATATTATATAACAATGAAACGAGTGATCAATGTGATTACCTTTTCACAAATATACTTTTCTAGAAACAATGTATGATCACACAAAGTTTTTTAAGAGATGATTTTGGCAGAGTAAGTTTGCTAGAATCTTTGTGTGTGTGATTGTTTTAGTGTTTGGGTATTTATAGGCTTGGATGTGGAAAAGATTTTATTTGATATAATTTCTTTTCACATCCGCTTTTAATGGAATGTACAAGTGGTCCCCCTTTTTCTTGGCAATTGTTCCTATTCTGCAGTGATAACGCTTTTTGTAGATATGACGTGGGGTCACGTGCAGTTGAAAGGACATTTTTGTAACGGATTTTGCTTGAAAAGGGCAAGCATTTAATGCTTAGTGGGAGCCTTGACATTTGGTGACCCCTTGACTGGTTGATGATATTTATTCAAAGGAATATTTGTCCCTTATTTAATGTTGAGTGTCACCAACCTAGGATATTAAGTAACTAAATCCTTAGAGAATTTAGTTACATCATTTAATGTAACTCAATGTCAAAGGGAAGACAATAAGATATATTTACTCAGGGAGAAGATTATGAATATACACAATACTGAGCATCAAGTCATCAGGAAGCCTGATTAATCATTGTTCAGCATACCAAGTTTAACATTCAGTCTAGTGAACGTTGGTTCATCCAAGGGTTTGGTGAATATATCAGCTAGATGATATTCAATGGGAATGAAATGTAACTCAATATCTCCTTTCAATATTTGGTCCCTCACAAAGTGATATCTTATATCTATGTGTTTGGTCCTCGAATGTAGGACTGGATTGTAGGAAATAGCAATTGCACTGGTGTTGTCACAAAAGATGGGGCTTGTATTCCACATTATAGTCCCTGAGTTGACTCTTAATCCAAAGGATGTTTACACAATAACCAGCTGCTGCCACATATTTAGCCTCAGCAGAGGACATTGCTACTGACTTTTGTTTCTTTGCACTCCAACAAACTAGCTTAGCACCAAGGAATTGACATGCACTTGAGGTACTTTTTCTATCCATATTACAGCCAACATAGTCAGAGTCTGAGTATTCTTTAAGATCAAAGCCTGAGAAACGAGGATACCATAGACCTAGTGTTGGAGTACCCTTCAGGTACCTTAAGATTCGTTTAACAGCAGTAAGATGTGATTCTTTAGGATCGGCCTGATATCTTGCACATAGAATTGTTGGGAACTAAATATCAAGCCTGGTAGCTGTTAGGTACATTAATGATCCAATCATGCCCCTGAATAGAGTTTGATTGACTGGTTTGCCAGTGAGATCAGGACCTAAGTTGTTAGGGGGAACCATGGGAGTCTTCACTGAAACACACTCAGAGATGTCATATATTTTAAGTATTTATCTAGTGTATTTTTCTTGAATATCCCTTTGTCCCCCTGTTTGATTTGTAGTCCAAGGATATATGTTAACTCACCCATCATACTCATTTCAAATTTCTTTGTCATAAGCTTTTCAAACTTTCTATAAAAAGCTCATAGTTAGTGGATCCGAATATGATGTCATCGACATATATTTGAACTAGCAAAACATCCTCCTTGGTTCTGAAGATAAACAAGGTATTGTCTATCTTCCCCCTGACAAATTTATTCATTATCAGGAAGGTAGAGAGAGTCTATTACCATGCTTTTGGTGCTTGTTTAAGTCCATATAGGGCTTTGTCAAGTTTATAGACATGGTTTGGGAACTCAGAACTCTAAAAACCAGGAGGCTGTGCCGCATAAACTTCCTCAGTGATCTTGCCATTCAGGAAGTCACTTTTCACATCCATTTGGAAAACTTTGAAGTTCATGTATGTAGCATAGGCAAGGAAGATCCTGATGGCTTCTATTCTTGAAACAGGGGCAAAGGTCTCTTCATAGTCAATGCCTTCAAGCTGACCACACCCCTGAACAACAAGCCTAGCTTTGTTTTTGATAACAATTCCATCTTCATCAGTCTTGTTATTGAACACCTATTTTGTGCCAAGAGCTGATTTCCCTTTAGGAAGAGGAACAAGTTTCCAAACTTTGTTCCTAAGGAATTGATTGAGTTCTTCTTGCATAGCCTCAACCCACCCTGGATGTGTCAGGGCCTCTAAAATCTTTTCGGGTTCAATTTCACAAAGAAAGTCTGCGAATAGACATTCATGGGCTGAGGCAGCAGAGAGTTTAGCAGCCTGACTGCGTGTGAGCATCCCCTCAGACACATCACCAATTATATTCACAAGCTCTATGTGTTGTTGTCTAGACCATCTGTCCTGAGGATTTGGATTAAAGCTTGTGGATAAATGATGATTATCAGGGACTGGTTGTTCAGTACATAGTATTGGATCATCACTTTTCACTAAAGGATTTTCAGTGACTGATAGGTCATTATTTTCATCAATTATCCCTTCAGTATCTGCATGGATGAAAGAACCAGTTGATTCCTCAGCCTGAGTAGGTATCATTTCAGGGACATGTTGATTTGTTATCAAATTATTGATTGACCTATTGTGAGGTGATATGTGAAAAGATATGTCAACATCAGTTTGATGCTGTTTTGAGGGACTATGTTCATACTCATCAGGAGGATATCTTGATGAGTCATTAATCCACATCTCTTCCATTTATTGACTTGTGAAATTAATGGCATCCATACATTCATCAAATGTGGTATGAAATGATTCCTCAACTTGTTGTCTCCTTGTGTTAAAGATCCTGAAGGCTTTGGAGACAAAAGAGTATCCAAGAAAGTATCCATCATCAGCTTTTGCATCAAATTTACCAAGATGGTCCTTTTGATTGTGAATGAACATAGGACATCCATGAAAATAGCTGATATCTGGAATCCTTTCCCTGAATATTTCATAAGGAGTCTTATCATGTCTTTTAACATTGATACTTCTGTTCTGAGTATAGCAAGCTTTTTTTACATCCTCGGTCCATAAGTGTTTTGAAAGATTGGATCCATTGAGCATGGTTCTTGCTGCTTCAATAAGAGTTCTATTCTTCCTTTCAGCCACACCATTTTGTTCAAGTGTGTAGGGAGAAGAGAAGTTATGCGAAAGTCCTTTCTCATCACAAAAACTCTCAAGCTCTTGGTTCCTGAATTCTGTCCCATTGTCAGTCCCTATTTGTTTGACTTTAGTTTCATTTTGATTCTCAACTTGTCTGATAAATGACATGATAAATTCAGGAGCCTGACTTTTCCTTTTAAGAAAGTATACCCATATGTATCTAGAGTATTCATCAACAATCACAAGGGTGTATTTCTCATGATTTATATACATTAGAATGACAGGCCCAAATAAGTCCATATGGAGAAGATGGAGACACTTCCTGATAGAAAAGTTTTGTTTTGGCTTAAATGAAGCTCTCTTGTGTTTACCTTTTTCACAAGCTGAACAAGGTTTGTCTTTCGAGTACACAGGAGATGGTAGGCCAAAAACTTTATTTTGTTTTGCAAGTTTGTTTATGTCGTTGAAATTTAGATGTGACACTATGTTGTGCCAAAGCCAATTGACAGAGTCCGAGGCTTTAGCAAGAAACATGCTCCTGAGTGAGTTAGAGATGACATGTCTAAGACATATTCATCATTTCTTCTTGGAGTAGTCAGTACAATTCTTTGTTAGCATTAAAAATTGTTCCTTGCTTATCATCAAACTGAACGATGTACATAGCATCACACAGTTGGCTGATACTTACGAGATTATACTTTAGACCATTTACAAACGCCACTTTTGAGAAAACTATTCCACCACATTTTATTGAACCGTATCCCTTAGTAACACAAGATGAGTTTTCACCAAATACTACCTTAGGATCTGGTTGCTCCACGTATTTGTGAAGATAACTTTTGACTCTTGTCATACTTCTTGAACACCCACTGTCTAAGTACCAGACATGCTCCTAAAGTGTTTCTGCACAAATAACAAGGTGGATTAGTTTCTCTTGTGAGCCCGCTTTCTAGTAGGCTCTTTGGCTCTAGGAGCCTGACGTCTTTCACCGTGTTTGAAGTATCAAAACTCAGCATGGTCTAAGGTGGAATGAACATTGCTTCCACATGTGTTGCAGCTTAGTCCTAATGAGGATTCAGTATTTTGAGATGACTCTGTTGTCCCATATTATTTAGATGATTAATGATAGAAAAATAGATGAAAAGAGATGGATTCCTAGAGAGAGAAACTAGTGAGAGAAAGTAGAGAGAAGGAGACGATTAACTTGGTGAATATTAGATTAGAGAAGATTAGAGTAAAATGAGCAACCAACCCTCCTAACATGCTAGGAGGGTAGTATATATAGTCCACCCACATGCGGGCTTTAATGGGTTATATATTGGGGCGGGCTTGTCTTTTGGACTTTAATTAGTTTAAATCCAAGCCCGTGAACCACGACTATGTAACTATCTATTACAACGTTCTAGTAAATATTACAATATAAACCTATGACCGAACATTCTTGTTTGACTCAATATTTTGAGGCTAACAATCTCCCCCAATGTGAGGTCATTCCTCTTCGATATTTGGATTCCAATGGAGATTTATGAATTTCGTCATAAATGAGTCTTGAACGTGTAATAGTAATGTTGTTCCTTTATGTTGTGATCTTTGAGCCTTTGTCATTGTCTTTCGACTTAGTCTTTTATCTTGAGGTCTTCAAATCATTCTTGACTTGTCTTTGCCATCTTGCGATCTTGTGTCTTTATCGACATGCTCATACTATTAATTGTTGAATAAATCTTTGGGCATGAATATGTGGTTTTGAATCTTTGACTTTGCTGAGTACACCGTGACGCCACCTTCTCGAGACAAAACATAGACACGGACTGAATGGCTTTGACATTCGTCCTAAATCGGTAGCGTTTTACCTCCGGTCGGTGAAGACCGTTATACGATATTAAATATCGTACATGTGATTAGGTAGATTCATATAAGAATCTCCTTGACAGGGTTTCGCGGCTGTACTAGCCGTTCTCTTTACTCGACCGTCTCAAAGCAAGACTGCGAACATAAAGAGTGAATCAATTGGATAAATATCCGCTTGATTAAAGTCGTCAATCCAAATTCCTGGAACAAGTTTGATTCATTTAAGAATCTTACCATTGTTGCTTTCCAGTTGACACAAGTTTGATTCATAAGAATCTCACAAGCCACCTACCATAGCGTTGTTTGATGTTGACGCTAGAAGGATTTCCATTCGTCACAGTGAATATTAATGAATATCACTCTGAATGTTCTGGAAAGACCATAGATATATTGCGTAGAAACCTGAAACGAGTTTGAATCAATTCAGAATCAAACCACTGTTGCTTTTCAGTTTTACATATGTTCAATTCATAAAGAATCTTGCATATGACCTACCGCAGTGCTGTTTGATGTTAACACTGGAAGGATTTCCACTCATCATTGTAAATACTAAGTAGTATCACTCTGAGTGTTCTAGCAATATCGCAAGGATATAGCGTAGGACTCTCTTTATATTCATCCGTGTGTCCTAACGAGATTTGATTGATCTCTTGGCTCTAGACTCAATTTGTGCACTTTTGGTGGTCGGAGGCTGGAGCAGATGCCACCTATTCAATATCAACTATCTCGGAGTGAGAAAGTCAATAGAGGTCATGTTGATCTCCGTGACAATAAAACAAACTTCTTTTAAGAGAAGCCTGAGTAGCTAGGAAAGGGTTGTGCTTCACATCACTGGGTACATGATGAGTTTGTCTTCATGATGAGTTGACCCGGTTTCTGCCTAAGTTGTATGGAGGGCTTATTTCTTTAGACCCTTTATCCTTACATTTCTTTTTCATTCTTCAACCCCTTCAATTCTTACCAAGACATCATTAATAGCACCTTGTTGTGATTGTTCCAGTGCTATCATCAGTACTTAGTCGGCATTCAGCTACGTTCACATTCTACTCCATCTTTCCTAAGTACTTCTAATGATCTATTGGATTGTCCCTGGGAAGATCCCTCCGGTTCTGGTTAGATCATAGGACTTAAACCTAACCACCCTTTTGACACCAATAATGTCGTGAATTAAAGATGTTGTGGGTGTTTGATCGAAACCATGAGTGCTTGAGTATTTAGATCACATTTTAATCGCATTTTCTCCCCTATCTATAATATATAAAATCGTTTGATATTAGAGATACCAAATTTGAATAAAATATATTTTGAAAAATAGTCTTGAAAATCTTCGGGAGAAAGATATGTCAAACTTAGCATGAATTTTGGAACGCTCCCCCTCAAAAAGTGATCCAATGGAATTGTCATTACGAGGATTTGATCCACATTAAACTTTTAAGGATAGGAGTTGTTGAACACACAATTTTTGAAAGATTTTGAATAGCATTGAGAAATTCTTGGAAAAATTGTGTTCAACTCTTTTTGAAAAAACAATTCTTTTTGTCGAAAAGGTTTTTCTAAAGCATAAACTTGAGTTCATAGACTTTGAATGTCTTGACGAATCCACTCAAGTGTAAGAAGATTTAACTGCTTTTGCTAAGGGTAAGAGCACTAAATCGTATACTCCCCCGTGAATATAGTTCCAGGTTGCAATCTGAAAGTGATTACAAGCCATTGTGTTGAGCTCAAAACGTTAAATGTTTTGTGACAAGCTAAAACCCGAGATAGATTGCTCTACCCGTTGATGGAAATATTGTCCAAAAGAGACAATTTTCTTTGTAAAAGATAGAAATGACATGTTTTGAAAAATATTTACAACTTTCATTCGAGATTTATATACATACCCGTGTCGTTATTGAGCGACATTTCTAGGCGCGTCCATATTATCGATACTGAAAGACATGTCAAGAAGAATATTTTTGGATTTTCAAAGATTTTTTAATTTCGTATTTTTCTTTTTCATTAATATTTACAAGTAGATGTTTGATAGATGAATCAAGCAGGCTTCTTTGCCAGAACCTCCAGTTCTGCTGGTGTAAAACCCGCAATTTAAAATCCACGAACATTAATTACAGGCAATCAAATTCATCTAAAACAATACGTAAGTTATTATTTATTCAGAAATAAATAATATTATTTATCCAAGTATTACAGTTATTATTATTATTTCAGTAAAATGTATAATACATTTCAGAGTTAACACGAGAATTTTTAATTACAAACACGTTCGTTAAATATTAAAACGCGAGACGGAAAAAAAAGAGAAGGGAATATGTGTTTGGGCCGCGGCTGAAATCAAAGAAAAAGGAAGTGAGCTTGGAGCCCAGCCCAATACCAAAAGAAAATAAAAGAGAAAAAACGGGGCATACCCCTTTTGTCAGATCAGTAAACGAACAAAAAAAAGGAGAAAACAACGGGAAGTAGGGTTTCTACCCTTGGGGTGGCCGCCGGTTATGAAACAACAAGGAAGCAAGGATAATCATTCGTGGGTTTAGTTCAGAGATCAAGTTTTGAAATCGTTTGGGTTCCTCATCCCTTTCACACGAAAATAGGTAATTCCGTTAGTTTCTCTATTTAATCCGAATCCAAATCCTTTGGGTGTCGTGTTTTTGTTTGATTCATGAAAACCGAGGTCTCGGTGGTGTTTCTGTTGCCCAACCGCGACCCAAATATGGGTGTGTAGTGGGGTTAGTCTGACTCGCAGCCTCCAAAAAAAAATCAAAAAGGAGCGTTTGGCTTTATAGATAGTGGGAACCAATTAACAAACAGGGGTGTTTGTTTTAGACAGTGGGAACCGAGCAGTGGGAACCAAGGACTCAACAGTGGGAAACAAATGAAAACAGTAGGTACATATTAAAAACACAAATCATGAGATTTAAATACGGTTAGCGACAGTTTAGCGACAGATTTTATGTCGCGGTTTATATAATCAGTTTTGGGACAGATTTAGTCACAGTTATTAGCGACAGTTAGCGACGATTAGCGACAGAAAAATCTGTCGCTAATCCGGTTATTTATTTATTAGTATGTTTGAATTGTTTCGTGCGATCGAGACTTGGAAGTCTCGGTAGGCTTTGGGTTTGACTCGGGTTTTCAGGGCACGGATGGAAATAAATACGAGGTTATATTAATTGGGTCAAATCATTTTATAAATAAGTTTTATAATTAAATTAATCAAGTTGTTTTATTTATTTAATTTTAACTTGTAAATTAAATTAATGATGACTAATTACGTTATCGATTTAAACGTGTGATTACTTAAATGACTACCTTTCTTAGAAACGAATTTAGAAACCTTCTAATTATAGCAGATTACTAATTATGGTAATATTATAATATCGGGTTCACATTATACCGTAATCAGTAATACAAGAATATATTAACCAGTAATATTTAGAACCATCAGATTTATCAGTTTATGTACAAATAGTAATACACGAATAAATAATTAAACTAAGTACAGTAAGATCAGTAAAATAAATAGATATAAATTAACTTATTCAGCGTCCTTTATTCATGTAGCTCGCGTGAAGTCAGAATAGACTTTTGTCAGTTGATCTCAGTCGGTTACGGGACACGAGGTACGGATTTCCGTCCTTTCAGTAAGGACTTCCTTTCTATGCATGATTAGGATTCCCCGTCTGCAGCCAAATGTTTTTCCCCAGTATATGTTTAAGCTTATCAGTAATCATGTTAATAACTAAATAAATTGCCTGAGCATTATATACAAGCATGACCAAGTTTATGTACTAGTTACGGAGGTACCGTAACCATAACACTAGAGGCACCGGTGTCGTGACTTCCTTTCTATGCATGATTAGGATTCCCCGTCTGCAGCCAAATGTTTTTCCCCAGTATATGTTTAAGCTTATCAGTAATCATGTTAATAACTAAATAAATTGCCTGAGCATTATATACAAGCATGACCAAGTTTATGTACTAGTTACGGAGGTACCGTAACCATGGCACTAGAGGCACCGGTGTCGTGACTCACATGCAGGAGAGTGATATCCTGCATCGTCCCACTCATGTTCAGTTTGGCCATTTTTATAAGTATGTTTAGTGGGTCGTATGGATGCATCCTAGGCTTATCAGTTTACAAGTTATCAGGGTGAATGTGGTGTGTGCTCTACATCCTTCACATTGGAGCTGATCCCTCCACCCAGCACAGTATTTAGAGGTCACCCCTCTACAGTTATTTAGAGGACACCCCTCTACAGCATGACGAGGCCACCCCTTCAGTTATTCATGCACAATTGTTACAGTACATGACCTATATAAGCTCTGGCAATTAAAATACAGTAAATGCATGTTATACAGATTTAACAGATAACAGTTTAGCTTCATTATTGATAAATCAGACTTTACAGATTATGTACAGATTTCTGCTGCAACTTTACTTATCAGTCCTACAGCTCTAGCATTTTATCATCTGTTTCATTTCAGTAATTCCTTATCATGCTTTATATCCGTTCACTGAGCGTTATGCTCAGTCGTAGTTCCCTTTCATGTTCTAACGACAGGTACACCAGGACGCTCTTAGGATTTTGAGAGCAGGTGCATTTGGATGGAAGCTATCCATACTTCTTACTTTATGTACTTACATTATTCTTCTTATTTGGACATTGTTAGTCCTTTCCTTCAGTATTTTACTTTTCATGTTTTGGGCTTATGTTTGGATTGCCGATGTTTAATTTCGGTATTTTCTTTATGGTCAGTTAATGTTTTAGGACATTTACCTTATGCTTTGATGACACGCCATAAATACACGTAACTGTCCACTTATCCAAGTGGGGTGTTACAATTATGGTATTAGAGCTATAGGTTCGACCTGTAGGCTCTAAAACTTGACTTGTGACTAGTGGGTAGTCACCAGGAACTTCCCGGATTTTGGCGTTGTTATCTTTCATGTTTTCATGCATTTATCAGTCAGTTATCAGTCGGTTTTCTTAAAGTTTTTTACTAAGTAAAAGGTTGGTACAGGACTGGCCATATTTAGTCGCATGTGCTTTTCTCCGAATTTTGTTTTGGTGAACCGACCCATAGGCGTTCACCCTTGCCCGTTCAGATTTTGTATTGGTAAACCGACCCATAGGCGTTTACCTTACTCATGTCAGATTCATGTTTTCAGTCAAATATTACTTAGTGAACCAGCCATAAACGTTCACCATTATTCAGGTCAAATTTTCATACTTTCATTCGAATATTGTTTTGTGAACGGAACCATAGTTGTTTACCTTTGCTCATATCATGACATTTTATGAAATTTTGACAAGTATGGATTGGACTACCGCCATCCATATTTAGTCCCATATTGTAAATTCTATACATGACAATTCTCATGAAATTTTAACAAGTATGGATCGAACCAGAATCACCCATACTTAGTCACATGATCCCTACTATGAATACTGTGAACTAAACCATAACTATGCACATCAGTTGATGTTAAAACTTAGTTGATTATTCTTCTATGTTCTTTGTATCAGTAAAGTTTGTACTCTCAAGTGGATGTCGTTTTCATGCTGATTAAGTTCATGTCTCTTTATGAGGATTACGTTTTCAGCAAGGTGATGATGTTTTCATGCTAAGATACAGAAGAATTACAGTAAAATCCTATTTCATGATAAATCATGTTCTGGTCTTTATCAATCATGTCCTTATACTGAACATTGATGAAACTCCGTTTAATCATACTTTTCAGCCTCTATACAACCAGCATTAAGTCTACACAGAAATTATCAGCCTATCATGTTAACTGTTTCGGTTCAGTTGCTAACCAGTTAAATCCAATTATTTTCCGTTGACCGTGTCAGACGGTTTACACCAGTATCGATCATATCAGCAAACCTTCAGCGGTACCACATGAATAGTATTCATCATGTACTTCACGTATAATATTTCAGGTGTACCCCATGCACCTTACACCATGTGTACCGTTAATCGATCCTTAATCACCTCAGGCATTTCCGCTTGTCGATATTCTACCAGATGTTGATGCTGCTCATGAGTTGAAGATTTTGCCAGATGCTGATGCCGCTAACACTTAGAAGACCTCACAAATGTTGATGCTGCTGATACTTGGAGATTTCTCAAGATGCTGATGCTGTTTATACTATGAAGACTCTGTAGAACAAGGACGAAAACTATAAATTTGAAATTATGACAAGAATAAATTTCAACCATCAGACACTACCACTTCATTCCATTCTTTCACTTTCTTAGCTAGATGTCGCACTTACCTCAACTAACCTTTCATTCAGAAGAGTGTGAACCGGAACCCAACCGACCACTCAGCAGAATAGCTAGAGGAATCATGGTAGTAATAGTGACTGTCTTGAAACTGACAGACAAGGCGGTAATGACAACCACCGTGCTTAAAATAATAAGTCAGTAACCATCAGAACTCCAGAACGGGCGTGACCATAATACAGAGGTCAGTAGTCTAGCCGGTTCGCCAATCCTAGCAGTTACCAGAAATTCTTAACCTTATTCAGACTCTCAATTAAAATACATGTCCAGAAAACAGTTAAGACACATGTCTCATGTATCATTTCGGAAGACACATATCAAGACACCAGTCATGGTACACGTCATACGAATATCTTCTCAGAGTACGAGTCAGAACTCATAACTCTGTATGTTTGCTAAATCAGGCTCTCAGGAATTCAGGGTACCCTCCAAGGGAGTATACCGTTTTTATCATGGAACGCCTAAATCAGATAATTAAAACTCAGTTACCACTACTAGAGTATTATTCAGATTAAACACGCAAAGTTCATTCTGTAAGGTTACAGACAAACATATTCAGCAAAATTTGCCATGTTTGCTAAATTATTCATATGTCAGCTTTATCTAAATCAGACATTATCTACCTTACAGCCAGAAAAGACTCCACATTATCACCCAGATTTATAAAGGTTTATTTCTTTTAGTTAAGACGAGATTTGTCTTACTCAATCCCAAATACAGTCATTATGTTTTCTGCCTGAAAAATCAGTACAAATTTTTTTCTGCCTTACAAGCGTGTGACCTATCAGTCCATAGCTACGAAGACTTTCTAGCCACCAGTTATAATCCACTTTTGAAGTTCTTAAAATTTATGATCAGCAGATTTTTCAACATTTCCAGAAGTAATTAAGAAGGTGTTCCAGAAATTCCTTCCTAACCACGAGACAAAATTTAACATCAAGCTTGTCTCAAGAATAGAACCTGTTTTCAAAACTCTTTATTCCAGGGATTTAGCTAAGTTAAAAGAGTTGCAGCAATTGCTGCAAGAGTTATCGGAACAAGGCTTTATTCTCCCTAGCGCACCACCATGAGGTGTACCGTTTCTGTCTATCAGGAAGAAGGTCGGTAACATGAGATCATGTATCGACCACCGATTTTTTTTGACAAGATCATCATTTTTAATCGATGTTCATTCCACGAATAACAGGTTTATCTGATCTGCTATGACTTCTTATATATTTTCCAGAACAATTCATGATCATGTCACCATCAGTGGTGAGAGAGACATATTATAGTCACTCTAAAAATTTGGAATTATCTTTCTGAGCTCCCTAATTCTCCAGCTATAGCATGAAATTTATGAATAAAATTTTTTTCTATGACTTCGCAGAAAAAATCGTCAGTATGTACTTTGATAACATTTTGATCTTCTAAATTCTAGAGAGGTACAAGATAATCATCTTCTCATAGTTGTGTAGATTCTCCGATAGGAGAAAAATCATATACGCAGCTTTCTAGATATGAATCCCAGTAGAACAAGGTGGCATTTCTGGACCACACTATTTCAGCAGAAAGGAATTTCAGACAATCCTGCGAAGGTGAAGGCCATCACCGGATGGTCACGACCGACGCCGGTGAATGAAGTACAAAATTTATAGAATTCAGTTGGCTACTACGGTAGAAATTGCTGAAAGTTATCATGATTAGCTTTCTATGGCTAAACTTTCGCATAAACGAGAGGACCTACACTACAATTTTGTATTCCATAAGATCCTACGCTACGAGAGATCTACTTTACCCAGACTCAAAATTATTTGATGACTAATCACTCAGATTCTACCAGAAGGTACCGTAATCCCAGGCAGAATTTTGATAGAAGCAGTATAACATAATTGATGCAACTATGTTCATATCTGGATGCCTGACATACCTCAAGTTCAAGATAGGACACCGACATGCTGTAGGAAATTCAGCAATAGGTCGTATGATTCCAAAGCATTCCATCAACAATCTTGTCAGGTCGAAATTAGCGTTCGCGAATCGCGCTCACGTTCATGTTCACAATCACGTGTACGTTCACATTTACGTTCACGTTTATTTCCACTTTCACATTTAAGTCTCATTTGCAGTATGATGCTGTTTTAGTTCATGCTTTGTGTTATCTCATGATTTAAGCTCATATTAGCGTTCGTAACATTGTTCACGTTCAAGTTCGTGTGCCATTTCGCAATACACGTTTCACGGTTTATTACCGAAGACGGATACAGAAAGCTTAAGAAACCAGACTCAAGTTAGCAGAGCTTCTCCATACCCAGGCAGACGTTTCACGTCTTAGGTCATATCGTTTGTCATTCTTTCCTCAGTCAGCATATGTTCATGATATGTCCTAGCATCACGTTCACAGTATGTTTCATGTATCATCGGGCACAATATATTCCATGCCCATCATTCCTCATATAATCGTGAACCACGTTCACAATTGCCCACGTAGTACGTTCATAATTGTTCACGTAGTTCGTCAATTTATACGTTCAACAGCTTACCCAGAGATATAAATATTATCTTTTCAGGATACTTGTACGTACCGTTTCATTTATACTACATGCTATAGCTTATTCATAACATCAGATTCAGAAAATCCATCTTAAGTATGGAACCAAAAACTATTCAGCATTCATCAGGACAAGGTCATTAAGACTAAGATTTTTCATTATGTTTAGACCTTTAAAGGAATCGTTTCGAGCGGGAGGCCACTTGAAACGAAGGAGTTCATCCGGACCTCTCACCCTTTTTCCTCCAATAATTCAGCTAAGTTCTTTCAGTCATGTTATGTTCTAGGTTCTCTTCAGTCAGGTCACGATATACTCTTTCAGCAGCATTATGTCCTAATTCGAGGACGAATTACCTTTCAGCTTATATGTCTTTTCAGCTTTCATGATTTTTTCAGCATATGCGTACTTTCGGCTTTTATAACTTCATCAGCTTACTACCTTTAATTCGAGGACAAATTTCTCCTTTTTAGAGGGGAAGAAGTGTAAAACCCACAACACTATCGCATCATTAATTCGAGGACGAATTATTTTTTTAGTGGGGAAGAATTGTAAAACCCGCAATTTAAAATCCACGAACATTAATTACAGGCAATCAGATTCATCTAAAACAATACGTAAGTTATTATTTATTCAGAAATAAATAATATTATTTATCCAAGTATTACAGTTATTATTATTAATTCAGTAAAATGTATAATACATTTCAGAGTTAACACGAGAATTTTTAATAATACAAACACGTTCGTTAAATATTAAAACGCGAGACGGAAAAAAAAAGAGAAGGGAATATGTGTTTGGGCCGCGGCTGAAATCAAAGAAAAAGGAAGTGGGCTTGGAGCCCAGCCCAATACCAAAAGAAAATAAAAGAAAAAAAACGGGGCATACCCCTTTTGTCAGATCAGTAAACGAACAAAAAAAAAGGAGAAAACAATGGGAAGTAGGGTTTCTACCCTTGGGGTGGCCGCCGGTTATGAAACAACAAGGAAGCAAGGAAAATCATTCGTGGGTTTAGTTCAGAGATCAAGTTTTGAAATCGTTTGGGTTCCTCATCCCTTTCACACGAAAATAGGTAATTCCGTTTGTTTCTCTATTTAATCCGAATCCAAATCCTTTGGGTGTCGTGTTTTTGTTTGATTCATGAAAACCGAGACCATAAGGTCTCGGTGGTGTTTCTGTTCCCCAGCCGCGACCCATATATGGGTGTGTAGTGGGGTTAGTCTGACTCGCAGGCTCCAAAAAAAATCAAAAAGGAGCGTTTGGCTTTATAGATAGTGGGAACCAATTAACAAACAGGGGGTGTTTGTTTTAGACAGTGAGAACCGAGCAGTGGGAACCAAGGACTCAACAGTGGGAAACAAATGAAAACAGTAGGTACATATTAAAAATACAAATCATGAGATTTAAATACGGTTAGCGACAGTTTAGGGACAAATTTTATGTCGCAGTTTATATAATCAGTTTTGGGACAGATTTAGTCACAGTTATTAGCGACAGTTAGCGACGATTAGCGACAGAAAAATCTGTCGCTAATCCGGTTATTTATTTATTAGTATGTTTGAATTGTTTCGTGCGACCGAGACTTGGAAGTCTCGGTAGGCTTTGGGTTTGACTCGGGTTTTCAGGGCACGGATGGAAATAAATACGAGGTTATATTAATTGGGTCAAATCATTTTATAAATAAGTTTTATAATTAAATTAATCAAGTTGTTTTATTTATTTAATTTTAACTTGTAAATTAAATTAATGATGACTAATTACGTTATCGATTTAAACGTGTGATTACTTAAATGACTACCTTTCTTAGAAACGAATTTAGAAACCTTCTAATTATAGCAGATTACTAATTATGGTAATATTATAATATCGGGTTCACATTATACCGTAATCAGTAATACAGGAATATATTAACCAGTAATATTTAGAACCATCAGATTTATCAGTTTATGTACAAATAGTAATACAAGAATAAATAATTAAACTAAGTACAATAAGATCAGTAAAATAAATAGATATCAATTAACTTATTCAGCGTCCTTTATTCATGTAGCTCGCGTGAAGTCAGAATAGACTTTTGTCAGTTGATCTCAGTCGGTTACAGGACACGAGATACGGATTTCCGTCCTTTCAGTAAGGACTTCCTTTCTATGCATGATTAGGATTCCCCGTCTGCAGCCAAATGTTTTTCTCCAGTATATGTTTAAGCTTATCAGTAATCACGTTAATAACTAAATAAATTGCCTGAGCATTATATACAAGCATGACCAAGTTTATGTACTAGCTACGGAGGTACCGTTACCATGGCACTAGAGGCACCGGTGTCGTCACTCACATGCAGGAGAGTGATATCCTGCATCGTCCCACTCATGTTCAGTTTGGCCATTTTTATAAGTATGTTTAGTGGGGCGTATGGATGCATCCTAGGCTTATCAGTTTACAAGTTATCAGGGTGAATGTGGTGTGTGCTCTACATCCTTCACATTGGAGCTAATCCCTCCACCCAACACAATATTTAGAGGTCACCCCTCTACAGTTATTTAGAGGACACCCCTCTACAGCATGACGAGGCCACCCCTTCAGTTATTCATGCACAGTTGTTACAATACATGACCTATATAAGCTCTGGCAATTAAAATACAGTAAATGCATGTTATACAGATTTAACAGATAACAGTTCAGCTTCATTATTGATAAATCAGACTTTACAGATTATATACAGATTTCTGCTGCAACTTTACTTATCAGTCCTACAGCTCTAGCATTTTATCATCTGTTTCATTTCAGTAATTCTTTATCATGCTTTATATCCGTTCACTGAGCGTTATGCTCAGTCGTAGTTCCCTTTCATGTTCTAACGGCAGGTACACCAGGACGCTCTTAGGATTTTGAGAGCATGTGCATTTGGATGGAAGCTATCCAGACTTCTTACTTTATGTACTTACATTATTCTGCTTATTTGGACATTGTTAGTCCTTTCCTTCAGTATTTTACTTTTCATGTTTTGGGCTTATGTTTGGATTGCCGATGTTTGATTCCGGTATTTTCTTTATAGTCAGTTAATGTTTTAGGACATTTACCTTATGCTTTGATGACACGCCATAAATACACGTAACGGTCCACTTATCCAAGTGGGGTGTTACAGCTGGAGTCAAACATCTCATATCAATTTGCCTAACAAGATACACAAACCTCTTTTTCGAAAGAGCTTTTGTAAACAAGTCAACTAATTGGTAATCAGTTCCAACAAAGTATAATTCAACAGTACCCTTTTCAACTTGTTCCTTAATGAAGTGATATCTGACATCAATGTGCTTCGTGCGGGAATGCTGTACCGGATTGCAAGAGATGGCTATGGCGGACTTTGAGTCACAGTACATAGGTACTTCATCAAAGTGGAAGCCATAATCCGTGAGTTGTGTTCTCATCCAAAGAACTTGAGCACAACACGCAGATAGAGACACATACTCCGCTTCGGCTGATGAAAGTGACGTGCAATCCTGCTTCTTAGAAGACCATCCCACAAGCTTATCTTGACCTAGAAATTGTGCACCACCAGAAGTACTTTTACGTGTATCAAGACACCCTGCATGATCAGAATCTGAATAGGCCGTTAGAAGGAAACCGGTTTCCCTCGGATACCAGAGTCCCATGTGAATGGTATTCTTAAGGTACCGAAAGATCCGTTTAACCTTATTGAGGTGCTTTTCAGTGGGTCGTGCTTGATATCGTGCACAATAGCATGTAGCATGATGAATATCAGGTCTGCTTGCTGTCAAGTACATGAGGGACCCGATCATGGAACGATACCTCGTTTGATCTATGGGTAATCCCTCCAAATCAGCATCTAGGGATGTGGTTGATAATGGTGTCCCAACGGGGTCACATGATGTCATACCATGCTTTGAGATTATCTCTTGACAATACTTAGCTTGGTTTATAAAGATACCACTTGGTGATTAGTGAACTTGAATTCCTAGAAAGAATTTTTGTTCGCCCATCATAGACATTTCAAATCAGCTGTACATTACTTTTTCAAACCATTTGGAAAGTTTTAGGTTTGTAGACCCGAAAATAATGTCATCAACATAAATCTGCACAAGCAAAATATCATCCCCATATTTATAATTGAACAAAGTTAAATCAATGGAACCTTTTGAGAACCCTTTGGAGACCAAAAATTTCGAGAGCTCGTCGTACCACGCCCTTGGAGCTTGCTTGAGTCCATATAGTGCTTTGTGGAGACGATACACCTTGTCAGGATAATGAGGATTGATGAATCCTTCTGGCTGTGTGACATAGACTTCTTCCTTCAAAGGACCGTTAAGAAACACAGTTTTTATGTCCATTTGATAGACAATGAATCCCTTATGTGCAACATAAGCAAGAAAAATCCCGACCGCTTCCATTCGAGCTACTGGTGCAAATGATTCTTCAAAATCAATACCCTCTTTCTGTCCATACCCTTTAGCCACGAGCCTAGATTTATTCTTGATGATCGTGTTCTCTTCATCCATCTTGTTTTTCCAGATCCATCGAAGATTTAATGGTATTACATCATATGGTCTGTCAACAAGTTCCCAGACTTTAAGTCTTTCAAATTGTTGAAGTTCATCCGTCATCGATTCAATCCAAGCATGACCAGCCATGGCTTCTTTGATGTTTTTCGGTTCAGTTGTACTCACGACGAGTGCGAACATACAAACATCGCCATCGGTTGCTAGTTGTCGTCTTGTACGAACAGGCTGTGAAGGGTTTCCAATTACGTGAACCAAAGGATGATCTCGGGTCCAATGATGTGTGGAAGGATGTCGTTGATAAAACGTATGCATATTTGACGGATCAACATGGCGAGTAGAAGACTCTCTAGTTTCGTGTACCGGTGTACCGATGGGTTGATAAATTCGTCATCGTCAGATAATGCATTGTCTGCTTGATTTGTGTTCTCTGGAGCAATGACAGTAGTTGTGGATGTTGTAGGATCGATTGTTGAAGTGATATTCTAAGGAGGTAAATCTGCAGCAACCCGTGTTGAAGTAGATGAATTTGTATCCTTTTGTTGATGATGATCGGTATCATCATTCTTATCATGAGTGACAACGGAAGACTTAGATACAACTTGTTTCTCCCCCGTGAAATATTCATCATACATTGGTCCATATAACATTTCCAACTCTTCAATTGTCATGTCGACTGTCATATCAGCTCTAGGAACATTTTCTGGAACCAGCGTTGAACTTGACGGTTCATTGCTGTGGTCTTGAGTTCCGAGTTCCGTGCGGTTGTGAACAGAAGTCGTTTGTCGTTGTGGATCGGGACTTAAACTGTTTTGTTCAAGTCCCATTTCTTGTAATTCATCAAATTGGATGTGAATAGTCTCGACATTCAATTTTGTTTTCTTGTTGTACACTCTATATCCCTTAGACTGAGTTGCATATCCCACAAGAATACATGCATCACCTTTATCTTTCATCTTATCCAAATTTTCACCATCTCGAATAATGTAACAGGTACATCCAAAAACATGAAGGTGTTTGAGAGAAGGTTTTCGATCATGAATTATGTGATATGGTGTCTTTTCGTGTCTTGGGATAATTAAGGAGCGGTTTTGTGTGTAACATGCGGTTGACACGGCTTCGGCCCAAAAGTATAGTGGAAGTTTTGAAGCGGATAATAATGTTCGAGCAGCTTCAACCAAAGTACGGTTTCGTCTTTCAACAACGCCGTTTTGTTCGGGTGTTCGAGCAATGGATGTTTCATGTTCAATCCCGTCGGCTTCAAAATACTTTCTCAGATTTGAATTCAAAAATTATGTACCTCTGTCAGTACGAACCACTTTAACTTGAGCTTGAAGACCACGTTGTATCAGTTTAAGGAAGCTAATGAGAACTTCGGGTGTTTCATCCTTGGACCTCAAGAAGTGAGTCCATGTGTACCTTGAGTAATCGTCGACAATTACCAGAATATATTTCTTTCCATTGATACTCTGAACACGCATGGGACCACACAGATCTATGTGAAGAAGATCTAACCGTCCTTTAGACCTTGGTGTGGTCTTTGTTTTGAAGCTACTTCGTTTAGCTTTACAAAGTTCACAAGAAGAACAAAGATGATCTTTGATGAATTTCAAACTTGGAAGGCCTCTCACAATATCTTTATTGGAAAGCAAGTTGATGGTATCAAAGTTGAGATGAGAAAGACGTTGATGCCATAACCATGCCTGAGTCGTTGAAGCTTTAGCCTTGAAGCAAATTGGAGTTGATGAAGTTGTGTCTTGTAGTGAAATAGTGTAAAGATCAGTACCCCGTGTACCGGTAAGTAAGTCATTCCCATCATAATCATGAACAAAACATGTCTTCTTTCTGAAAGCAACCTCCAAATCCGCATCACAGAATTGACCAACCGAGAAAAGATTGTGATTGAGCCCTTAGACGTAGTATACCCTTTTAATCATGATATTCCCCTGAACCAAATCCATATCCTAGGATCGGTGCAAATTGATCATTTCCGAATCGGATCGTACCCAGGAACTTCTCAACGAAGTTAATTAGAAGCTTGAGATTCCCCGTCATGTGCTTCGTGCATCCGGATTCCAGTATGAAGAGAATTATTTGTATCACATGCAGAAGAGTTAGAACACGATGAAGCATTTGCTAAATTGGATACCACAGTAGTTGTGATTTCAGACTCATTAGTGTCCTTAGCAAAATTTGAAGGCATACTAATACTCGTTGTCACATTTTTTGTCCTAACTTTAGGCATCCATTTATATCCTGGAAGACACTGATTAGCAAACCACCATTTCCAAGACTTGCTAGCAGACTCATATAGTTCCTTAATTCTGCTTCTAAGGTTCTTAGTGGTGAAGTCTGATGCATTACTTTTCTTAGTGGGGGTTGCACCAGAATGGTTCACATTGCGTTTGGGTTTACTAGCTCTAATAGGCATTTCAACTTGCTTCTTAGTTCTAGTATATAAGCCTTTGACTTTGTTCATAACACACATATGATGATTAGCATTAGCACACTTTCCACATTTGACACAAACAAATTTCACATTCATATCATTCAAATCATTCACATCATTCAAATCGTCATTACATGCGATTACAAACTTTTTATTAAAAACATTCAAATTCCTAGGGTGTTCTTCTACTTCCTTCATCTTCCCTTGATTCTTGTGTTTCCAGACCTTATCATTCACTTGAGTGCTCTTAAGCTAAGGCCGACTAACACTAGTAGTGGAGACTATTCCTGTAGTAGAAGACACACGAATATTAGTGTTTCTAGAAGTCTGAGGCGATTGAATAACTTTGTTTGTGGGCTTAGTGGTCATTCTATACAGGAAATCACATTATGGTGCTTAACGCTCGGTACTATAGTAGTCCTGATGGGTTGATTATGTGGTAACCTTTCCTTTCCATCCATTTTGGGGGCAAACACAGGTTTTGCAAATGAGGAATTTGATAAAGCAGATGGTTTTCCCAAGATAGAGGATCTATTCTCTTTAGAGGCATTGGGTTGTCTAACAACATGTTTCTTAATGCTAGGTTCCACAACTTTCCCACCCATTTTAGCAACGAGTTTGTGCAACTTTGCTATCGCTCTGTCCCTGCCTTGTAACTGAGCTTTCAATCCTTTAATTTCCAAATTCTGTTCATTCATTTCTCGAAACGTTTGGGAAAGTTTTTCTTGCAATTTATTATCATGTGGAAAACTACCAACGTCTTTTTGCAAAGCAAGTTCAAGAGAATGACAATGTTTTTGAAGGAAATCAGTTTTGTGTTGAAGTAACTCAAAAGCCTTTTTATCAACATTTTCTTTACTTTTCGAAAGCTCAAGTTCAAGACGTTCACATTCATTGATTTTATCGAGATATTTGCATGCAACATTAGAATATTCATCAATATTAGCACAAGATTGAAGACTAACACACAATATATCTTTGGAGAGACATTCTTCTAAGAGTAGATCATATTCGTTTGAAAATTCTGATTTGTCATTTTGAAGTTCATCAATTTATTTTTCAAGAGACTCAACATATTTCAAATCATCAAACATTTCAGACCGAATCAAATTTTCAAACTCAAGAACATGTTCTTCTATTATCTTCGTATTTGGTATTAAAAGTTCTTTCACAAGCACAGTTATGTCGTGAGGAATCTCGGTTTTCCACTTATCCTTTTGACGTTTTTCCCAATCACTTTCAATAATTGATTGAACATTATCAACGTGGTGTTTAAGAAAACCAAGTGTTTTTCTACTTTTGCTTTTAGAAGCATCTAGAGGCAAATAGTTAATATATTTAAAAACATTAGTTTTTCTCTTTGCGGCAAACGCTTTCTTCCATTGAATTCTTCGTTGTTTGCATTCTAAAAAGAATTCCTCACGAGACTTCTATTTTTGTGGAGTTAAAAGACCATAAAGACTGTTTAGATAAGCATAATTATATGGTTTCACAAAATATTTATTGACCGGTGATCTACTCTCCTCATCTCAAAGGGACGTCTCTTTACTATCGAGGTTAGCTACTGGGCAGTCATTATCAGTCCATTCGGATTCATCAAGATATAAGTGAGGGTTCACAACTTGAGCTTGTTCGAGGTACTTGGGGGTGGCAAAGCTAGGTTGACCCTTCAAAAACGACCGAGGTGCTATCATTCTTACGGTTTGAATAGAGTCATGTGTATTATAAACAACTTTTTTCAAAAAATCGACTTGTTCTTCGAGATCCTTTACTTTTTCAGTATCTTTGCTTTGTCTATTTTTGAAATCTTGTTTTAATATTTCAACCTCTTGTTTCTTTTCGTCAAGAATTTTAGCAGAATCGCTGGTATTCATAGAAAGCCTTTGTTCAAGTTCATTAACTTTTGTTGTGGCAAGGTACGTTTTTTGACGTTCATCACTTAATAAGACATTAAATTGACGTTTTTCTTTAGTTAACAAAGCAAGAGCTTCGTTGTATTTATTTTCAAATTCGTCCTTTTTAACGTTGATGACACAACTTTTGTACCCCTCAAGCTCGTTGGTCTTTTGAAGAAGCTCAGCCCTATAACTATCAATAGTCTCACTAGATTTTATAAGAGCGGCTTTGCATTCTTCAAAGTTTTGAGTGAGCGCTGCATTTGCCGTCTTTAATTTCTTTTGACTCTTTCTATTTTCATTGACATCTTTTTGTAAACTAGCAATTAAATTAGCAAGCGCGACACGCTCCTCGTCATCATACTCATTTGCATGTTGATCATCCTCAAACTCATTATTGCACATGTCTGATGAATCGGGTGTGGTATTGCTATCAACCGTTTCCATCATACAGGTGTCAGTAATTGTTGTTGGTAGATCACTATGCTCATGTGTATCACCAAACACATTATATTCAGCATCATCTTGTAACTTATCAATTGGCTCGGTATCAAAGATAGGACCATTGTCATCTTCAGTGACGTTAAGGACCTCATGAATCTTTGCCATATATGAATAATGTGCCTCGAGTTCTTGGTCGGAGAGTTCATCATCTGTGTCGTCAAGCATTTCTCCTTCCTCAGCTGATAACTTGATTCCAGCTTCCATTTTCTTGCACAGCAGCATCTTTTCCTTATGATAACCATAATCTTTAACCCTCTTTGGTTGCCTGCATTCCCTAGCCAAATGCCCAAAACCTCTGCAGTTAAAACACTGAATCCCACTTTGTTGCACAACTTGAGTACCAACAGTTTCCCTATTTCCAACAACAGTAGCCACCCTCTGATTATCATACTTAGGTTGTCGATCATACTTTGGAGGACTCTCAGCATGTCTTCGTGTGTCATACCTTGGAGGACTCTGTGCATGGGTGTTCCTCGGGTTTGAAGATGTTCGAAGGTTGTTGTTGGTGGGTTTGTAGATTTTCTTATATTGCTTCATAATGAAAGCCATTTGTTGCTTGAATTCCCTATCCTTTTGAGCTACTTCTTCATCACTGTCTTCTTCGGATGATTGCTCAGGTGTGGGTGATGGTGCTCTTGCAACTTCTTTGCCTCAGGATCGTATTGGAGCATGTGACTTGGAGACAATGGATGATCGTGGTGATGATGATTGAGTAGAGTAGGTCTTTGAAGTACGAGAGTGATAATCTGGGTAATGTTGAGTGGTAGACACCAAAGCAAGTGGATTGGAAACCTTTGCAACATGTTCAGCTCGAACTTCATTTTCCTCATTTTGAAATTGTTTCAAAATGTCAAAAAGCTTGTGATATGAAACTTCGTCTAACTTTTTTTGTTGTTTCACCAAGGTGACAAACCGTGTCCACTCTGGTTGAAGTTGCTGTAGAAATTGGACATTCACTTGCATGGTGGAAACTTGTAAGTTGTTTCGAATCATATCGTTCATCATCTTGTAGAATCGAGAGTAATAAGAATCAACTGATTCCCCATCCTTTGAAGTAAACTTGCCAAAGTTCCAAAACATCTTAGTTTTCACATCTTGTTTGTTAAGTGATTCACCTTGTTGCAATCTTTCAATAGCCGTCCACATTTCTTGAGTAGTAGGGCATGCATCAACCGTAGAGTAAATATCATCTCCAATGCCACTGAGAATTAAGTAGATTGCTTCCTTCTCTGCATCAAACCACGCACGATTCTCTGGGGTGAGGTCGGTCCTCTTTTCATCACGTTCATATGCGGGTTGTGCGTCACTTGTGTCTGTGGCTTGTACTGCAGGAACTTGAATCCTTGAGAGTTTATAGGGTCCTTTCAAAATACATTGCCTTAAAGCATCACCGTTAGGTTTTGTGTCAAGATAACGTAGAAAACGGGATTGCCATTGATCATATCGACCCGACACAAGCATTGGTGGTCTCTCTTTATTACCCGCCACCATGATATTGTTGTTTGTGACACGATACTCTTGAGTAGAATCCATATCTAGATACTTGAAATCAATGAATTTAAAATGGATCTTAAGTAGATGTGTGTTGATTGATGTTGTCGGTGAAAAATGTTAAACTCCCCTAAAAATTGTCTTCACAAGAAACAAAAAATCGAAGGCAAAAAATCACACGTTAAAAATTTTCACTCTTGGATTTTTTCGGAATTACTGACATTTTCAGAGAAATTGGGGTATTTCGGAATAACTAACATTTTCAGAGAAAGGTATTTCTTCGGAATAATAAGGTTTTTAGAGAAATGCCTTTCTTCGGAATATTTGATATTTTCAGAAAAACATCTTTCTTCGGAATAATGATGATTTCAGAGATTTGAGCTTCTTCGGAATATTGATTATTTCAGAGAAAATTTCGGAAAAATCACTTCTTCGGAGTAATGCTTTTTCAGAGAAACGTGGATCTTCGGAATAATCTTCGGAATAAATGCTTTTTCAGAAAATGAGACTATTTCGGAATAATCTTCGGAATAAATGCTTTTTCAGAAAATGAGACTATTTCGGAATAATCTTCGGAACAAATGCTTTTTCGGAATAAGTAGATTTTCAGAATTCTTCAAATCTTCAGAATAAGTAACTTTTCAGATAAACACTTCTTCGGAATTCGTACTTCTTCGGAATAGTAAACCCTTATCCGAAAATCTGTTTTTCGGAATAATTAACCCTTTTCCGAAAAAAAAATTTCGGAATGTTCTTGAATCAGTGACGAACCGTAACTCCAAAATTAATCCAAACACCTCAAAATCTTCCGATTTTTTTTACCACAAAAACCAAACCAAATCCCTACCAAATCAATATAAATGATTTATATCAAGATTTCTAGCCCGAACTACTAAAAAAAAATAATTCGGGATGATTTATATGGAAAAATCAATCGAATCAAACTAAAACCAAACCACCAAACACAATCTACCCCGTGGCGATTGATACCAAATGTTGTCCCATATTATTTAGATGATTAATGATAGAAAAATAGATGAAAAGAGATGGATTCCTAGAGAGAGAAAGTAGTGAGAGAAAGTAGAGAGAAGGAGATGATTAACTTGGTGAATATTAGATTAGAGAAGATTAGAGTAAAATGAGCAACCAACCCTCCTAACATGCTAGGAGGGTAGTATATATAGTCCACCCACATGCAGGCTTTAATGGGCTATATATTGGGCCGGGCTTGTCTTTTGGACTTTAATTAGTT
This sequence comes from Glebionis coronaria, assembly GCA_025667525.1. Taxonomy (NCBI): domain Eukaryota; kingdom Viridiplantae; phylum Streptophyta; class Magnoliopsida; order Asterales; family Asteraceae; genus Glebionis; species Glebionis coronaria. The sequence continues at coordinate 77,178,110 of CM046874.1, read as the reverse complement.
TAAATCCAAGTCCGTGAACCACGACTATCTAACTATCTATTACAACGTTCTAGTAAATATTATAATATAAACCTATGACCGAACATTCTTGTTTGACTCAATATTTTGAGGCTAACAGACTCAGCTAGCATGCCTCTCCTAACCAATAATTATCCTATTGTGTCCTGTGGTAGTATGATCATTGCTTCCACAAATTTCACACTCAGGGTAGTATATACAATCATCAGGCCTATGATCAGAGATGCCATAATGTGTAAATTATGGGAAAGGCTTAGCCTTGGATTTCCTGATTTGTTTAGAGGCGGGCCTATAGTTGTAAGGCAGAGCATTATATCTATTAGCATTTCTAATAGAAGCCATGTGTACCTTATGATCTGTTGTCCTGTGATCTTTACTTTTACACTTCATGCAATAGATAAGTCTAAAGCAGTTATCAGTGGTATGATTTGTGTAGTGAAATAATTCACAGGAAGGTTTATTTATTTTAACCTTCTTGGAAGACTCAGGTTCAGTTTCTTACTTTTTGATGATTAAGGCTGTGAGGACACAGATGTTTCACCCTAAACTTTAGAGGCTGAGTTCAACTTCTCTTCCATGAATAGTTGGAACAATCTACTTAACTCTTCTTGATTTACAACATGAATGGAGTTGACTGAGTTTGTAAGAGTCCCTGAGAGAGAGATGGGTTTGGTTGTTTTCTCAGTGACAGTTCCTGACTCAGTGTGACTTGATGTCTCTTTTGAGTCAGGCTTTGTTTGTTCTAACAAACCTAATCCATCTCTTCCTCTAGGTGAGTGTTCTTGATAAGATAATGGAATTAGTTCAGAACATGGACCTGCCCCTAGAGATTTTTCAAAGGAGGAAGAGGAGTCTGAATTTACTCAACAACACTGAGTGGTTCAGTGTTACTAGATTTATTAGGGACATAAGTCTTCTCATTAAGACCAAGTAATTCATTAATACTCTGAGATTTAGGTATTAATATTTTTCTAGTATCAAAGTTAGGCAACACACTTTCAGGATTTGATCTTTCAACCCAGTCTTTTGACTTTGGTATCATTTCATGATCAAACCCTACTGAGGCTGGGAGAAATGCTTTTTCACTCATTTCCTTAGTAAGTGGTTTCTGAGTGAGTTGGTGTGCCTCAATAATTTTCTTCTTTTGGACAGGAATTTGACTGTTTATACACTAAGAGGCTAAGGTAGAGCTACTAGTCCATTTCTCATTGATGCTCTTTTCTTCCTTAAGTTGTTCTTGAAGAGCATGATTAATTTTAGTAAGTTCAGTGTTCTGAAGTTGACAACTTACTGCTTCAAGTTTGCAAGTTTCAAAATCAATAAATCATCTCTACATTTGTTTAATTAAAAAACAAGTTTATTATATTTTGAAAGAAGGTTTAATCTCTGCTCTTCAATAAACGATAAATCAATACTTATATACTTAAGGAACCTTTGCCAATCAGACTCTTCATCCATCAAAGGTTTCAACTACCAATCATTTGGCTTTGTTCTGAGGAGGTTTTTGAGTCTGAGTATTTGAAAGTCCAGCTTTTAAGTGCAAGCTTTGCTTTGACCTTATTGTATTCCGACCTATAATCCTTCTTAATTTTCTTATTATTCTGAAAACTTTGGTTAATTGGATAAGCCTAAATCAGTTTTGTTGTAAACTTAGGTTAAAAATTTTCATTTCCTGATGATGAGTTTTGACTTTTATATGAGGCCAATGGAGTTTTTGAAAGACAATATTTTGCAAAATGTCCAGTTTTACAACATCTATAACAATCCACTCCCTCAGTGGATTGATTTCCAGCAAATCTAGTTCTTTTGATATAACGTTTGGTATTTGCCCCAAAAGGGCTCTTTCATGAAATTCCCTATTTAGATCTCTGATGTATTCAGTACTAGATCTTTCATCAACCTCATCATCTGAGGTCTCTTGAAAATCTTGAACAATTGCATTTGAGTAAAAAACTGTTGATAGTGATCCATGATTAACAGGGGTTAGTTTGGCTGAGGTGTCTGTTATTAAGGCCTTCTTAGACTTAGGATATCTTCTGTTTATTAGATTATCTTCATAGATAAATCTTTCATAAATATTTGCAAGATCGTAAGTCTGAATGTGATTAGCATTTCTCAGTCCTTGAGAAAAACCAACCCATTTTTTAGGGAGACTGTTCACAAAACCAACATTGATTTCATGCTTAGACAATTTCACCCTGTCATTTGATAGCTCATTGAGTAAGGTCTTATATCTGGTGTAAGTCAAAGGAACATTTTTAGATGGTTTGGCCCTGAAAGTGTTATATTCTAACTTCAGGTCCATAATCCAATTTTCTTTAGTGTCAGATGGTCCTTCAAAACTATGAACAAGATCTGTCCAAGTCTCTTTGGCCGTCTCACACTCGATGACAGCTTCCATAATATCGTCAGGAAGACAAGATATTATGATGCTTTTGAGACGTTGGTCTTGATTAACCACTCTTCTTTCATCGCCAGACCATTGGTTTTCAGGTTTGTCATCACCTGCTGCTGTTTTTGGTTTGAATGGACTATTCTTAATACAAGTAATGTAATAAGGTTTCATTCCCATCAAATAACATAGCATTCTTTTCTTCCATTTATTAAATCTTTCAGCTTCCAATTTAGGAGCGTTAATAGAGTAACTTGCTCCCTTTTTGTTGACAAGTTGAGGTACATTACTTTCAGTTATAATGGATCAAGGTTTTAAAAACTTTGAGACGGTAGTTAAAAAGTTTTATAATCCTACCGCTCTCTATACCACTTGTTGGTCCCTTGTAATTAGGGCTATACTTAAGAATACTAAGTATATACCTATTATTGTAAAGTAATGTAAAAACACAAGACAATGTAAAGTATATAACACAAAAGGTTTTCAACGTTTAACTCTTATTATTTAAAGAATTATAGCCTATTTTATGCAAAGCTATAATGAGGATTGAATAGACAATGTGTGTGTTTGTGATCTCCTCACTAACAAACTAAACAATCCTAACGATTGATAAGCTTGACGATTCAGTCAACAAGAGTTTAGAACTCAAGTGCATTTGATCATATTTGGAAGAGAGAACTTTGTTTGTGAATTCTAGAGCATTTAGTGCACAAAGTTAATTCTCTCCTTTTACAACCATCCTATTTATAGAAGCAAAGGGTAGATACGAGACAAATAATTTTCCATGTGCAATTCTTGTCTTATTGGTATACTGTACAATCTTATCTTAGACTATTCTAAGTAATAAGACGTAACTCCTTTTACCAGGTCAGTACCCTATCTATCTCATAAGGGTAAGTCACGCTAATTGTGTGATGTACAACATCTTATCACAATTCAACTTATCCCGCCTTTACTTCAGTCTTTGAGGATGCTTGTTTATTCAGGGAGATCGTATAGGGTTCAGTGAGTCTATTACCACAACTCACTGAACCCATCACCTTCTTCTTTGTCTTAGATACATCATTTATTGAACTTCGCCTCTCTGAATGCTCGAGTCTTTCTTTTAGACTCAGTCTAAGGTCTTGAAGGTAACTCACTGAGTGACTGTTCACTCAGTGACTTCATTGCGTTGAAGGGTAATCTTTTACTTAGGCTGACTGTTATTCAAATCCACAAGTGAGATCATTAGGCACTGAATTGACCTAACAATCTCCCCCTATTTGGATAAAAAATATGCTTAAGTAAAATTGTTATAAGTGAGAAAAGAGGCTTCTTCTCATACAAACTAATCTACTGATGAACATACTTGTTTCAAACAAAGTACTTTCTTTTATTCATCATTACAAAGACTGATAACTCATTTGTCTTGACCAGATGTAACGTGCAAGTTTCAAATAAGACTTTGGAGTTCAATAAGCTCATCAAAGTTTGTAGAATGTAAATCCCTACCCTAGGACCATCTAAACCTTAGCTCAAGAGGATCATACAGCTCATTAAAAGTGAGATGAGGCCCACAATCAAACACAATCCTGCTAAGGAAGGCCTGAGTTGGCTGATTAACAATCGAAACATCTAATGAAACTAGAACATAAGGCACAAACGAGGTAGGAGGAAAGTTTAAGAATGGAGAACGATCACATAACCGATAAGAGGTTGGGTCCATAGACGAAAAAGTTTCAAAAAGACAATGAAAAATGGAGTATCATCGACCCACTTATCCATCCAAAACCGTGTGTTTTCATCGTTCCCAATCTTTATTTAGAAAAGTGAATAAAGATCATTGTGCACACTAAGGTCCTCATTTAACTTGGTAATTCGATACAATGGACCCGGTTTTATTTTAATTATTGAGGTATCACAGAGACCACCTTGAGGTCCGTGTATCGAGCAAATCACCTTACACCAAAAATATTTTCCTTGGGAAAAGGATCTCCACCACAATTTTGAAAGCAGCCAAAGGCTACTTGTGCCAAGGCTCCCAAGATTTAGACCACCTTGCAAAAAAGGAACAATAACTCTATCCCAAGCCACCCTTGAAATCTTGTTTACATTTGATGAACCACCCCAAAGAACTTTCTACGAATTGATTCAAGTTTCTTTAAAAGAATTTTAGGGGCTTTAAAGGTTGAGAAAAAGTAAACCCCTTTCAATAAAAGATTTTTAAGTGTGAGCCTACCTCCAAATGAAAGGGAGTTAGTTTTCCACCTTGTAAGTCGAAGAAAACAGTCAATGGGAGGAGTCCAATTACGAGTTTATACACATTGGCACCAAAGGGGAGACCTAGATAAGCATAAGGTAAGTGGGGACGACTAACAGCCTATTGAAGAAGCGAAAGAGTTAAGTTCTACATCATTTATACCAATTCCAAAAAAAATTGCTTTTAACAAAATTCACCTTAATCCCAGAAGCAAGATAAAAGCAAGTGAGTATTCTAGAAAGGCTTTTGATATTAGTCTCTAACCATTCGCCTATATAATAGCATCGTCCACAAATTAATGGCCGCGTAAAAAGAAAAGGCTAGTACAACACCGTGGAAACCCTGTCAAAGAGGTTCATAATTGAATCTACCTGATCACAAATATGGTATTTAATACTGTCTAACGATCTTCATCGAACAGAGGTAAAACACTAACGATTTAGGGCGAATGACAAAGCCATTTCGTCCGTCTATGTTTTTTTGTTGACTGTCTTATGAAACGTATCAAGAAGATGGCGTCGCAGCGTACTGACTAAATTGGTTTCCACATGCTCATACCCAAAGTTAAAGACTTCAAAGAATTCAAGAAAACTAATATGATCAAGACGTCCGCTGTGTTCTGATGACATCTTCCTCAACAAAATTAAGTTATAATTCGAAGTATATGAAGGAGAGATTGTTAGAAACTCCGAAGTTTGTGGAGGAAGATTGCCAAAGGCTTTCAAGAATTCTCAAGAAGTATGAGTATGGTGATTTGAGTTCAAGTCACAAGTTAAGCAAGTCAAAGACAATAAAGTTTGCATGATTACTCAAGCTCCAGGACTACAAGTACAAGATATGGAGATTCAAGACAAAGACCACAAGTTGAAGATCCTTAGAATATATCGATAGGGATAATATTCGTAACTCTCGAGTGACCTTAAAGGAGACATTGTTAGAAACGAGAAAATACATGAAATGTAACGTTTCTATACAACGAAGTATCGATAACTCGTAGATACTTATTTGTTATAGCTCGTCTAGTTTTTTTTGTCTAATTGTAATCGAGACGGCTAATCATGGCCTGCTAAGAAGCCAGGTTACGGCCCATAAAACCGTAAAGTGGTCGGCCTAACTCATGTCCTTAAACCTTTTTCATAGTTTTTGAAAGGTTATTGTTGACGTTATTTTACACATAGTTCATATGAGTTTTTCTCATTGCAAATCATCCTTCAACCATCTTTCTCTCTTTAGTTTTTTCTTCTTTGATACGAAAAATGTGTATTTCCCAGTGTGGTTTATGTTATACAAAATCATACACATATTTAATTCTTAAAACGTTGTGCAATGTGATATTGAGTATAAGTGTGTAAGTGTCTAAATCCATTTTTTGTTTGAACTAGTTCCAGCATAAATAAATAATTAGGTAGATGTGCCATCTTGGTCTTAGTTATGTCCAGTCCGGTATGTAAGGGCGGACTCACATAGAAGCCGAGGCTACACCCTGTTTCACGTCAAGAAGGGTAAATTTTGTATAAATTAAGCAATTTTTTTGACACGTGTAATATTCATTTTTACCTAACGTAAGGCAACTCTAATTCTAATAATCAATAAAAAAAGTTGTGTAACACTCTATTAGAAATCATGAGTCCGCCTCTACCAGTACGACTCGAATAACCCCTGATGATACGATTAACATACGTACAATCCTAGTGTTTGTCATGTTATATATTTTTTTCTAGAATTATATTATACCACCATTGACTTTGCAATATTGTATGTACTGGCATTCGGAATGGATTTGAGCTAATTCATTAGCTTAACGTCCCTTCCTCACATAATTATTTAAAAGTACTCATAATATAATACGTATCTAAAGATATGTCACAACTCTAACTTCCATTCAAATATCTTGTGCGCTTAAATTAATAATACCCACGTTTTGGGAAACAGGATCCACAAGTTATCAAATTAACTCTATGTTATTAGCAAGAAAAAAAAAACACCTTCTCATCGAATAAGACAAATGTACTACAATTGAGATATATTTTTACATTTGTGACTGTTGATTGTACATATGTCGTTTACAAAGATTCTAATGTCGTATAAATTAGAAACGGAAAATGTAAGTAAGCAAATGTAGTTTTGTCTATGTAATACGTATGTAATTAGGATGATTGGTATAAAAAGGCAAGTGCGCATTATCTAAAGTAATTCATAAACAAAACATGCCATGAGGGCAATAGTTACTTCTTTTCGCCATTTATTCATATAAAAATGTGATTAGTAAAAGAATACGCTACCATTCAACCACAATAGCACAAATAGTAGCTGACCGAATAAAAGGATAGTTATCTATTATTCGAAGAAAAAGAAGGTTATACTTTATGTAAGAAGAAGAGAGGTCACATGAGTCATTTTACTTGAAACTAATTAAGGAGGTTCGGGGTCTCTAAAAATCGTGACGAGTAGTGTAAATATTATTTATTTCGTTTAAAAGTTATGGTATATTTTTTCATTTTAGTATGTGTATGAAATAATTCGACCCCTTAAAATAAAGACTAAAGGTTCGCCACTGCTTGAAACACAAAGCATGCATACGTTTATATGTAGTATACGTACGACAAATAATCACAAACATGTTCGACGTACAGTGAAGTGTTTGTATATCATACATGTGAAATTTTTGTACATAAATTATACGGTAAACTGTATCACCAGGAAATATGCAGTAAAGAAAATGATACCCTAAAAGTTCAACTGCGAGAAAATCTATTCTGATATATGAACAACAGATTGTTACAAACCATCTTATTAAATTAGGCTCTTCTAAATTGTAGCAAATATTGATAAGAAAAAATTTGTGCATAAGAGTAAGGAACTTTGGATGATCTACTGCGAATGAGTGTAAGCCTCGCTGCTCGGAAACACCCGGTGCTGACCACACTGAGAGACACGAAAGCGCATGTAACGCCAATTGGCGAAATGACGTTAAGCATCTCGAACGGTACGAAAAAAGAGGTCATGATGATATCATCTATGTCCGTACGTACCGCTCCTCGTGGAGTAGATCCCGTATCCAACCAAATCTTTACTAATCTGTGTAGTACGTTTGACTCATTTCGCTGCTTTATATATTTAGAATTAAAATTGGAACATATGGTAAAATTATAGACAAATAAGATAATTATAGAAAAAAAAATCATTGTCATATGAAGTAATATTAGGACTCTTAGGCAACTGATGACACTTTTTTTATTCATTTCATCCGATGAGGGTGAGGTAAAAGGTAATCGGGTACCTTTGTAACGGGTTCCAACTTTTTTTCTGATTACCTTCAAGGCCACTTTGACGGTGGTTATTACATACTCTTACCCCTTTCAGGAAAATTGTTGTTATACACGTAATACCTAACAGGAATAAACAATCGATTTACAAAGTGTAAGATATCAGGAGCCTCCAAAAGGCCCAATTAATCTCATCAACTTATTACATTTGTTCAAAACATGGGCTAAATGCCAAGAGTTGGCCCATTTCGTTAGGTTCCCAAGTTGGGTTATTGATGTTTATGAATAGGGGTCGGTAAAAAGATCGGTTCATGATTTGAATCGAAAAAAATCGAAACTGATTTTTCTTAAACTTATCTGACGGTTCATAACTGGTTTTAAAAAATAACTACGATCGGTTTAAAACCAGTTAAAACCGAACCGGTCCGATTAAAATAGAATCGATTCGGTTAGAAAACGGTACCGAGATGGGTTTATTTATACAAGAAAAATTAAATTTATTGTTTATATTATACTTTTATTATTCATCAGTATATTGTTTTTTTTTAATTTCTGACGCAAAATATGCATCCTCACAACCTTTGGCGTTCACGCGCTTTCTAAGAATTATCTAAGGGTTTCTTTCACAAAGTAAAATTTTAAAATATTCTTTGTGTCTTGGGCATTCAATCTATTTGTTTCTCTCGCTTTTCTACGCAAGCATGGGTTAGACCCGGTTTCCACTATTTATATTAGAGTAAATTACGCCGTTCGTCCCTGTGATTTGGACTCAGTCTTTTTTTTTTTGCTTGAATGATCCCTAATTTTGAAACTATGCACACCGTTTGCCCCTATCACAAAATCAAGTTAAATAGCTCCGTTAAGTCTTCTCACATGTCTTGCATGTGAGGGTATTTATGTCTTTTCCACCCTAACACAATTTCTTAACTTTTCTTTATTTTTATTACACCCTCTTTTAATCTCAACTACAACTAGTGCAATATTTTATACTACTTTCTTGGTCAAATAAATATATCATCACTCCAAATATGAATATATGTTCACCTGTCTTCACTGCTCATCACTAACCTATACATATGGAGGAGTCGGATTTGTTTTTTTGACAAAGGGTTGCGTGTTTCAATTGAAAATATAGTGGTTTGTGGAGGACCTTTTTTTGGTGACTTGCTGTGGAGACTTGCTTTTTTACCCATTCGTCTTGGTGGATTGGGCTTGTACTCAGCAAAAATGGTGTCCTCTTATGCTTTTGTGGCCTCGAGGGCCCAATCTTGGGTGCTACAAGACCACATCTTACGTGACAGTGACATATGTGGTATGGACAATGATTACATTTCTGCTTTGGCTTGTCTTCGTGATACGATTTCAAGCTTTGATTTTAGCGTTTTCGCTAATAAGGACACCGCCCCCATCTAAAGCCCAAGAAACATTGGCGACTGCTCTTTTTAGTGAAATGGTCAAAGATATGGAAGCCCACTTTGACATGACGGTTAGACAGAAAGCAGTTTTCGAGTGTCTGTGCGCACCACATGCTCAAGATTTTTATCTATTAGGATGATTGGTATAAAAAGGCAAGTGCGCATTATCTAAAGTAATTCATAAACAAAACATGCCATGAGGGCAATAGTTACTTCTTTTCGCCATTTATTCATATAAAAATGTGATTAGTAAAAGAATACGCTACCATTCAACCACAATAGCACAAATAGTAGCTGACCGAATAAAAGGATAGTTATCTATTATTCGAAGAAAAAGAAGGTTATACTTTATGTAAGAAGAAGAGAGGTCACATGAGTCATTTTACTTGAAACTAATTAAGGAGGTTCGGGGTCTCTAAAAATCGTGACGAGTAGTGTAAATATTATTTATTTCGTTTAAAAATTATGGTATATTTTTTCATTTTAGTATGTGTATGAAATAATTCGACCCTTTAAAATAAAGACTAAAGGTTCGCCACTGCTTGAAACACAAAGCATGCATACGTTTATATGTAGTATACGTACGACAAATAATCACAAACATGTTCGACGTACAGTGAAGTGTTTGTATATCATACATGTGAAATTTTTGTACATAAATTATACGGTAAACTGTATCACCAGGAAATATGCAGTAAAGAAAATGATACCCTAAAAGTTCAACTGCGAGAAAATCTATTCTGATATATGAACAACAGATTGTTACAAACCATCTTATTAAATTAGGCTCTTCTAAATTGTAGCAAATATTGATAAGAAAAAATTTGTGCATATGAGTAAGGAACTTTGGATGATCTACTGCGAATGAGTGTAAGCCTCGCTGCTCGGAAACACCCGGTGCTGACCACACTGAGAGACACGAAAGCGCATGTAACGCCAATTGGCGAAATGACGTTAAGCATCTCGAACGGTACGAAGAAAGAGGTCATGATGATATCATCTATGTCCGTACGTACCGCTCCTCGTGGAGTAGATCCCGTATCCAACCAAGTCTTTATTAATCTGTGTAGTACGTTTGACTCATTTCGCTGCTTTATATATTTAGAATTAAAATTGGAACATATGGTAAAATTATAGACAAATAAGATAATTATAGAAAAAAAAATCATTGTCATATGAAGTAATATTAGGACTCTTAGGCAACTGATGACACTTTTTTTATTCATTTCATCCGATGAGGGTGAGGTAAAAGGTAATCGGGTACCTTTGTAACGGGTTCCAACTTTTTTTCTGATTACCTTCAAGGCCACTTTGACGGTGGTTATTACATACTCTTACCCCTTTCAGGAAAATTGTTGTTATACACGTAATACCTAACAGGAATAAACAATCGATTTACAAAGTGTAAGATATCAGGAGCCTCCAAAAGGCCCAATTAATCTCATCAACTTATTACATTTGTTCAAAACATGGGCTAAATGCCAAGAGTTGGCCCATTTCGTTAGGTTCCCAAGTTGGGTTATTGATGTTTATGAATAGGGGTCGGTAAAAAGATCGGTTCATGATTTGAATCGAAAAAAATCGAAACTGATTTTTCTTAAACTTATCTGACGGTTCATAACTGGTTTTAAAAAATAACTACGATCGGTTTAAAACCAGTTAAAACCGAACCGGTCCGATTAAAATAGAATCGATTCGGTTAGAAAACGGTACCGAGATGGGTTTATTTATACAAGAAAAATTAAATTTATTGTTTATATTATACTTTTATTATTCATCAGTATATTGTTTTTTTTTAATTTCTGACGCAAAATATGCATCCTCACAACCTTTGGCGTTCACGCGCTTTCTAAGAATTATCTAAGGGTTTCTTTCACAAAGTAAAATTTTAAAATATTCTTTGTGTCTTGGGCATTCAATCTATTTGTTTCTCTCGCTTTTCTACGCAAGCATGGGTTAGACCCGGTTTCCACTATTTATATTAGAGTAAATTACGCCGTTCGTCCCTGTGATTTGGACTCAGTCTTTTTTTTTTTGCTTGAATGATCCCTAATTTTGAAACTATGCACACCGTTTGCCCCTATCACAAAATCAAGTTAAATAGCTCCGTTAAGTCTTCTCACATGTCTTGCATGTGAGGGTATTTATGTCTTTTCCACCCTAACACAATTTCTTAACTTTTCTTTATTTTTATTACACCCTCTTTTAATCTCAACTACAACTAGTGCAATATTTTATACTACTTTCTTGGTCAAATAAATATATCATCACTCCAAATATGAATATATGTTCACCTGTCTTCACTGCTCATCACTAACCTATACATATGGAGGAGTCGGATTTGTTTTTTTGACAAAGGGTTGCGTGTTTCAATTGAAAATATAGTGGTTTGTGGAGGACCTTTTTTTGGTGACTTGCTGTGGAGACTTGCTTTTTTACCCATTCGTCTTGGTGGATTGGGCTTGTACTCAGCAAAAATGGTGTCCTCTTATGCTTTTGTGGCCTCGAGGGCCCAATCTTGGGTGCTACAAGACCACATCTTACGTGACAGTGACATATGTGGTATGGACAATGATTACATTTCTGCTTTGGCTTGTCTTCGTGATACGATTTCAAGCTTTGATTTTAGCGTTTTCGCTAATAAGGACACCGCCCCCATCTAAAGCCCAAGAAACATTGGCGACTGCTCTTTTTAGTGAAATGGTCAAAGATATGGAAGCCCACTTTGACATGACGGTTAGACAGAAAGCAGTTTTCGAGTGTCTGTGCGCACCACATGCTCAAGATTTTTATCTATTAGGATGATTGGTATAAAAAGGCAAGTGCGCATTATCTAAAGTAATTCATAAACAAAACATGCCATGAGGGCAATAGTTACTTCTTTTCGCCATTTATTCATATAAAAATGTGATTAGTAAAAGAATACGCTACCATTCAACCACAATAGCACAAATAGTAGCTGACCGAATAAAAGGATAGTTATCTATTATTCGAAGAAAAAGAAGGTTATACTTTATGTAAGAAGAAGAGAGGTCACATGAGTCATTTTACTTGAAACTAATTAAGGAGGTTCGGGGTCTCTAAAAATCGTGACGAGTAGTGTAAATATTATTTATTTCGTTTAAAAATTATGGTATATTTTTTCATTTTAGTATGTGTATGAAATAATTCGACCCTTTAAAATAAAGACTAAAGGTTCGCCACTGCTTGAAACACAAAGCATGCATACGTTTATATGTAGTATACGTACGACAAATAATCACAAACATGTTCGACGTACAGTGAAGTGTTTGTATATCATACATGTGAAATTTTTGTACATAAATTATACGGTAAACTGTATCACCAGGAAATATGCAGTAAAGAAAATGATACCCTAAAAGTTCAACTGCGAGAAAATCTATTCTGATATATGAACAACAGATTGTTACAAACCATCTTATTAAATTAGGCTCTTCTAAATTGTAGCAAATATTGATAAGAAAAAATTTGTGCATATGAGTAAGGAACTTTGGATGATCTACTGCGAATGAGTGTAAGCCTCGCTGCTCGGAAACACCCGGTGCTGACCACACTGAGAGACACGAAAGCGCATGTAACGCCAATTGGCGAAATGACGTTAAGCATCTCGAACGGTACGAAGAAAGAGGTCATGATGATATCATCTATGTCCGTACGTACCGCTCCTCGTGGAGTAGATCCCGTATCCAACCAAGTCTTTATTAATCTGTGTAGTACGTTTGACTCATTTCGCTGCTTTATATATTTAGAATTAAAATTGGAACATATGGTAAAATTATAGACAAATAAGATAATTATAGAAAAAAAAATCATTGTCATATGAAGTAATATTAGGACTCTTAGGCAACTGATGACACTTTTTTTATTCATTTCATCCGATGAGGGTGAGGTAAAAGGTAATCGGGTACCTTTGTAACGGGTTCCAACTTTTTTTCTGATTACCTTCAAGGCCACTTTGACGGTGGTTATTACATACTCTTACCCCTTTCAGGAAAATTGTTGTTATACACGTAATACCTAACAGGAATAAACAATCGATTTACAAAGTGTAAGATATCAGGAGCCTCCAAAAGGCCCAATTAATCTCATCAACTTATTACATTTGTTCAAAACATGGGCTAAATGCCAAGAGTTGGCCCATTTCGTTAGGTTCCCAAGTTGGGTTATTGATGTTTATGAATAGGGGTCGGTAAAAAGATCGGTTCATGATTTGAATCGAAAAAAATCGAAACTGATTTTTCTTAAACTTATCTGACGGTTCATAACTGGTTTTAAAAAATAACTACGATCGGTTTAAAACCAGTTAAAACCGAACCGGTCCGATTAAAATAGAATCGATTCGGTTAGAAAACGGTACCGAGATGGGTTTATTTATACAAGAAAAATTAAATTTATTGTTTATATTATACTTTTATTATTCATCAGTATATTGTTTTTTTTTAATTTCTGACGCAAAATATGCATCCTCACAACCTTTGGCGTTCACGCGCTTTCTAAGAATTATCTAAGGGTTTCTTTCACAAAGTAAAATTTTAAAATATTCTTTGTGTCTTGGGCATTCAATCTATTTGTTTCTCTCGCTTTTCTACGCAAGCATGGGTTAGACCCGGTTTCCACTATTTATATTAGAGTAAATTACGCCGTTCGTCCCTGTGATTTGGACTCAGTCTTTTTTTTTTTGCTTGAATGATCCCTAATTTTGAAACTATGCACACCGTTTGCCCCTATCACAAAATCAAGTTAAATAGCTCCGTTAAGTCTTCTCACATGTCTTGCATGTGAGGGTATTTATGTCTTTTCCACCCTAACACAATTTCTTAACTTTTCTTTATTTTTATTACACCCTCTTTTAATCTCAACTACAACTAGTGCAATATTTTATACTACTTTCTTGGTCAAATAAATATATCATCACTCCAAATATGAATATATGTTCACCTGTCTCCTTTTTTTTGTCACTGCTCATCACCAACCTATACACATGGAAGAGTCGGCTTTGTTTTTTGACAAAGGGTTGCGTGTTTCAATTGAAAATATAGTGGTTTGTGGAGGACCTTTTTTTGGTGACTTGCAGTGGAAACTTGCTTTTTTACCCATTCGTCTTGGTGGGTTGGGCTTGTACTCAGCAAAAATGGTGTCCTCTTATGCTTTTGTGGCCTTGAGGGCCCAATCTTGGGTGCTACAAGACCACATCTTACGTGACAGTGACATATGTGGTATGGACGATGATTACGTTTCTGCTTTGGCTTGTCTTCGTGATACGATTCCAAGCTTTGATTTTAGCGTTTTCGCTAATAAGGACACCGCCCCCATCTAAAGCCCAAGAAACATTGGCGAGTGCTCTTTTTAGTGAAATGGTCAAAGATATGGAAGCCCACTTTGACATGACGGTTAGACAGAAAGCAGTTTTCGAGTGTCTGTGCGCACCACATGCTCAAGATTTCCTACAAGCTATCCCCATAGACGGGCTCGGTCAACATATGTCGCCGGTGGAATACCACACTATCCTTAAGTATCGCCTTATGATTCCATTATTTCCGTTTGATGCTATATGCCCTATTTGTCGCAAGGCATGTTTGGATTCTTTTGGGGAACATGCGGTTCATTGTAAAGAACTTCTGGGCTTCAAGTACCGACATGATTTTGTTAGAGACGTTCTTTACGACATTTGTAGGAGTGCCGGGATCTCCGCCAAGAAAGAGGCACCTGTGAATTTCTTGACCGACCCGTCAGATGGAAGATCCACATTGAGACCCGCTGATGTTTTGGTTTTTGGATGGGTTGGAGGTAAACATGCGTGCGTTGATTTGACAGGGGTTTCTCCTCTCGTGGGGCTAGGCAGTCGAGATTTTACAACAGGCCAGGCTGCTATAAAAGCCGCCTCGTGCAAAGTGACTAAACACGAGAAAAGCATGTGTTGAAGATCAACACGTGTTTATTCCTTTCGCGTTTGATACATTTGGTTTCCTTACACCTGAGGCGTGGAGCTACTTACCAGAATACAACGTGTTATGAATAGTAATGTTTTGACTCCTAAATCCACAAACGTTGTATTTAATAGACTTGGTTTTGCTATACAAAAAGGGCTAGCGGCGCAGCTTGTTGCCCGTTTACCTTGTCCTAGTATGTAAATTATAATTATTAATATAATAACATAAGTGAAACAAAAACCTCATAATTATTATTGTATAATCATATTTCGAGATCCATGATAAATCCCATGTGAATCCAGAAAACCATCGTTGGTTTAAGGTGGGTGGTGGGTTTAGACTTTATAGATGGCGGCGATGGCCGATGATGACTCTAAGACGAGATTCGACGGTCTGTTTAATGATGGGTGCCCGCCTCCACCATCACAATCACAACCACGTTAAAGCACGCACATCACTCACCACCATGTTGTCATGCAGTCGACACACAACCACCACCATCTCAACATCAACCGCACCTAAGAAATCTCCGACCACCTATAGCCACATCTAGTTCCACAAATGCAGCCGCATCTGGTTTCACCCCTTCATTTTATGTTGTTCCTTTCTTGTTGTTTGTTTGTTTGTGTGATGGTGGGTGAGATGGTTGTATTGATGACGGTGGATGGAGATGGTGATGGGTATTATAACAATGAAAATACATTTAAAAACTAATCAATTTATATATTTTTCATTAAATATTGTATAACACAAACAGAATTATTTAAAGTTACAGTTGGAAGAAAAATACCGAAAAAATAAAAGTAAGACTATAATTTTGAGACAAAGAGAGTACTAACCACATGACTTTGTCAAAATTATACTCTAGTATTTTTGAAGTACATCGCTACATAAATGGAACTTTATATCAGTGGTTAAGTTTGCAAGGGTCAAAAGTGTTCAATAAATACATACTGCACTAGGCACTTTCTATCAGATAGTTTAAAAAGAAAGACGAGAGTATGTTTTAATTGAAATAATGTTGGTAATATTAATTTTGTATTGGGGGTATAATAGGTATGTGAATGAAAATTGTGTAATTGGGTAAATATGACAATTTAGTGTTTGCATTGGATATATATAGTATTAAGATTTTTGGTTAGACAAATATGACATTTAAAGATTTATATTGGGTATATATGGAATTGACCCCCCCACCCCCCCCCCCCCAAAGAAGATAGGGATTGAAGAACGGGCTGACTTGTTTCTGGAGGCCCGAGATCGCGTGACGAAGAGGGGTTTAGTAAAATGGGCATAACTTTTGCATCCTAAGTCCGTTTTCAGCCCGTGACGTGTCAATACGTGCGTAAAAAGGAGATGGACAACCTTGTAACCATCTTTTAGCTGGCTACGGATTTTTCAAGGCCCGAAAAGCCTTTTTACTATCAGTTTTTTTACATATTTATGTTTTTTCACTTTCAGTTGGACTTTATCTTTGGGCTACGGTCCAGCCCGTTGGATGTTTAGGGTTTTTCTTTATTTGCAGTCATTATTTAATGAATCTGCTGTAACCCTAGCAAGACAATTATCAGTTTAATAAAATTTAAACCACTGGCCGTTGTGTTGCCGTGTTTTACCCTAATTTTCGGGCATTCTTCAGAATCAACGATTAATAGCAAAATTATTTCTGGCATTCTTGTTGAATCAACAGATCCAATTACTTATCTTTGTTACTTTGTTTTTTAGTCTACATCAGTTGGTATCAAGAGCCAAAGTTCTTGATCAAAATGCCTCCAAGGAGAACTAGGCCTATTCACAATGTTAATGAACAGGAATTTGAGCAGCGTATGATGGACAGAATGGAGGAGCGATTCGATCAAATGGTTGATCAATTGATCGACCAGATGAACAATTTGATGAGCAATAGGAGGCCTCTTAATCGCCGTCATAAGGATGAAGATGCAGATCTGGTAGAAAATCTGTTTGCTGATGGTTCGTCTTCTGATGAACAATCTGTAGGGCGGCCAAGGAGGGATCAAAGGGAGGATAATAGTAGGCGTTGGGGATCAGGAAAGAGGACTAATGTTCCCGAGTTTAATGGGGATACTTTGAACCCAGAGAGGTTTATTGATTGGCTTGTTACTATTGAAGAAGTATTCGAATTCAAGGAAGTTCCTGAAAACAAGAAGGTTTCATTGATCGCTACCAAGCTACGTGGTAGGGCGTCCGCATGGTAGCAACAATTGAATCTGACAAGGGACATAGTTGGGAAGTCAAATATCATGAGTTGGCAGAAGATGAAGAAGGTCATGCGGGATAATTTTATTCCTCATAACTACCAGCGAATGATGTACCAACGCTTACAAAATCTAAAACATGGGGCCAAGTCTATTGAAGATTATACAACCGAATTTTACCAACTAATTGCAAGGAATGACATTCAAGAGACAAAAGATCAACTTGTCTCTCGATACATTGGTGGTTTAAGAGTCCAGAGCATGGATTCTGTTAACATGTTTTGTGACACCCCCAAATTGAGTCAAATGCAGCGGAAATAATATTTGGGTGTCACGTAGGTGGATCAACAGCAGATAACGTATAGAGCATCAGATAAAAGATTATCATTACATTTATTACATGGATAAAAGTGCAAATGTTATTAAACTTGTCTTAAACATTATTCAGCGTTTGGATTCATTCCCCAGTTTATAAAACCCCAGATGAGCTCTATAAATGCAGCCTATCATGATGCTTGATTCCATGCATGTCAATACCTGCTTCAGTTTTCTGAGAAAACATGCTTAGAGAGTCAACATAAAGTTGCTGAATTCATAGGTTTAAAAAAATAAGTTTGGACAATAAACATTCACTAAAGTAGTAATGCACAAAGCATCAACACTTAAAAGTAATTACATTACCATATTTCCCGAAACTGAGACTTGACAGTTAAGTTCTCAACAAATGAGGACCCTTCGCATTAAATGCACCCAATAATAATAAGTTCTGACATGTGAAACATCTGTTGTCCTGTCCTAGGCACAATGAGCACGACTCACGCAGATGGGGATGGTCAATCCCAAATAGATCTATTTATAACATTCAGGCAATTCAATAATTCTAACAGTTTCAGATGCACGGGTCATGCGGGTTCATCTACAATAGGCAAATGTAATCAAGGTTTCGTAGTTCAGTTTATGTCCATAAAATAAAATACGTTGCATGTTTTCTTCCCTATAAAAGAGTTTAAAAGTTTGTCAATATATAAAAGTGGGGTCATAAACTCACCTCAGTAGTACAACAAATAGTCACAAGTAAATCTGATATGATGCTCACGATACAGTCAATGACCTAAATAATTATAAGGTCTCAGTAAATGTATAACATAATGCATAAAAGTTTTAGAACAAGTCTGTGCATGCTTATACTGGTTTTAAGCATTTTATTACGATATCAGTAATTTAGTTCATCGTTGTACAAGTTATAATTGTATTTATTTTAAGTATAAAATAAATAATATTGTTAAATTAATTAACCAGTTTAATTAATATCCTCGTACTTGTATTGTTCATAAGGTGACTTAAATATTTATAAAAAGCAAGTTTTATATTTATTTAAAGTGAAAATAAATATAATTAATATATTTATTTTTATAAGTTAATCATTTTCAATTTACATCTTATATATAGATAGGGTTTATAAAACGTATAACATTTTAGTTTAATTTAGTGTTCCCGATATTTGTATAATTATTACATTATAAGTTTGGGAAAATATAACAAACGTTGAATTTTTATAATTAGTTAAGTTTTACCTTTTTAATATTAACGTTATATATATAATTAGGGTTTAACTTAAGTTTAGGAAAATTACGTTTTAGTCCCTCGATTAAATAAAATACCCGCGGCAATATTAATATAATATTCCTAGGGTTCGTTTAACTTTCAAATAATGGCACAACAACTCCCTCCCTAGTTATACGTGTAACTAGGGTTTATAACAGTTTCATAAGTTTTCACTTTTGGTCCTCCTAGTATTCGGCTTATTTTAGGTTTTAATATAGTTTCATAAATGCCCCCCCTAGGGCTTCATTTAAGTTTCGGATTATGCCAAAACAGCCACTAGGGTTTATTAAACTTTACAAGTTTGGCAAAAGGGGTCCCTAGGGTTACTATTAGGTTTCAGCAAAAGGAAAAAAGGGTCCCTAGGTTCATATTATGTTACACAATTCACCCTAACTTAGTAATAATTCCATTTAAGTCCTCCTATTATGTTTGAAGTTTCGGATAGTGTTAAAACACCACCCTCAACTCTCGGCAACTTACAATATTAGCCCTTATGTTTATCTTTTGTAAAAATGAGTTTCTATAAGTGTCCATTTAGATCCCTAAACATAAGATAATTACAAAATTAACCCGAAAGTATTATTATATTTATTTTTAGTCCGAAACATTTATAGATCTATATTTTGAATCCGAAACTTTATAAAATCATAATTTTAACACAAAAAGTTTTGTAAAAACATTATTAAATAAAAATAAAGTTTATTTTAGGCAAGCTTATTCTAGTGGGCTTAATAGCTTAATTACTATAAGGCAAAGAGTGAGCTTATTAATCTAAGGCAACTAGTAATTCTAGATCTAGTGATTCTAGGCTTGAATAAGTATCACAAAGCTAGCCAATACTAAACCATAGGGATAAACCCCACGTCTAGAATTTAGCATGCATAGGTTTTCACGGTTTTTATAGTTTAACATGTTCATGATGTTATACTCATTATAGTTAGCAAGATTTTACATCACATTAACTCATATACCCATTTTAGCTGTGACCTAATAAGTCTAGGGTTTCATGGTTTTGTTTTAATATTAAGTTCTTACTAGTGATATGCATATATAAGTTTATGTGAATGAAAGGAAAGATATTAAAAGGTAAGTTTTAAGATGCTTACTTGTTTAGGTAGATCTAGGGATGAACAAAAGAGTGAGTAGTGATTAGAGCTTGTTTTTCAACAATGGTGATCACTTGGAAAACAAACTAGCCGTGGCCTTCACTTGAGTAGCTAGGGCTTCTTGGTTGTCTTGAAGATCAAGGTGGTTGTATAAGTGACAATGATTAGTATTTAAGTTGCATGAGACATAGTAAATGAGCTTGAAAGATCTTGGCTATGGTGTAAATGCTTCTAGCCGTGTGTTCTTGAGAGAGAAATGAGAGTGTTTTCCAAATGTTTTGTGTTTTGTGTGTGAGGATGCATGTGGGTTTTGGATCAAATAAGTAAAGAAAGATCATGTGTATCTTTAGCATGGTACTTGAGTATCTTAGTAAGATACATGTGAGATATGAAAGGATTGTGTATGTATTTGTCCCAAAACTAGCAACAATTGACTTCTTTCCATTTAGGGCTCTTGTCGTGTGTTTTGAGGTCAAGGGGAACAAAGTAATGCCTCAAATAGTGTATGTGTAAGGTAGTATAGGAAGTTGTATGGTGGCATAGTGTAAGATTTGACTTTGGGGTATGGTTTCTTGTAAGATTGTAAGACTTAATGACTTAGGATAGTGCATACATACATATACACGACACACTACTATATATTTTGGAGAAATGTGTTAACTTGTATCAAGTGTTGGGTGAAAACAATAGTCCTTGTATGATATTGTATGCATTTGTTGAGTTTATAGGTATTTTAGTTAAACCTTTAGGTAATTTAGTGAAAGTATATAATGAATGTATCATTATAAGTATTTTACTTGAATAAAGTAAATAAATGACAATGTGAAATAATGTACATTGTTTTAAAGTGTTAGATGTTTATTCATAGTATCAAATATATGTAAATATATACATATAAATATAATTCCATGTACTTAATAAAATAAGTAAATAATGATGCAGTTTATCCCAAAATGTGTACTGAGGTGATGAGTCCTTGTTCATTCAGGTGGCTAGTCAATTGCCAGAGTAGTCAATAATGACTAAGGGTTCATATAAATGTACAAATAAATTTGAAGGATGGTATGACAAAGTTATATGATTAATAATAAGTCATATAAAAGTGGAATTATATAGATTCAAAAAATAAAGAGTACAACAGTTGACAAAGTCAATAAGGTAAAATCAGAGGTTTTACAGCACCATCCCATTATTTTAGCTTTGTCCTCAAAGCTTAAGATGAAGTCACCGGTCAGGTGAACAAGTGTGGGTACTTGGTTTTGAACGAGTCTTCTCATTCCCAAGTAAACTCAGGACATCTCCTCGAGTTCCAACGTACTTTGATCAACGGGATGCGACTGCGTTTCAATTTCTTAACTGTCCTCTCCATGATTTCTACTGGTTCTTCTATGAACTAGAGTTTGTCGTCAAACTGAACTCTTTCCAATGGCATGGCCAATGGTTCTTCAGCATAGCACTTCTTTAGGTTAGACACGTGAAAGGTAGAGTGCACCCGACTCAGTTGTCGGGGCAACTCTAAACGATAAGATACTTCCCCAATCCTGGCTATTACTTTGAAAGGGACAACATAACGTGGATTCAGTTTCCCACGTTTTCCAAAGCGTACAACACCCTTCCAAGGTGATACTTTGAGCATAACACGGTCACCTACTTCAAATTGCATAGTTTTCGTTTCAGGTCCGCGTAGCTCTTTTGTCGATCGCGGGTAGCTTGAATTCTTTGCTTAATGAGGACGATCTTGTCTGTAGTCTCCTGGATTAGTTCTGGCCCAGTGAGCTGAAATTCACCTACTTCTGCCCAGCACACAGGTGAACGACACTTTCGACCGTATAGTGCTTCAAAAGGGGCAACCTTAATACTGGCATGATAACTGTTGTTGTAGGAGAATTCCACTAAAGGAATGTGGTCAACCCATCCATTTCTAAAGTCAATCACACATGCCCATAGCATGTCTTCTAGAGTCTGGATGGTTCGTTCAATTTGACCGTCAGTCTGTGGATGATAAGTAGTGCTCATGTCCAAATTGGTACCTAAGGCTCGTTGGAAAGCCTTCCAAAAGTTTGATGTGAACCTACCGTCTCGATCACAAATTATCGAAACTGGTATTCTATGTTTGGTCACTATGTCCTTCAGGTATGTTTTTGCTAGTCTTGCAAGGGAATCGTTCTCCCTAATTGGCAGGAAATGAGCGGACTTGGTAAGTCGGTCGACGATTACCCAGATAGTATCGTAACCGTGAGATGACTTTGGGAGTTTGGTGACAAAGTCCATGGTGATGTTGTCCCACTTCCATTTCGGTATCTCGGGTTGTACAAGCAAACCCGATGGTCTCTGGTGTTCAGTTTTGACACCTGAACATGTCAAACGCTTTTGCGCGTAGGTGGCGATGCCAGCTTTCATATTCGGCCACCAATATAACTTCTTCATATCCTCATACATCTTTTCAGATCCAAGATGTATAGAATATTTAGACTTATGAGATTCGTGCATGATCACGTTCCTCAAATCTCCATAGCAAGGTAACCAACTTCGTCCGTGAAGGCATAGGGTTCCATATGCTCTTGGTTCTAGCTTCTCCTTAGTAAGGTCGGTTCTGAGCATTCCTCCGACGTCTTCCTTCACGAGGTTTTCAGGTAATTGGGCTTGAGTCTGAGCTTCCAAAATCTGTTTGGGTAGATCCAAACTGATTGTCATAACTAATGCCCAAACTCTCATTGGAGGGTCCGTTTCCTTACGACTTAAAGCATCAGCAACCACATTTGCTTTACTGGGGTGGTATTTGATCTCGCATTCGTAGTCACTCAACAGCTCAATCCAACGGCGTTGTCTCATGTTCAGCTCCTTCTGGTCCAATATGTGTTGCAAACTTTTGTGGTCAGTATGCACTATGCACTTTGTTCCGTATAGGTAATGTCTCCTGATTTTGAGAGCAAAAACTACAGTACCAAGTTCTAGATCGTGAGTGGTGTAGTTCTTCTCATGCTTCTTCCGTTGTCTTGAAGCATAAGCGATCACTTTCATTCTCCGCATCAATACTGCACCTAGACCTTTATGTGAAGCATCACAGTATACAACGAAATCATCATTGCCTTCAGGAAAGGCTAATATAGGTGCACTACACAACTTCTGTTCGATCAGCTGAAAATCTGATTCTTCCTTCTCTCCCCAATCGAACTTTATTCCTTTCTGCGTGAGTTTGGTCATTGGCTTGGCTATTATGGAGAAATCTTCGATAAATCTTCGATAAATCTACGGTAATTAATAAGTGTGAAAACACTTATCCTTTTACCACTTAATTATAATAATAACCAAGCCAAAACGTGTATTTTATGTCGTGAATGTCGTAATTATGCGTGCTTTGTGTTTTTGTTGTGATTTAGGACCAAAATGTGAAAAGGGATGAAAACACGGTCTTTCACGGGCATTTTATCGAAGAAAAAGTCTAAAGACGGAAGTTTAACGAAGTCGAAGAACCAAGTCTAATTAATGAAGAAATTAGAAGACGAGTTCATTTTATTTATCGACAAATCCCGAGACAAAGTCGAGAATGACGAGTTTATTGTCAAAGACGAAAGACGAAAAGACGAGAGGAAGAAAGAAAGAAAGAAGCACAACACTCCTCTCCCCTATAAATATAATCTTTAACCTCATTTGTGAGGTGTTAGCTAATTTGACAAATTAGTTCTACATTTTCATATTGTCATTTTAGTACTTGTCATTTATTTTTCAAGTTAATTCAAGTAAATCTTTAATTTGTGTTGTTGAATCTTTATTTTTAATCAAGCTTTTCATTATTCTCATTCTACCTTTATTGTTTGGTTAATCTTTATGCTTGTTTGCTTATTGGATTATTGCTTATTTGATAGTTTTGGTTGATTTGGTTTTAATTAATTAAGTGGGTTTTATAGTTTTTATGATTTGATTCGAATGAAGTTGATTGATTTGGTTGATTTAGTGTTTGTTAGATCTTATTTGGTGTTTTAATTAGCTTATTTCTTAGATTATTTGGCTTATTTTTTGTTTCCTAGAATTTAGGATCGGGATTAGGAATTCTTTTGATTATTGATAGGTGTGTAAACACCCATCTTTTCTACCACTTAATTACTATAATAACCGGACCAAAACGTGTATTTTATGTCTTTTATGTCGGAATTATGCGTGGTTTGTGTTTTTGTTGTAATTTAGGACGAAATTGTGAAAAGTGGAGAAAACACGGGAATTCACGGGCATTCACAGCTTTTATTGAAGAAAAAGATGAAAGACGGAGTCGAGAAGTCAAAAGTGGAAAAAGAACGGAAGTCCAAGACCAATTCTGAAGATTTATCGAAGAAAAAGTCAAAAGACGGAAGTTTATCAAAAGTCGAGAAACTCAAGTCTATTTTACTAAAAAAATTAAAGACGAGTTCAAAAGATATCCCGAGCCACAAGTCCTTAAAGTCCAAATTTAAAAGAAAGATTAGAAGAAAAGGACTAATGGTGCAATTAAAAGAAGATTAAAGAAGGAGGGACTAAGCATGCAATTAAGGAAGCTTCCTAAGCAAGCCTTAATCTCCCCTATATATAGATTAGATCATTTTCATTTTCCTCTTGTTGGATAGATTGACAAACTAGTTCTTCCACCTTTATTTTATGTACCTTTAATTACTTGTCATTTAAATACATGTTTTGCACCTTTAATTATCTTTAATTTCAAGTAAGTGTTTCTTTAATTACTCGCACCTTTACTTTATCTTGTTAATCTTCTTCTACCTTTCTTTAATCTTTGATTTATATGCTTTTTAACTTGCTTATTTGTTTAAAGATTTGATTTTTATGCTTTTAATTGTTTTAAATCTCTTATTTTTATAGCTTATTTGGTTTATTTTCAAGTTTATATAGTTTTTTATAAAAGTTATTTTTATATAAAAAGTTGTTTTTCTTAAAGTTTATCTTTTTCGTGTTTTAAAAGTCTTTAACTTTCAGTTTCGTAGCTTATTTTTACACGTTTTACCTTTGGATTTCGTCTAGAGCTTATCTAGGATCATAGCTTATTTACTTAGCTTATTTTTGGTATTCTCCTTCGTATTCCGATTGAATCAATCGGAAAAGGGTTTCATTATTCCGACCATAGCTCCTTGCTTGGTCGGAAAAGGGTTTAATATATTCCGATTGGTGGAGACTAAGGTATTCCGATTGGTGGTGTGTCTCGGGTATTCCGATCGTGTGTAAGTGACAGGTATTCCGATCAGTGCTCTTGCAACATTCCGATCGAGGTGCATGTTTGGATATTCCGATCGTGTAAAGGTGACATATTCCGATTGGTGGTTTCCGATCTGCATTCCGACCACAGGTCTTTTCCAGATTCCGATCAGGGAAGTTTGACATTCCGATCTGAGGTTGTTGATTATTCCGATTGGGTAAGTGACATATTCCGATTGGTCTAGTTCGACATTCCGACAGGTTTGGTTTCTTATTCCGATTGGTGAGATCGGAATATATTCCGATTGGGGGATTATTTTCCATATTTTGTCTTGTTTAATTTTTAGCTTATCATTTTAATACTTGTCTAATTTTATTTTCCGCCACGCTTTAATTTTTAGTCATTTAATTAATTTACTTTTTGTCACGTTTTTAAATATCGCACCTTTCTTTTTAATTAGACTTAGATTTATTTTCACGTTCTTTTAATACTTGCCCTTTACTTTAACGACATTTACTTTTAAGTCTTGCACATTTAATTAAAAACCAACCAAAAATATTCTTTTTCACCAAAATAAAACTGAGTCACATAGAGAACCTAGATCAATTCGATTAGACCAATACAACGAACATAATTTCTAATTTTTATACGGGGTGTCAAAAGCCTTGTATCAAATGGCGCCGCTGCCGGCTCTTTTCGTAAAGATTAACGGTTTTCTGTGAGAGACGCGTTGCTTTTTGGGATCCGTTCACTTGTGAGCGTTACTTTTCTTGCATAAAAAAATAAAAAATCATAAAAATTAAAAATTGATAAAAATCCATAAATATTGAAAATTTCAAAAATCCAAAAAGATTTTATCTTTCTTGTGTATATATATTGTCTTTGTGTTTGGTTTCTTTTTCTTTTACATTTTCAGGTGTATGCGTACTAGATCTTCTAATTATCAAGAGCCCGAGCCTCAAGAAGATTTAGATATGGCAGGTGTTAACAACAACATTCCACCGAACCTCAATAATAATAATAACAACAATGCTCTTCCACAACCCGATCTTCGGACCATGGAGGAACTTTGTCAACCAACAATGTTTGGACGAGGAGGACCGATTGCGCCGATGCAAATCAACGCTCCTGAGTTTTCGTTGAAGCACCACATGATTCAGCAAGTGCAAACAAACCCATTTAGAGGATTGCCTGATGATGATGCCAACAAACACCTCGACAAGTTCATTACAATCACCCAAAGCATGAAGTTGGCCGGTGCCACAATGGATGAACTTCGCCTACAACTCTTCCCACACACTTTACTACATCATGTCGAGAAATGGTTTGATCGTCTCCCGAAGAATTCTATTCACACTTGGGATGACATGACTCAACGCTTTTTGTCGCGCTACTTTCCACCATCCATGGTCACGAGCCTTCGCAATCAGATCAGCGGTTTCATGCAAGATCCTGATGAATCTCTTTTTGACGCTTGGGAGAGATATAATGTCTTGATCGATAGATGTCCAAACCACAACATGCTCCCTGTGACCCTAATTGATACTTTCTATAACGGATTGACTTTTCGAGATCGTGATACGATCAATGCAGCCGCCGGTGGCACATTCATGAAAAGAAGACCCGAGGAGTGTAGAGAGTTAATTGAGAACATGACTACTCACCACAAGAACTGGGATTCCTCTGCTTCTTCTAGGAACAACCAGAGAGTCAATGTTTCCTCAACCTCAGCAAACCCTGAGATGACCGAACTCACCCGCATGATGGCTGAAATGAGCAAAAGTATTACGCTTCTCGCTTCAAACCAACAACAACAACAAGTTAAAGCGGTCGCTAATCCTTGTGAAACATGTGGCGGTCCTCACTCATACACCGATTGTCCTTCGACACAAGGAAATCCGGAAAATGTGTATGCAGCTTACGGTAATTATTCACCGGAAAATTACCAAGCTAGACAACAAGGGGATAGAAATCTGCTGAGCTACCGGTCCAACAACTACCTTTCACCCGGTTTTTCTCCTCAAAACCAAAATCCCCCCAAAAACTACACTAGAAGCAACCAAATCCCACCAAGAACTTCTAATCCTTATCACCCACCCGCCCAACAAAACCCACCTAGTAATCCGGATGTTGAGGCCATCATGAGAACCCAAGGTGAGCAAATCAAGAATTTGCAGAGCCAAATTATCAATCTTAAAGGAGATATCACAAAGCAAGGAAATGAGATAAGATCCGAGCTTTGAAATGATATTCAATCCTCCTTCAGCAATCAAACCAATGATTTGAAGAATATGCTTGCTAGTTTCTTGCCCGCCGCTCAACCTTCTACTTCAAGTTCTCTACCTTCAAACACCGTCACTAATCCGCGAGCCAATGTGAGTGCTATTACTACCCGTAGTGGAGTCACCATCATAGGACCACCAATCCCACCCCCATCATCTACACCTCCTCCACCACCATGTATCCCTACTCCTCCTACACCTAGTATTAGTGCACCATTACCGTCTCCGCCTCGACGTGATGAAGTTCCCACGAATGATCCTTCAACATCTCAACCTTTACCTACTCCACCTGCTCCTTCACCACCCAAACCTAATATCCCTTATCCTTCTCGTTTGGGCAAGAACAAAATGCTAAACAAGGAGGACGCTCAAGTGACTAGCTATATCAAGATGATTTCTCAAATGAACTTCAACATTAGCTTTCTTGAAGCACTTGTCCACATGCCCAAATTTGTTAAAGCATTTAAGGAATTGCTTAACAAGAAGGAGAAGCTGATTGAACTCGCCAACACACGCTTAAATGAAAACTGCTCTGCAGTTATTCTTAAAGAACTTCCGGAAAAACTTGGAGATCCCGGTCGTTTTGTGTTGCCTTGCGTGTTCAACAAAACTGAAGAATTTACTGCCCTTGCTGATCTCGGGGCTAGTATTAAATTGATGACTTTGAGTGTTTGGAAAACACTATCATTGCCCGACCTCACTCCAACAAAGATGACTCTTGAACTTGCAAATCGCACTCTCGCTTATCCTGTTGGTATAGCCGAAGACGTGTTCATTAAAGTTGGCGCATTTACTTTCCCGGTCGATTTTGTCGTAGTTGATTATGAAATGGACCCTCGTATTCCTTTAATACTTGGTCGGCCATTCTTGAGAACCGGACGAGCTTTAGTAGATGTTGCCGAAGGTGAGTTAATCTTAAGAGTCGGGGATGATGCACAAGTTTTCAAAATGGGGAAGCTTACTAGTACAACTTTTGGAAGCCGAGAATCAGTGAATATGATAAATGTGCTCGATGACTCTGTCGTCTACGACAATCCTCTATTCGACTCTTCCACTGATAATCCACTCTTTGAAGATGATGTGGATGATTCTCTCCCTACTTTGGACGCTTCTCCCATTTATGATGCTCAACCGGTCTTCGATGCTTATGATGATAATGATTCTAGCTCAGATTCGGATGATTTTGATTGTACTTCTGAGTATCCCGAGCTGCCCACTTTCGATGATTTTGATGAGGCCGATACTCTATCGAGCGATTCTTCACATGATGAAGATCCTCCGCCATCACTCGACCCTACTTTGGACGATTATTCATTTGAGGAAGATTTCTCTGAATTTCTCAATACTTACTTCCCTCATGAGAGTGATGCTCCTCCTTATAACTTTGAAGATTATCGCCTTGATCCTACTTTGGATTTGAAGAGCATTTTGTCAAAGGAGAAGAAACCGGTTGACACTGAAATCCGTTGCACGTATGATTTGACACCTCTTTGTCCCACTTCTGAGGATAAGGTTGTGCTTCTTTGCGGATCTTCTTCACACTCGGCTGAGCCGGAGTGCTATTTTCCCCTGAAGGAAAAGGTGTTCGATCCCGGTATTGAAGTCTTAGAGCCATCTCAGTATCCACCTGATGAAATAAAAGGAAAAATCTTTGGAATTATTGAAGACATGCTTACACCTCTTCCTACTTGCTTCTACCGTGCTCCATCACTGCTTAAAGGAACCTTGCCACTTCTCTTTTGGCTTGCCTTGTTCGCCTTAAGCTCTTGCTTATTGATGGATGAAAACTATGTCTTTGATCCTGGTGGATTTGTTTCATGCTACTTCCGTTGATGATCAAGGTCGAGTCAGGCTCACGACTCGGTAAACAAAAACCAAGCGCTTCTTGGGAGGCAACCCATGCATCTATCTTTTCGCTTTCTTCACCATAAGTGTAGGGGGGACCCTTTGGATTGCTATTCCCTCTCCTCACTTCTTAATCAGGGATTCGAACCTCAATGACCCACTCTTGATGTTTCTTGACGACCCGTGATTTCGTGTTCTACTTTATCCCGGTTTTATCCTAAACTCTTTTCGATTCACTATTTTATATTTTCTCAATATTAAAATAGGAATCTCTTTAGTTGTCTTTTCCTTAGCAAGATTTAAACAACGTGCACAATGTCCTAAGTGTAGGGGAGTTTACTCCCACATGCTTAAACATTAAGGACAATGTTTATCTTAAGTGTAGGGGGGACTTCTATCGAAGTTAAGTGGTCTTTTCCTTGTATTTGTCCTTATTTTAACCGGAAAATCAATTTTTCGACATTTTTCAAAATTTTTGATCTATTTTGGCCTATTAGTTTTTACCTTTGTATAGTTATTTTCTTTCTTTGCTAGAATAAATGTTTAATAAGTGGTTTTAATTTTCAAACGTTGTGAATCTTTTGACTCAATCCGAGTTTACTCTAGCTAGTATCCTTAACATGTTTAAGTCAAGTTTTGCTAGGCTTTTATATAGGGAGCTATAAAACGCGAAAGTCTTAACCCTCACGGGTTAAGAACAAGAACTTTCGCAAGTTCCTATAATTGATCCTAGAGAGTAGTTTATCAAGGGAACTTTAGAACGCGATTTCTAAACTTGAAAAAGTCTAAGAATTTGCAAGATCCTATAGGCGACTCGAAAACCCAAAACTTTGATTTAATAGGCTAAGTATCCACGAGTCTCATTACTTGAGATTGTAAACTGTGGAGAACGAGAGATGATAGAGCCAATTATAAGTCGGTATTCTTTCGTGAATTTATGTGAGTTAATTATAAGCCTATTCTCCCATCGCTTGCTAATAAATTTATCTGCTAATAAATAAGGTTGTACGATTTAAAAAGTTACTTAGCTTCTAGCCCCAGATCGTTTAAAAGTTGCTCGGTAATGACGAGAGTTCATAGCCAGGCACAACTTATGAAGCGGGGCGCGAAGATTGGCGAGTCCGAAAAGGCCCTAACAAGGCATGAGGGCTATGTTTTGTTGCTAAAGATCCAAAAGTGATGTGAAGAATCATTTATCGAAAATCAATATGAAGGATCGAGACACACGACAAAAAGCAAAAACTCCCAAAAAGTCATGGAGAAGTGTATCCGAAAAGACCCTAACAAGGTATGAGGATAAATAGATCCAAGTCAATAAAGGAGGCGGATCGTTGTATATCAAAATCCAAAATAAAGATTGGAGAAAAATGAAGAAGTCGTGGTCCATATATGAAGAATCTCTCAAAAATTCCAAGTGAAGAAATTCCAATTATGAAGAGAAGACCATTATTTCATGAACGTCTCTCAAGATTTGAAGTATGAAGTCGCTGCCAAATATCGGCCCGAGAAAGGTCTCAAATCGCGAACCAAGTTATGCCAAGATATGAACTTTTTGATATCCCGAGAAGCAGTTTTAAAAGATTTGGTCCTTTAGCTAACTATTGATTAAATCGTGCACTTTATTTTCAGACTAAATAATTATCGAAATAAGTCAAACAATGCATCTTCGTGATCATTCAAGACAAATAATAAAATATAAGAGATACCCATAGGAATAAGGGAGTCTAAGTGAATAATTGGCCCACATGAGTTCGTGTTAGTTTACTAACTTATAATAACAATGATCTCGTTTTTAAGCTTGGTTTGGAGAAAGTGAAAACTTGAGGATGATGATTATTCATAACATTTTCAAAACCCAAGGTATGCTTTTGATTTCTTTATTTTGTAGGTTTTTAAATTTCTATCTCTTTAATAAAGGCCAACTGGATTGATTATGATGAAAAGTGTAAACATGCTTTGTAACTAATGCATTGCATGAGGACATTGCAATGGTCAAGTGTAGGGGATTTGATAGGTGTGTAAACACCCATCTTTTCTACCACTTAATTACTATAATAACCGGACCAAAACGTGTATTTTATGTCTTTTATGTCGGAATTATGCGTGGTTTGTGTTTTTGTTGTAATTTAGGACGAAATTGTGAAAAGTGGAGAAAACACGGGAATTCATGGGCATTCACAGCTTTTATTGAAGGAAAAAGATGAAAGACGGAGTCGAGAAGTCAAAAGTGGAAAAAGAACGGAAGTCCAAGACCAATTCTGAAGATTTATCGAAGAAAAAGTCAAAAGACGGAAGTTTATCAAAAGTCGAGAAACTCAAGTCTATTTTACTAAAAAAATTAAAGACGAGTTCAAAAGATATCCCGAGCCACAAGTCCTTAAAGTCCAAATTTAAAAGAAAGATTAGAAGAAAAGGACTAATGGTGCAATTAAAAGAAGATTACAGAAGGAGGGACTAAGCATGCAATTAAGGAAGCTTCCTAAGCAAGCCTTAATCTCCCATATATATAGATTAGATCATTTTCATTTTCCTCTTGTTGGCTAGATTGACAAACTAGTTCTTCCACCTTTATTTTATGCACCTTTAATTACTTGTCATTTAAATACATGTTTTGCACCTTTAATTATCTTTAATTTCAAGTAAGTGTTTCTTTAATTACTCGCACCTTTACTTTATCTTGTTAATCTTCTTCTACCTTTCTTTAATCTTTGATTTATATGCTTTTTAACTTGCTTATTTGTTTAAAGATTTGATTTTTATGCTTTTAATTGTTTTAAATCTCTTATTTTTATAGCTTATTTGGTTTATTTTCAAGTTTATATAGTTTTTTATAAAAGTTATTTTTATATAAAAAGTTGTTTTTCTTAAAGTTTATCTTTTTCGTGTTTTAAAAGTCTTTAACTTTCAGTTTCGTAGCTTATTTTTACACGTTTTACCTTTGGATTTCGTCTAGAGCTTATCTAGGATCATAGCTTATTTACTTAGCTTATTTTTGGTATTCTCCTTCGTATTCCGATTGAATCAATCGGAAAAGGGTTTCATTATTCCGACCATAGCTCCTTGCTTGGTCGGAAAAGGGTTTAATATATTCCGATTGGTGGAGACTAAGGTATTCCGATTGGTGGTGTGTCTCGGGTATTCCGATCGTGTGTAAGTGACAGGTATTCCGATCAGTGCTCTTGCAACATTCCGATCGAGGTGCATGTTTGGATATTCCGATCGTGTAAAGGTGACATATTCCGATTGGTGGTTTCCGATCTGCATTCCGACCACAGGTCTTTTCCAGATTCCGATCAGGGAAGTTTGACATTCCGATCTGAGGTTGTTGATTATTCCGATTGGGTAAGTGACATATTCCGATTGGTCTAGTTCGACATTCCGACAGGTTTGGTTTCTTATTCCGATTGGTGAGATCGGAATATATTCCGATTGGGGGATTATTTTCCATATTTTGTCTTGTTTAATTTTTAGCTTATCATTTTAATACTTGTCTAATTTTATTTTCCGCCACGCTTTAATTTTTAGTCATTTAATTAATTTACTTTTTGTCACGTTTTTAAATATCGCACCTTTCTTTTTAATTAGACTTAGATTTATTTTCACGTTCTTTTAATACTTGCCCTTTACTTTAACGACATTTACTTTTAAGTCTTGCACATTTAATTAAAAACCAACCAAAAATATTCTTTTTCACCAAAATAAAACTGAGTCACATAGAGAACCTAGATCAATTCGATTAGACCAATACAACGAACATAATTTCTAATTTTTATACGGGGTGTCAAAAGCCTTGTATCAAATATTGAGAAGTTGTCCCGAGAGTTTTTGTTCATTCCGAAGTTAGCTTTAAAAAAATTCCGA
The DNA here is from genome assembly GCA_025667525.1 of Glebionis coronaria. Lineage (NCBI taxonomy): Eukaryota > Viridiplantae > Streptophyta > Magnoliopsida > Asterales > Asteraceae > Glebionis > Glebionis coronaria. Next base: position 77,144,735 of record CM046874.1, on the reverse strand, counting down.
AGTTCATTTTTACAAAAAATTCCGAAGTTCATTGTTTCCGAAGTCACTTTTCAATATTGGTATTTTGCTAAGTCACTTCTCAATATTGGTATTTTGCTAAGTCACTTCTCAATATTGGTATTTTGCTAAGTCACTTCTCAATATTGGTATTTTGCTAAGTCACTTCTCAATATTGGTATTTTGCTAAGTCACTTCTCAATATTGGTATTTTGTTAAGTCACTTCTCAATATTGGTATTTTGCTAAGTAACTTCTCAATATTGGTATTTTGCTAAGTCTCTTCTCAATATCTTTTAAGTTGCCACGTAGTCCAATTTCTTTCTTTTTCATTAAGTAAATTTTATTTTTAAGTCGAAGTTTATTTTTATTGCCAGTTTTTTTTTATTAATTGTTTCGTTTTAATTTTCGTATTAATATTTGCCTTGTTTCTTTATTATAAGTCATTTGTCTCTAGTTATTTTTAATATTTTTCGCATTTACTTTTTATGTAGATATAGACAACGACATTTTCTTTTTATTCACCAAGAACGACTAAGTCACACATTTAACCGGAGATCAATTCCATTAGAAACGAAGAACAATTTTTCTTATTAAAATTCAGTTATTAAAATGGCGCCGCTGCCGGCTCTTTTCGTGAAGATTAACGGTTTATTGTGAGAGACGTGTTGGATTTTGGGATCCGTTCACTCGTGAACGTTATTTTTCGTGTCAAAAATTTTCAAAAATCCTAAAAATCAAAAAATTTCAAAAATACAAAAACATTTAAAAAACCCATAAAAAGCATTTCTTTTTCAAAGTTTTGCACCAAAAATATTTTATTTTTACCTTAACCATTATTTGTCTATTTCTTTGCTATCTTTTTCTTTTGCAGGTGTATGCGTACTCGCTCATCGTCTTTTCTGAGCCCGAGACTCTTGAAGACTTAGACATGGCCGGTGTACACAACAATAATAATCCACCTCACCCCAATAACAATAATAACAACCATGTCCCTCCACCCGACCTTCGAACGATGGAGGAGCTTTGTCAACCAACAATGAATGGACGTGGAGGACCGATTGCACCGATGCAAATCACGGATCCAGAATTTTCGTTGAAGCATCACATGATCCAAAAAGTTCAAAATACTTGTCCCTTTCGCGGATTACCGGATGATGATGCCAACAAACACCTCGAAAAATTCATTACCGTTACTCAAAGCATGAAATTGCCCGGTGTTACCATGGATTTTCTTCGCCTTCATCTATCTCCACACACTTTATCCCACCATGCCGAAAAATGGTTTGATCGACTTCTTAAGAATTCAATTCATACATGGGACGAAATGACACAACGATTTTTGTCACGCTACTTTCCACCATCCATGGTAACGAGCCTTCGTAATCAAATCAGTGGTTTCACGCAAGAACCTGACGAGTCTCTTTTCGATGCTTGGGAACGTTATAATGTTTTGATCGATCGATGTCCTAATCATAATATGCTCCCCGTCACTTTGATTGATACTTTCTACAATGGTTTAACTTTTCGTGATCGTGATACGATTAATGCAGCCGCCGGTGGCACATTTATGAAAAGAAGACCCGAGGAGTGTAGAGAGCTTATAGAGAACATGACCACTCATCACAAAAATTGGGGTTCATCCGCATCTTCAAGGAATAACCCGAGAGTCAGTGTTTCTTCTACTTCTTCCAACCCCGAGATGACCGAACTCACCCGCATGATGGCCGAAATGAACAAAAATATCCAACTCATGGCTACGAATCAACTACAACAAGTTAAAGCTATATCACTTTCTTGTGAGACTTGCAGCGGTCCTCATTCATACACTGATTGTCCTTCTACTTATGGCAATCCAAAAAACGTGTATGCGGCTCATGGTAACTATTCAACGGAAAGCTATCAAGCCCGACCTTAAGGTGATCGTAACTTGCTAAGTTATCGTTCCAACAACTTTCTTTCACCCGGTTTTTCTCCTCAAAACCACAACCCCAACAACTTTAATAGAAGCAATCCAAACCTACCTCGAGCTTCTAATCCCTATCACCCACCCGCTCCCCAAGCTCCACCCATCACTCCACCCACAACTTATAATCATGATGTTGAAACTTTCATAAGGACCCAAGGAGAGGTAGTTAAGAATCTTCAAAGTCAAATCATCAACTTGAAAGGAGTTATCACTAAACAAGGGAATGATATTTGATCCGACCTTAGACATGATATGCAAACCTCTTTAAGCAATCAAACGAATGATTTGAGGAATATGATGGCTAGTTTCTTTCAAACCACTCAACCCTCTACTTTGGGCTCTCTTCCCTCGAATACCGTCACCAACCAAAGAGCAAATGTGAGTGCTATTACTACACACAGTGGAGCAAATATAGTAGGACCATCTACCCCTCCCCCATTTACTCCATCTACACCTCCTCCACCCCCATTTATTCCTCCTACTTCCACGCCTAGTACTAGTTCTACATTACCGTCTCTACCTCTTACGAAAGAAGTACCAAAGACAAAACCTTCATCAACCCCACCTTCCACCTCTAAACCTTCTACTTCTCAAACTTCAACATCTCAACCTTCACCTTCAACACCTACACAACCTAAACCCAATATCCCTTATCATTCTCGATTAGACAAGTGAAAATTGCTCACTAAAGAGGATGCACAAGTTACTTCTTTTTTGATGACGATCTCCCAACTGAATTTCAACTTTAGCCTTGTTGAAGCACTTGTCCGAATGCCGAAATTTGTGAAAGCATTCAAGGAATTGCTTAGTAAGAAGGAGAAGATGGCCGAGTTTGTTAATACTCGATTGAATGAGAATTGTTCTGCAGTCCTTCTTAAAGAACTTCCGGAAAAACTTGGAGATCCCGGTCGTTTTGTGCTACCATGTACTTTTAACCAAATCGAAGAATTTACTGCCTTAGCCGATCTCGGGGCAAGTATAAATTTGATGCCTTTCAGTGTTTGGAAAAAGTTATCATTACCTGATCTTACACCAACAAAGATGACTCTTAAGCTAGCAAATCGAACTCTCGCTTACCCCGTTGGTATTGCCGAAGATGTGTTTCTTAAAGTTGGTACCTTCACTTTTCCGGTCGATTTTGTTGTTGTCGATTATAAAATGGACCCTCGTATTCTGTTAATACTTGGTCGGCCATTCTTAAGTACCGGAAAGACTTTAGTCGATGTTGCCGTAGGTGAACTAATCTTAAGGGTCGGGAATGATCAACAAGTGTTTAAAATGGGGAAGATCACAAACAAATTCAATGGAAGAGAATCGGCGAATATAATTGATGTGCTTCAAGACGATCTTGATACAACTACTTGTAAACGTACAAAGCTTGATGATTTTATCGTCTACAACAACCCTCTTTTCGAGCCTATCTATGATAATCCACTTTTTCCAGAAAATGTGGAAGATTCTGAAGATCCTCTCTCTAATTTGGATGCCCCACCAATATATGATGCTCCACCAATCTATGATGATGATTCTAGTTCAGATGTGGATGATTATGATGATTTTTCTTCAGAGTATAAAGACATGCCAACTTATGATGATTTTGATGATGTTTATACTCTTTCAAGTGATTCTTCACATGATGACCTTACTTCTATTTTTGATGAAGATCCTCCACCAACAATGCTTGATCCTACTTTGGATAATTACTCATTTGAGGAAGATTTTGCTACTTTTCTCAATACATACTTCCCAAATGAGAATGATTCACCTCCTTTGGACTTTGAGGTCTTTATCCTCCTTCGGATGTTAAGAAACCCGTTTCAAAGGATAAGAAGCCGTACGACACCGATATCCGTAGTACCTATGTCTTGACACCTCTCTATCCGCCTTCTGAGGATGAGATTGTGCGATTTATGAGCGGATCATCTTCAAATTCTACTGAGCCTGAGTCTTATTTTCCCCTAAATGAAAAGGTGTTTGATCTGGGTATCATGATTTTTAAGCGATCTCAGTATCCATCTGATGAAACAAAAGGAAAGACTTTTAGAAACAATGGAGATATGCTTGTACTTCATCATACTTTCTACCACCGTGCTCAACAACTGCTTAAGGGAACCTTGCCTACTCTTCTTTGTCTTGCCTTGTTCACCTTAAGCTTGTGCTATTTGATGGACGAGAACCATGTATTTGACCCTGGTGGATGTTCTTCAAGCTTCTTACCATTCTAATCAAGGTCGAGTCAGGCTCACGACTCGGTGAACAAAAACAAGCGCTTCTCGGGAGGCAACCCGAGTATCTATCCTTTTTATCCATTTTTAAAGTGTAGGGGAGACCCTAGTATGTGTTTGTTGTTTTCTTTCTTATCATGTGTAGGGATTCGAGCTTTCAAAGATCCACTTTTGATGACTTTTGACGACCCGTGATTCCGTGTACCCGTCTTCCCGGTTCTATCCTAAACTCTTTTTGATTCCCTATTTTATATTCTTCAATATTAAAATAGGAATCACTTTAGTCGTCTCTTCCTTAGCAAGATTTAAACAAAGTGCACAATGTCCTAAGTGTAGGGGAGTTTACTCCCACATGCTTAAACATTGAGGACAATGTTTATATTAAGTGTAGGGGGACTTCTATCGAAGTTAAGTGGGCTTTTCCTTGTATTTGTCCTCATTTTAACCCAAAAATTGATTTTTCGACATTTTTCAAAAATTTTAATCTATTTTGGCCTAGTTGTATTTTCCTTTGTTATCGTTATTTTCTTTCATTGCTAGAATAAATTTTAATAAAATGGTTTTAATATGTTTAGATTTCTTTGATGTATTTTTCAACGTCATGAATCTTTTGACTCAACCCGAGTTTACTTATCCAAGTTCACTCTAGCTAGTATCCTTAACGTGTTTAAGTCAAGTTTTGCTAAACTTTTATATAGGGGACTTTAAAATGCGAATGTCTTAACTCTTACGGGTTAAGAACAAGAACTTTTCGCAAGTTCCTATAATTGATCCTAGAAAGTCGTTTATCAAGGGAACTTTAAAATACGAATTCTAAAACTTGAAAAAGTCTAATAAAATGCAAGATCCTATAGATGACTTGAAAACCCAAAACTTTGATTTTAATAGGCTAAGCATCCACGAGTCTCATTCCTTAAGATTTTAAATTATGGAGAACGAGAGATGATAGAGTCAATAATAAGTTTGGTATTCTTTCATGAATTTATGTGAGTTAATTATGAGCTTTTTCTCCCACCGCTTGTTCATAAATATATTTGCAATAAGTAAGGTTGTACGATTTGAAAAGTTACTTAGCTTCTAGCAAAAGATCGTTTAAAAGTTACTCGGTATTAAATAGAGTTCATAGCCAAGGCATAACTTATTGAAGCGGGATGCGAAGATTGGCAAGTCCGAAAAGGCCCTAACAAGGCATGAGGGCTACATTTTGTTGCTAAATGAAGAATCATTTATCAAAAAGCAATATGAAGGATCAAGGCACACGACGAAAAGTAAATACTCCCATTAAGATCATGGAGAAGACTATCCAAAAAGGCCCAAACAAAGTATGAGGATAAATAGATCCAAGTCCTAAAAGGAGGCGGATCGTTGTATATCAAAAATCCTAAATAAAGATTGGAGAAAAATGAAGAAGTCGTGGTCCAAGTATGAAGAATCTCTCAAAACTTCAAGTGAAGAAATTCCTATTATGAAGAGAAGACCATTATTTCATGAGCGTCTCTCAAGATTAGAAGTATGAAGTCAATGCCAAATATCGATCCGAGAAAGGTCTCAAATCGTGAAGCGAGTTATGCCTAGATATGAACTTTATGAGGTCCTGAGAAGCAGTTTTAAAAGATTTTGTCATTTAGCTAACTATTGATTAAATCGTCCTACTTTATTTTTGGCCTAAATAAGTTATCGAAATAAGTCAACAATGCATCCTCGTGATCATTCAAGACAACAATAAAATATAAGAGATACACCTACGAATAAGGGAGTCTAAGTAAATAATTAGGCCACATGAGTTTGTGTTAGTTTGCTAACTTATAATAACAATGATCTCATTTTTAAGCTTGGTTTGGGGAACGTGAAACTTGAGGATGATAATCATTCGTGACATACCAAAGCCCTAATGTAAGTCTTTGATCTCTTAACTTGTTTTCTTCCTTTGAATATTTTTGTGATTTTCTATCTTTTTAAGTTTCCTTAATGTCTTGTGTTTAATAAAGGACAAGGTGGGTTAATTATGATGGAAAATGTAAATCTTGCTTTGTAATTAATGCATTGCATGAGGGCATTGCATGAGGGCATTGCATGAGGGCATTGCAATGGTCAAGTGTAGGGGATTTAATAAGTGTGAAAACACTTATCCTTTTACCACTTAATTATAATAATAACCAAGCCAAAACATGTATTTTATGTCGTAAATGTCGGAATTATGCGTGGTTTGTGTTTTTGTTGTGATTTAGGATCAAAATGTGAAAAGGGAAGAAAACACGATCTTTCACGGGCATTTTATCGAAGAAAAAGTTTAAAGACGGAAATTTAACAAAGTCGAAGAACCAAGTTTAATTAATGAAGAAATTAGAAGACGAGTTCATTTTATTTATCGACAAATCCCGAGACAAAGTCGAGAATGACGAGTTTATTGTCAAAGACGAAAGACAAAAAGACGAGAGGAAGAAAGAAAGAAAAAGCACAACACTCCTCTCCCCTATAAATAGAATCCTTAACCTCATTTGTGAGGTTTTAGCTATTTTGACAAATTATTTCTCCATTTTCATATTGTCATTTTAATACTTGTCATTTATTTTTCAAATTAATTCAAGTAAGTCTTTAATTTGTGTTGTTGAATCTTTATATTTAATCAAGCTTTTCATTGTTCTCATTGTACCTTTCTTGTTTGATTAATCTTTATGCTTGTTTGCTTATTGGATTATTGCTTATTTTATAGTTTTGGTTGATTTGGTTTTAATTAGTTAAGTGGGTTTTATAGTTTTTTTGATTTGATTCGAATAAAGTTGATTGATTTGGTTGATTTAGTGTTTGTTAGATCTTATTTGGTGTTTTAATTAGTTTATTTCTTAGATTATTTGGCTTATTTTTGGTTTCCTAGAATTTAGGATCGGGATTAGGAATTCTTTTGATTATTGAGAAATTGTCCCGAGAGTTTTTATTTTTTCCGAAGTTAGCTTTAAAAAAATTCCGAAGTTCATTTTTACAAAAAATTCCGAAGTTCATTGTTTTCGAAGTCACTTCTCAATATTGGTATTTTGCTAAGTCACTTCTCAATATTGGTATTATGCTAAGTCACTTCTCAATATTGGTATTTTGCTAAGTCACTTCTCAATATTGGTATTTTGCTAAGTCACTTCTCAATATTGGTCTTTTGCTAAGACACTTCTCAATATTGGTATTTTGCTAAGTCACTTCTCAATATTGGTATTATGCTAAGTCACTTCTCAATATTGGTATTTTGCTAAGTCACTTCTCAATATTGGTATTTTGCTAAGCACTTCTCAATATTGGTATTTTGCTAAGTAACTTCTCAATATTGGTATTTTGCTAAGTCACTTCTCAATATCTTTAAAGTAGCCACGTAGTCCAATTTCTTTCTTTTTCATTAAGTAAATTTTATTTTTAAGTTGAAGTTTATTTTTATTGCTAGTTTTATTTTTATTAATTGTTTCGTTTTAATTTTCGTATTAATATTTGCCTTGTTTCTTTATTATTAGTCATTTGTCTCTAGTTATTTTTAATATTTTTCGCATTTACTTTTTAAGTAGATATAGACAACGACATTTTCGTTTTATTAACCAAGAACAACTGAGTCACACATTTAACCGAAGATCAATTCGATTAGAAACGAAGAACAATTTTTCTTATTAAAATTCAGTTATTAGTAATACCCGGCAAGGCCTAGAAATTGGTGGATCTCTGTCGGTGATTTAGGAGATACCCAATCCTTGACAGATTTGACCTTCACTGGATCTACGTGAATACCGTCACAATCAATGACATGACCGAGGAATTGTACTCTAGGAATCCAGAATTCACATTTGGAGAATTTAGCATAGAGCTGTTCCTCCTTGAGTACCTTTAGTACTTGTGCAAGGTGTTCCCCGTGTTCTTGTTCGTTCTTGGAATAAATGAGTATATCGTCAATGAAGACTATCACGAACTTATCCAGGTAGGGTCTGCACACACGGTTCATAAGGTCCATAAAAATGGCTGGTGCATTGGTCAAACCAAAAGGCATAACCTGGAATTCGTAATGACCGTAACGGGTTCTAAAAGTTGTTTTTGGAATATCTTCCTCCCTGACCCTTAGTTGATGGTATCAAGATCTCAAGTCAAGCTTGGAATACACACTTGACCCTTGCAGTTGGTCAAATAGGTCATCAATGCGAGGAAGCAGATAACGATTCTTCACAGTTAACTTATTCAGCTCTCTATAATCGATGCACATTCGAAAAGAACCATCTTTCTTTTTGACAAATAACACAGGAGCTCCCCATGGTGAGGAACTGGGTCGAATAAATCCTTTGTCAAATAGTTCCTGGAGTTGTTCAGCTAGTTCTTTCATTTCTGATGGTGCCAACCGGTATGGAGCTTTAGCTACAGGTGCAGCTCCGGGAATCAAATCGATTTGAAATTCCACTTGTCGGGTCGGTGGTAAGCCTGGCAACTCATCAGGAAAGACTTCTGGAAAATCGCGGACGATAGGTACGTCCTTGATTTGTTTCTTCTCGGGCTTGTCCTCTTCATCTGTTTGAGAAATATGCTCTAAGAAGATTGGACATCCTCTCAACAAATATTTCTGGGCTTTAGTACAAGAGATAACACTAAGTCTAGTGTTAGTAAAGTCGGTGTTACCGTCTCCTCGTATGATTAAAGTTTCGTTTCCCCATGGAATACGGACTAGTTTTTCATCACAGATAATGACTGCGCGGTATCTCGCTAACCAGTACCAATAATAACATCAAAACTACCAAGGTTTACGGGAATAAGGTCAATGTTGAATGGATGTTTAGAAAGATTTAAGGTACAACCTCTAATGACAGTGTCAGCATCTACAGTCTTATCGTCAGCTAATTCTACGGAGTAATGGTGATCTAAGATTGTAGGAACGACTTCTAGTACTTGGCTAAATTCAATGGATATAAAACTTCGGTCTGCTCTAGTATCAAACAAAACAGATGCATAACGACTGTTTAGTTGGAACGTACCAGTAACGACATTAGAATCGGGGTTGGCTTTTGCATTGCCGACCACGTACACTCTCGACGAAGCTCATCCACTGTTCTTTTTCTAGTTGGCCAACTTGGGACAACCTGGTCTTACATGCCCTGGTGCTCCACACTCATAGCACACAACTCCTTTCTTAGGTCCACTGCCATTTCCTCCAACAGCATTGCGATTTCCTTGCTGTCCGCTTCCGTTCCCACGGGCATTGTATATGCCTCTGTTGTTGTAGTTCCCAGTGTTTTGATTGGGTCGGGCCTGAGTGACAACATTAACTCGACAAGTTTTAGCAAAATGACCCACTTGTCCATATTTGTTGCACGTCTGGCATGGGCTATCAACAATATGATGATAGTTGCACTTGGAGCACAAGGGATTTGCACCCACGTACGACCTAGTCCTTGCGGTGGTAGCACTGTAAACTTGCCCAACATTTTGCTTTTTAGGATGCTGCTGATGCTGACTACGGAAATATTCATCTGCCTTTCGCTTGTTATCAGTTTGCCTCTCGGATATGGTACAGACTCTTTTATTGATCAATTCAGTAGTGAACTCGATGGAATTCTCGACAGTAGTAGGTCGAGATACGAGCACGCTGTCATGAATGGCGTTTGGGAGTCCACCAACATACTTTTCAATCTTATCTTCCTCCTTCACAAAAATTCTGGTACGCATTAGAGTTAACTCTGGAAACCTTTGGTTGTATGCAGTGATGACATTGTTCCTGCATCTGAGATCCCACAATTCGATTTCAAGTTTCTTTATTTCTCCCCTTGGACAGTATTTCTCTGTCATTCTCTCCTTCAGTTCAGTCCAGTTGAGAGCATAGGCAGCGTCGTGTCCAAAAGTAGCAACTATAGAGTTCCACCAAGTAAGAGCACTCTCAAGTAATGTGCAGGTGGAAAACTTTACTTTGTTCTCTTCTGCACAGTCGCTGATGCGGAACACAGTCTCCAACCTTTCAAACCACTGCATCAGTTCCACCACTCCTTCTTTGCCCATGTAGTAGGAAGGCTTACATTTCAAAAAGTCGGGGTAAGAGCATCCCCTAGTGGTCTGATTATTCCGACGGTTGTTGGAGTTTTGACTATCGTCCACGTTTCTGCTGGCGGCCATCGCAGTTGCGATGCCTTGATCAATCATTTCTCTTAGTTGGGCAGCAGTGATATTTTGGGTAGTGTCGGCATTGTTGGGTTTCGTTCTAGTGATTACCATTTTTCTATAATTATGCATAAAAATTAAATCATTAGTTTAAGGTGTTAGCACAGTTTTATATAAATACACGAAAAGAAGTTCACGCATAGACTTCACAACAAATTGGATAACATGTTTAAAAATTCATAATATAATACAGTACAGGACATAACAAAGATAAAGGGGTACATGCCATATGTCTAGAATAGGAATACAATACAAATTGCATAACCAATCCAAGACAGAGCACAGACCGCCTGTCTAGGATGGTGGTACACATAATATAAAGTACTTCATCTACGAATCCCTAATCTAAATAGTACAGTACACTGATACAACTGATAAAAAAAGAAAGTACAAATACATGAGGTCCTATATCATGATAGTCGGGATGCAACCCTAATAGCTTGTCATGATGTACAAAAGATCTAGCACATCTAGTCTAATCGTGTCGGACAGACTCCTCTGAGATGGCTGGTGTTGTTGGTGGTGATGAGACGGCTGGTGCCTGCATGGCATCCTACATCGAAGTAATGGCAACTCGAGTCTCCTTAAGGAGTCGAAATGCCTCCAAGAACTGGTCTCTGAGGGTCTGCTGAACTCCCCGAAGATGAGTAGTCTCTGATGTTAATCCCTGGTAACGGACGTCCTGGAGATCGACGAAGATGGCAAGCGTCTGCTCCATGGACATGAGAGCGGTGTGAGTCTCAGTCTGCTGACTCTACAGTAGGTAGATCTGCTCATGGAGGAACTCATTGATGTAGTTCTTTTTACTACCCTTTAGGAAAAGAGAGCAAAATAGTGGAAAGTATTAAGTGTCGGTTTAGGAAAACCAAGCACTAATGACCAATGGTGAAAGTTCGTTTCCCAAGGAGGCTAGTGTGTTGTGTAATGAGATGATTAACTTTGTGATTATATGATTATGAGAAAGAAAATAGAAATGAGATAAGAAGAGAATGACGGTTACGATGACGGATTACACTAAAACGAAAAGGTCGTACACGTAAAACCGTAAAAAGTACCAAATTTAAAAATTTACCCTAAAAATTCCTAAAAAATTGCAATAAATCCTAAATAATGTAAATAGAGTTTACAAAAAATCAAAAATCACGCAAACCTTTTATTTAATTAAATAATGATTTTTTAATGCTAATTAAAGCCCAAAAAATCAAAATAATTAATAAAAAGCCCAGAATGAGATTTATCAATTTGTAAACCTCTAAAATACCCTAACTTAATTTAAAACTATTTTTGAAAACTTTAAAATTAATTAAAACTATTTAAAACAATTAAAAACTCTTAAAATTAAAATAATTATAAAAATTATTCTAAGAACAAAAAAAATATTCTAAAAGTTGTAAAATTCCTAACTTTATGTATTTAACCTAAAAAAAATAAAAACTTGAAAAATCTAAATTTTAATTTTTAATAATAAAATAATAATAAATAATATTTAAAATCTAAAATTTAAAAAACATTCTAAAAACTTGCAAACTAGCTTAATTTACCTAAATAAACAGAAAATGAAGTTGAAATTACAAAAATACCCCTAATGGGCTTAGAAATGGGCTAAAAGTCAAATCAGACCCCTTAATGGGCTCAAATAGGCCCAATAAGAAAAATATTGTCCAATTTAGCCCAAAAGCTCCTATCTGACTCAAAATTTGATTTTAAACACAACTTTTCAAAGGCCCAAAAGCTGAAAATGTGAAATAAGCTGACTTATACCAAACAACTTATTCTTAAAGGGCTTTTTGGCCCATTAAGCTATAAGCTGATTCCATAAGCTCAAATTAGACACACAAGCTTCTTTTGAGTTGCTTAAGACTTCTGTAAAAAGAAATTTAAAATAAGCCAAAGGAATAAGCCTGAAAATGCAAAAAGCAATCTACACAAAACGACAAAATTGTTGTTTTCGAGTTCGAGGCTATCCCAAGAGCTGATTCAAGTTTCTAAAGCTTTTAAATGACTTAACTAAGCTTAATCAACAAAAAGATTTCAAATAAGCCCACTCAATAAGCTGGAATAAGTAGATAAGCACTTAATTAAAAGTCAAAGTAGTTGGTTTTCTAGCAAAAAGTCAAAGTCAAAGTCTAATAAGCTCCAGTTCAAACAAATGGGTCAAATGATGAAGATCTATAACAAAAAATAAGTTGTTGCAGGTCTGGATAAGCCAAAATGGCTTATTGATAAGCTAACTGAAAAATTGCACTAGCAGGGGCTAGTTTTGGGTGTTGAGCAATGGGAACTTTTTCCACTGCTTGACTTCTTGACTTTTTTTTTGTCTTTAGTGACTTTTTTGGAGATTCAAGTTACACAAAGGCACCCAAATGATCAGTGAATCATAAGGAGTCAATAAAAATCAAGAAATCACAATCACTAACAGCCAATTTGTGTAGTTTAACCAAAACATCACCAGATCTAGCACATACATGAACAAATAAGCAGTTGAGGTTCAATAAGCACTTATAGCACAATTCGGCCAGCCAAACTTAACCAAATGCATACACAAGCAATAATAAACTTAAATAAACAAGTCTAAACAAGTTTCATGCACTGATTCAAAGTATTAAGCAAGATTCAAGCACTAAAAGTTACTGATGAACACTAAACATGCAGTTATGAACACTTGCTGATGCAATTGACCACCACGCCAAATTCAAACCTCCAAATCTTGTTAACATGTTATAAGAACTATGTTTAAACACTTTTTATCCCTAAGCATGCATAAACTCTAGGTGGTCCCAAAGTCTTGGGTCAAAAATTGTCAAAACAAGCAATCTATAACACAATCTTTGATTTGGTGTTTCAATGTTGAAAACTTGCAGCAAATAGCACTCAAACAAGTCAATAACATATACAAAGCACAAATAACACTTTCCACAAACACAATAACCACTTATGATCCCAAAGAGGTAATCCCAAACACCCTTTTAACTTTTCAAATCCAAAATTTTCAAATCAAAAGTGTTATCCAAGACCACCTAAGCCCAAATTAGCACAATAACAGATATATTAAGCAGATTTAAGCAAGATTAGACCATAAAATCAACAAGAACACAAGTAGGACACAAATTCACCAAAAATCAAGATTTTAACAGATGTTGGATAGAAAGGTGTGTACCTCATGGATGTACATCCACACCTACGAATTTTGAGCTTATGTACTAGCAAGAACAAGTACAAGCTTCCACAAATAACCCTGCTAAGAATCAACAAGGTTAAGAGCACAATATCAAAAACAAAAAAAGTAAAAATCCTTGATTAATGCAACCTTAGTTCCACACACTTGATTATACCCAAGTTATAAGCTTCATCACACCTTGATAACTCAATATCAGGATGCTATGATCAGCTTTATAACCCAAGAATTCCAAGGTTTGAAGTAGACTTAGCAAAATATCAAGAAAAGTGGAAAATGTGCAAACTTTTGCACACTCCTTTTGAAAACAGGTTTGAGATTCAAGAACTAGTAAACATCAACAACAATAAACAGATATTAAGAGTGGCACTTGAATTTTCTTCACCAAATTCAAACACATTTCATTAAGTTGAATATATGATTTATAGAATTGTGAACAACTGAAAATTCAAGAGCAAAGCTTAATGTTCTAAGTCCTATGACTTATATAGGCTACAATGAACTAGTGCAAGGCTAAAAAACGTAACCCTAATTGCTGTGAAGTCCCAGAAATGCCCCTTGTAGGGTTTTGAACTTTGAAGATCATGTGACTGTTTCTTGGATTGTTGTGGAGCTGGCAAGATAAAAGTGAATCCAATGGCTTGTAATGAGCTTAGAAAGTAAGCTAGAATCACACACGTTGGATTGCTGTCCAAATTTTGGCATTATGCACAAGAGTGTAGCAGGGGAATCTTGTGTGGGACTGAGGAGTGATGTGGCATGAGTTTTTAAGGTTGGGTTATGACTAAATCATCATTAATCATTAATCTGGACAATATGGAGGTTTAATTTTTGCTAAAACACAAATACCCTATTTGTGTTCTTGGTGAATAGTTGTTGTGTTTAATCCGTTTTTGGTTTGGATTAAGTTTAAAATTTTGTTAATGGCGCCAAGATTAATAAATATTAATCTGATGAAGTGGAATGGTGATGTGGAGGAAGGGAGTAAGGTGATTGGTGGAAAAGAGTTAATGGGGCACGTGTCACCATTCCATAGGTCTAGGTATCTTCTCTTGTCTGCCAGGTTTAACCCCTATTCTCTCAAACTTCTTTCACTTGTAAATAAATCCGGCCAAACTTCATTTCCTTTGTTATTGAAGTTTTATTTTTCACACTTTTGCCCCAAAAAGTTTTACAAAGTATTTTCAGGGGTATTTCTTGCCAATTCTTGATTCTTGAAGGACTTATTTGGTATTTTCTTCAAGGATAATGGTCTTAACTTGCATGATTGACATTTTGGAGGACTGAAATTGCCAAATCATGATTAATGAGGGACCATTTTTTCCAAGTCTTCAAAGTCAAGGGTCCTTTTGGTAATTTTGACATTTTTAAAGGACCAAATTTGTAATTATTGTAACTTGGAGTTCTTCATGGTATGTTTGACTTTTAGAAGGACTAATATTGACATTTTAGTTTTGTTGAGGGACTAAAATTGCCAATTCTTCAAAGTGGAGGGCCCTTTTTGCAATTTTGACAAACTTTAGGGACCAATCTTGTAATTATGAGGATACAAGGGTATAAAGTGTCAATTCTTCAATATTGGAGGACCCTTCTTCATAAATCTTCAAATCTTCAAGGGTTTTCTTGGAAAATTCTTCATTAGGGCTTGGTTTAATGTGCGGCTTCGTTTCCCGTGTTCGTTTTTGCATGATTCTTGTGATCTTTTGTCATTTTCTCAATATCCGTACCTAAACTACACAAGCAACAAACACAAGCATAAATTTGGGTATTTTCATGATATTTAATGCATTTTAAGCCCTTTTTGGACGATGAGACTATGTATAAAAGCAGTCTCATCACTCCCCCATACTAAACCATTGCCGTGCCCTCACACAATGCTAGAATAAAGTATCGTAGCATCTCCAAAATCCATTTTTATTCACTCTTATTGAATGATAAACTAGCTACACTACCACTATTACTCCTACTTGCGTTTTAGACATAATGTATGATTTTCATCACAAAATGGGACGTTTAGGTTCATAGAATAAGAACACGTGAATGCTTCATTAGAAATAATTTCATTGTCCTCGATTTTCATCCCAATTCCATGCCAAGCGTGCAACGAGATCATTGTCATTATAAGTTAGTAATGCTAACACTACTCATATACCCTAATCACATACTTATTCTCCCATTTTCCTAAGTTGTATCTCTTATATTTTATTTTGTCTTGAATGTTTCACGAGGATACATTGTTTGACTTATGCGATAATAGAGATTTAGGTCTAAAAATAGAGTCCTAACGGTGTAACCAAGATAATCAAATCAATAACCCCTCCTAGTAGACAACGATGTCAAAAAATTAAGTCAACAAGAAGGATCGATAAACACGGTTTTATAACGGTTTTGAACATGAGACTTATTACCAAGACTTTTATACGCCCCCTAACGGAAGGGCCTTATTATCATTGGTTTACCTCCATCTTTTATTCAACTTCTCCATGAAGCTTTTATTATGACTTCGTTCTTGCCTTGCCTTTTATTATCCACCTCGTCGGTGGTTTTATTAGCAAAAGACGTATATCCACATGCTAAGGCGAATTTTGGATCTTTAAAGCTTCAAAGATTAAGGCTTGATTCACTTTCAATTTTGCATAGATTTTTCGGCCTTGTGGGCTTCAAATTGTTTGCTTGATTTAGGTGAGCACTTGAAATCTTATTATTGGGTGAAGCTTTCGATTATTCGGGTGCCGATACTTCAAAACCGTGACCCTGGCGATACCTTAATGTCTTCCCAATTTAATTACACGGAAGCTACTAGAAAAGACTAGTAACCCAACAACCAAGACTAAACCGCTAAGTCAATATTTATTAAGCAAAAAATATTTACAAGCGAAGGGAGAATAAGCAAACAACGAGAACACATGAGTTTTTGAAAGAATACGAGTACTCTACGTTTAGCATAGTAACTTATAATTACCCCTATCATTTCTCGTCCTCATTTAAGAGACTTAGCCTAATGTGAAGTTAAGGAATCGAAGCTAAGTGCTCAACACGCACGGTCGAGTCAAAAATTATTCTTATTCTCGCCATCAGAAAACCTACATTCGTGTCTTCAAACACTTATGAAACATGAGAAAATTTTTAAAATTTGGCCATTTTTAGCCTTATTTTGCAACAAAACAATAAACAAAAAGATAAACTTTGGAAAGCGTGAAGGTTTGGCAAGGCAAGTATCTATTCACCCCCATACTAAAGTTAAACATTGTCCTCAATGTTTCGAGTCTAGGGGTGCAAACACCCCCATACTAGAGACGTAGTCGAATGCCTAATCTAGCATGAAAAGGGTGTAACCGTTAAATTTAAAGCCGTTTATGAAGTGTGCTAAAAACCTAAGGTTAGAACATCAAAGGATATATCATGGATATTGAGAACGTCTTCAAAGCAAACGATCGAGTGATCCCATAAAACGAACACGAGAGGCTCCAATCGTGAAGATAATGATCATCTAAAATCCACAATTCACAAACAACCACGGATTAAAGGTTGGAAGGGCACAAATCCCCACACGTTACTACGTTAGAAAGCGATAATATGTACATAGGATAAGCATGGGACTCCCCACGAGGCACCTCGTTTTTGATTACCAAGTCATGAGCTCGACTCGATCCCCTCAATACTAATTATCATTGAGGAAGGTGATTTGGTCGAGGTAGTTCAAGGATGGAACTTCCCCGCCAAAGTAGTGCTTCAACCTATGTCCATTCACCTTGAAATTGGGGCCATCATTTTGAGCTAGCTCGATGGTCCCATATGGAAATACTTGAGTCACGGTGAATGGACCGGACCAACGGGATTTCAACTTGCCAGAAAAGATTTTCAAACGAGAATTAAAAAGCAAAACTTGATCCCCAATGTTAAAAACCTGGTTTTTAATGTAACACCCCCAAATTTATACAATTCAATACAGCGGAAGACTCGTTGGTGTTACGAGATAGCACATTACTCACATCATAGACAACGCTTAAGAATCGCGTCGTTTAATAATAAAGTATTTCCATTCATAAAATATCAAATTTACATAGGTCCCAAGTCATATTATTTCATACAAAGTTTTACAAAGCATTAATGGAAATTATTGTTTAAGTGCGGGCCATGAATTCTTGTCGTCTTCCCAAGAATTACCTTCAAGTACCTGAGATAAAACATGTTAAAAGAAAAGGTCAGCGATAACGCCGAGTGAATTCATAGAGTTTAATAAATTCAATCAATATAACTTTGGTATAAAATTATTACCAAAAATCATTTCGTACAAATCATTGTAATAGGCCATAAAATAGCCAAAGTCATTTTTATACAAATCCTTATCGAAAATCATAATATAGGCATTTGCCTTAAAAATCATTATACGAGCCAATGTCGTGAACATCATACAATACGTTTTATAACGTTGGATAGATTAAATAAAAACCGTTATATGAATATGGTTATATAAAACCAAAACACGAACGTAATATCAATAGTAAGACCTCGTATTGCTAGTCAGGCAATATATCGTAATTTAATGCTTAAAGCAGTATTTCGTTAATTTGGATTATTATAAGCCGCATGACATTGTTACCTTACTACAACAAACAATGGGTAGCTAGCCCGACAATCATTTGCCCATATAAAACAGCGTGTCGTCACAAAGGTCACGCTATGTAAATCTTCTCATACATAAATTCACTTACCAATCAATGTGGCACGACGGGGATCAACCGTTAAGGCGCGAACTGGGGTGATCATCCCCAAATAGTACTATTATATGCATAAGCGTCTACCAAATCCTGGTAGTTCACAATTCATGCTAATGGGACTTTTAGTGACATAACCTAACTTTAATAATCCATTTCATTTCATCTATCGGGTCATTTAATCATTTATCGGGTCATACAATCATTCGGGTCCAAATTAATAAACAGACAATCGGGACAAATAGTGTCCTAATTCATAAAAACTAACATGTTATCTCCCTCGCGGGTTTATAAAACATTTCATAAAAACATTTAAAAGAGTGCGAGGCTATGAACTCACGTTGATGTGGGAAGGCGGTTATCGGCGATTCGGATGTACGGTGCGTGCTTCAATCACGGAAACCTAGACAAATAATACTCGTCTTAGAGTCATGTCCAATGACTTTATAAAAATAACAATTATGTATACATATGATGATTATATATATATGATGATCAAGTGGGTTCATTCACTCATTTTTGTGTTTATGTATTGGTAACTTCTTACTAGTTTACTAGTTTTACCTATTTACGTGTTTTAGGTCCGATAAGCCTATTATAAGTTTATTAACTTGTATTAATCCATTTCATACTTGTATTATCAGTATTTATACTTTACAAGTTGGGCCCAAATGGGTTAAACCCAATAAATAAGTTTATAAGTGTTTTAGCCCATTTTGTTGTATTATTATTCCAATAACGCTAACTTAGCCCGTTAATGTCCGTATGTTTTATAGTTCGGGTTTTATCGGTTTTTACTTGTTATATATGTTTATATATCAGTATATGAGTTTTATAAACTTTACATTAGACGGGTTTGATCGTCTAAGTTTTAATTGGCGAAAAACGTTAATTTTACGGTAATAGCCGAAAAAGTCGTAAAAATCATGTTTATAGTTTTATAACTTATAAAACTTATCAAACTACCATTTTTATAAAATGTCCATTTATTTATCCTTATACAAATTTATATAAATGTATTATATAAGTTAGTGGGTTTTAATTCACATTTTATACTATTTTTATTTGAGTGCTTATATAATACTATTATACTTTAATTTCCCAAAATCTGATTTTTATTTTCATGTTCACCAAAACTGCCATATCTGGAGTTCTATATGGAGATAGAAGCTCAAATTTTTATGACATAAACTACATGATATATGCTCCATTTAACTCTACTATAACTACTGTTGAATCAGCATCTAAGTATTTTCTAAAAATCGTCCAAAACAGTATAGGCAGATTTGCACTCTAAACTTGTTTTGATCATATCTCACTCATTTTTATGATTCCATTGTATGGCCAACTCTCACATGTGTATAACACCTAATACTTACCTTAAATTTATTCCACTATGCCATTTTATCAGTTTAGATTTTGGTTACTTACTGTTTTTATACAGCCTTCATATTTTAGCAAGATTTTAACCATTTAACATGTGGTTTCCATCTTTTTAACCATATTTATCAAATCTATCAACACCAAATCCCCACATAATATTTTTAATCATCATTCATCATCATATACATATATATAAATAAAGAAAATACAAGATTACATAATCAAAATAAAAAAAGGATAGGTAGAACAATCTCTATACCACTAAGATTAAGTAGTTTGAAGGATCAAGACTTGGTTTTGGGTTACCAAATCTTATGAACTCTTGTATGAAATCTTCAAGATCACCAAGGGAGATGTTGGTATTTGAAAATCAGCCCTACTTCATCTTGCAAACTTCTCTTTGGATGTTAAAATCACCATCAATCTATAGAGCTTCAAAAGGGCTTCATCATATGTGTGAATAACACATGATTTCATGGTTAAAATTGATCAAATGAGGGTGTTTAGGGGTGGTTTTGGGACGAAAATGAGAGAGAGAAAGGAGTGGTTTTGTGGTTTTGCATGTAAGAAAATGAGGAAGTGGTTTAGGTTGTGTAGTTTTGATGTTGGTATCTAGCTTGCAAAGTTAAGCAAGACATGTGTCTTGCTTATTTTGTAAGCATGACACCTAAGTGTGTTTGTGTAACTTATTTAAACCCTCCCATATTGGGGGTGGGGCAAAACTTGTTTTGTCTCATCCTCAATTATTTACGGGTACTCCTCGATTCTAGTTTCCTCGATTTACGTGCCCTCGGGTCGTTTTACGAAAAACATTTTTATAAATTATGAATCAACGGTACAAAACGAATCTAATAAAAATTGTCTCATCAAAACGGAGTTTGAAAACGTAAATACGTAATCCTAAGGTTTCCGGTTTAGTCGTAAAGGACGTTAAATTAAAATCGTAAGTCCTAATCTCTTCTAGTAAATTTGTGAGTTTATGAACCAACACAAATTTAAAATCTCAAAATAATATTCACGGATAAACTTATTTCCTGAAATGTCGGACTGTCACCAAAACGTTGTATGTAAACGTAAGCACGTAACGTAGAATCCTCCGGTTTAGACGTACTCGATGCTACTTCAAGACGTAAATCCAAATTTCTTCCCAAAAATAAGTGTGTTCATATTATAACATTAAAATAATGTTTTCAAATAAATATTAAGAATAAAATATAAACCATAAATTGACGGATTGTCACAGCATTTACCCCTAAACAGGATCTTTGTCCTCAAAGATCATCTTACCTTACTACTCGCTTCTTATAGAGTTAAAGCCATGTGGGTATTTCCTCCACATTCGGTCTTTTCTCACAAGTGTAATCCATTACAATACGCGAGTTTCATCAAACATAACTACGGGAATAAGATCAGGCTTACTGTTGACTTACTTTCTCTATCCATGATGTTCACGGGTTTTTGATGAATGCAACTTTTCGCCTATCTAAACTTTACTAAGAAACAATCAGATTTTCACTTGATTGATATTTTATCAAGTTCGATCTACAAAACATAATTCACGCAGCTTTTGAAGTCCTAGGGTAGATCCAGCTTATATGCCTTTCAAACCAATCTTTTACATCACCTCAATGGTCCCATACAACGGGGACTTATATCCCATGATCTTTCAGATCATCAATTCATTTTTCCATGGTTAAAATTTTTGGCATAACTTCGCTACCCATCTGGCACTTCAAGGTTTACATTTCATATTCACATAACCTCCTACCCACTACTGGCAGTCAATAATCAGATCCTTATTTCAACAATCATTTCAGGTCTCGCGGGTCGAGTATTTTGTAAGGTTAGGTTCGCCATCATAGGAAACCTTAAACCTAAAAGACATGTCCAACTCACAATGGGTGTATGTTGGATGTCTTCATCCCAACTCCTGCTTTCAGATGCTCTAATATATATCCTCACAAGATCCGATCTCGATCCTAACACGATAATTATCAATGACAATCTCTACAAAGGAAAGAGATTATACGGTTCATTACCAAAGGTCAATCATTCAAACATAAAACAAGATTTCTAGTATTTTGTATCGTTACTTTACCTCGTCCCTTCGATTGGGGTGGTACACAGTACTCTCATCAAGATTCGTTCTCAATGACTTCTGAGCAAATCTCTAGAAATTCGATGCGAAGCGAGGATCTTGATAGAGATGATCGATACAAGCACACCATGTTTACACAACTCCTTTAAATACAAAAGAGTCGATTTCTTCATCCAGAATCTATCATTAACAGGAATGGTATTAGCAGATTTGGTCAGTCTGTCGACGATGACCCAAATCGAATCAAATTCAGATGATGACCTTTGCAATAGCTAGACGTTTACTAATGTAAGAGGCGATGTCTGCCTTCATAATTTGCCATCATTACAACTTCTTCTGATAATGATACATCAAATCAGAAATGACAGGGATAGAATACTTATACTTACAAGATTTCAACATGACTAAATCTCTAAATTTCCATATTTAGGCAACCACAAATGGCCTTTTATACATTTAACGCCATCGGCTCCTCAATTCTAATGGTTCACATTAGCCGCGAACCCCTTTTTATTATCTATATTATCCTTCTTATAGGCATCAATTATTTTTATATTGCTCGCTAATTTATTTTACACAGTCATTATTAAGAAATACATCCTAATTGGTTCTTTATTCTTTTTACATAATGCGTCGGTATCTAAATTCACCTCTCCTGATGATATAATTATCATGACCAAAATTCACTCAGAATTTCTTTCTTCATATTTTCTAAGTTTTAGTTTCATCTCAACTATTATTTTTATCTGTTTTACTCAATCCGACGTCTAAAGCGTCGATAATTATTACAATTAATTAAATAATAATTATTAAATTTTATGAAACGTAACCGTAAAAATTTTAAATTTTCTCAGTTTGTCTAATTATAGAAAAATGTTCAAAATAAATTTGAATTTAATTAATACGATTTTTGTTGATTTATCGAAAATAATTAATAAGATTCATAAATGTTCGAAAAATCTTCGGTTACTGTGGTCAAAATTTCCTTAGTTGAAAAGCAAAAATTGTCGTTTCAAATTTTAAGTCATGGTTTAAATGGTTTACTCAATTCTTCTTAGGTTGTCTTGAGGTATACACAAACATTTACCCCTAAACAGGAGTTTAGTTAAATGATTTGTGTATAAGGGAATAATCCCTTAAAAATCATTTGTTAAAATATTTGTCAGAACATATTTTCATTTTCTTTTTGGTAAAACCCAAAGTCTTAAAAGGGCTCTTAATTTTTAAAGAGTCAATATATTCCATTATCTATCACTCACACGGTCAATTAATATAAAGGATTTAGTCTTTAATCACATGTTAAATACTTAAGGTACATGGTTTTATCGTTCGGCCAATTCAGGGCAATCTATAAATAATTATTAACTAATTCTTATTCTTATAAACAAATAAATGGTCTTTAATGATCACAAGCATGAATTTATCAAATTACAGCCTACACACGTGATTCACCAAATTTATGAATACTACATGTGAATTAGTCAATCCAAACGACATCACGTGAAACTCATAATGTTCATTATGAGTACCGGATGTAGTGATTGGAATAGATAAGCTTCTTCGTGGACGCGAAGTTGATAATAACCATACCGTGCACACGCCAATTTACTAAGTTCACAGTAATCTATAAATATAAGGAATAATAACACCATAGCTCTTCATAAGGACGAGCTTGGTAGAATAAAATCTTTCTCCGACAACTCTCTCAGTTGTACGGTAATTCCTTTAATTCAGATGGTGCTGACGTACAGTGCACACGCCACAGGTGCAGCACCGAGAATATAATCAATACCAATTTCAACTTGCTTTAATGGCAAAAGTCTAGTTAATTTACCAACAAATACCTTTTAAAATTTCAGATAACAGAAACATCTTTTAATAAATTCATATTAGGTTCTTTCTAGATTATAATATCTATGACTAATTCACAATCATTCACGGTATAATTTCAAGTCTAAATGCAGGATATGGTCACCCATCAAGAATTATTTAGATCACTTTTGATAATCAACATCTTATCATTTAGGGGATTTCTACTCGAGTTCCCAACAATTAAGACAATGTCGTCATGTCATAATTAATCAATCCATTTTACTGGCACTATCAACTTTTTAGTTTTATTCCCGTCGATAAGATGTGAACTTCTCAAAAGACTAATAATAACTCATAATCCTTCGCAAGTTCCAGGATATCTGGAGACATAACTAACCTTAAAAGAGTAAGGTCAACGCATAATCTACGCGAAAGAATTTCAAATCAGATATAGACGAAAACATTTAATGAATATGAATATATCCCATGTTTTCATAATTTGAGTACGCATTCGAAAGCTCCTCGGATCGTTACACAGGTCATTCAAATGAAATCAAATCAAAAGAAATGATAGGAACGTCGATACATCCAGTCGGGTATCAACACTCGGTAATCAGATACTTTTCCTAAGAATCTCACTACGGGAGAATTGGACAAGAAGGGAATATCAATTTGTCAAATAAGACAATTTCCACAGATGAGTAAATTCGACTCAGAAGAATAAATAGTACGAGCACATATGTAGGTGTCCCTATCAATATGTCCCTATTTTTCACTCCTTGCAGATCTTATAAAATTTAATCTTTCACAATCTTCAAAGAAAATGTAGTGTTTATTATTCAGTTTTATGGTGACTACTAATCAGCCTTGCATGGTCCATTCCAAATTGTATGTAGGCGCGCAACTATATACAATTTCAAGATTAACGATGCAATACTCAGTTCGTCAAAATTTTATCATCATGTTTATAATAAAACATTTTCATGATGTCTCAGTTAAGTTAGGGATTATTTTTAAAAGATACCACAGTGAATACTAATCTACAAGAGTTATGGGGGTTCCACCTGTCCCGGAAGATCCATCGGTCCCAATTCAGAAGAAGATTTCTTCACTTTATTTATTGGACACTGGGCATCCTCGTCATTGGACAATGGCCTAGGAACAACCCTTAACACAAACTAACAATCAATTAAAACCTTATAATTCAATCACAAGACTTAACGACTTCCTCTTAACAATCTCATATTCCATACAAGTTAAATTTTACATTTATTCAAGTTTCAATCAACTTATACTCAATTCGATATCCTACCTCATTCTCCAATACTTTCAACTTTATTCTTAGACCTTAATAGGGCAATAAAAGCTCGATATGAACAATACTTAATTTCCAATCCTATAGCTCTTACAACAATAATTATCAAATGAGTCACTAGTATGAAATGATTCATACATTCAATCAGACTTCTCGGAAAGGTACTAGTGGCAATGGTTCCAATGACAGCCTCAAGTGCAACATTCACCCTTTCGATTTCAATTTAAGAATTGGATGACACGAATCAGATGACATATTTCTAGGTGGTAACGTTTTGTCAAACTCTACTCTATAAGGAAAGATCGTCATGGCATCGATATCAGATTTAATCTCGCCAATTCTTCTTTAAAATCATAATCAACTAATAACAACACTTCTACGAATATCAACCATTTGTTGGGATCATAAATATCCACAACTTGGTTTAGATCTAGGATAGCTAGAATTCCTACGAGAATAGCTTCGATTAATTTACTAGGGGATTTAGGGTTCCTTGTGACAATCTACGTCGTATAAATACCTCGTATAAATATTAGAATAATCATCAAACAATCATGTAATCAAATTACATCATATGTATATATATAATCCAAGTTATATATATATATATATATATATATATATATATATATATATATATATATATATAAATATATATATATATATATATATATATATATATATATATATATATATATATATATATATATATATATATATATATATATATATATATATATATATATATATATATATATATATATATATATATATATATATTAAAATAACACTTCTCAGTCTGGCCTTGTCGGTAACTCGGGAATTCTTCGGCACCGTTATAGTCAAAAGATTTTTAGACATTTTGAGAAAAATGTTTATAGTTAAAAGATTTTGATATGTTTTATTCAAAACCTTGGTTTTAAAAATCTTTCGTTCTCTATAACGAGAGCTCTGATACCAAACTGTAACACCCCCAAATTTATACAATTCAATACAGCGGAAGACTCGTTGGTGTTACGGGATAACACATTACTCACATCATAGACAACGCTTAAGAATCGCGTCGTTTAATAATAAAGTATTTCCATTCATAAAATATCAAATTTACATAGGTCCCAAGTCATATTATTTCATACAAAGCATTAATGGAAATTATTGTTTAAGTGCGGGCCATGAATTCTTGTCGTCTTCCCGAGAATTACTTTCAAGTACCTGAGATAAAACATGTTAAAAGAAAAGGTCAGCGATAACGTCGAGTGAATTCATAGAGTTTAATAAATTCAATCAATATAACTTTGGTATAAAAGTATTACCAAAAATCATTTCGTATAAATCATTGTAATAGGCCATAAAATAGCCAAAGTCATTTTTATACAAATCCTTATCGAAAATCATAATATAGGCATTTGCCTTAAAAATCATTATACGAGCCAATGTCGTGAAAACATCATACAATACGTTTTATAACGTTGTATAGATTAAATAAAAACCGTTATATGAACATGGTTATATAAAACCAAAACACGAACGTAATATCAATAGTAAGACCCCGTATTGCTAGTCAGGCAATATATCGTAATTTAATGCTTAAAGCAGTATTTCGTTAATTTGGATTATTATAAGCCGCATGACATTGTTACCTTACTACAACAAACAACGGGTAGCTAGCCCGACAATCATTTGCCCATCAAAACAACGTGTCGTCACAAAGGTCACGCTATGTAAATCTTTTCATACATAAATTCGCTTACCAATCAATGTGGCACGACGGGGATCAACCGTCAGGGCGCGAACTGGGGTGATCGTCCCCAAATAGTACTATTATATGCATAAGCGTCTACCAAATCCCGGTAGTTCACAAATCATGCTAATGGGACTTTTAGTGACATAACCTAACTTTAATAATCCATTTCATTTCATCTATTGGGTCATTTAATCATTTATCGGGTCATACAATCATTCGGGTCTAAATTAATAAACAGACAATCGAGACAAATAGTGTCCTAATTCATAAAAACTAACATGTTATCTCCCTCGCGGGTTTATAAAACATTTCATAAAAACATTTAAAAGAGTGCGAGGCTATGAACTCACGTTGATGTGGGAAGGCGGTTCTCGACGATTCAGATGTACGGTGCGTGCTTCAATCACGGAAACCTAGACAAATAATACTCGTCTTAGACTCATGTCCAATGACTTTATAAAAATAACAATTATGTATACATATGATGATTATATATATATGATGATCAAGTGGGTTCATTCACTCATTTTTGTGTTTATGTATTGGTAACTTCTTACTAGTTTACTAGTTTTACCTATTTACGTGTTTTAGGTCCGATAAGCCTATTATAAGTTTATTAACTTGTATTAATCCATTTCATACTTTTATTATCAGTATTTATACTTTAAAAGTTGGGCCCAAATGGGTTAAGCCCAATAAATAAGTTTATAAGTGTTTTAGCCCATTTTGTTGTATTATTAGTCCAATAACGCTAACTTAGCCCGTTAATGTCCGTATGTTTTATAGTTCGGGTTTTATCGGTTTTTACTTGTTATATATGTTTATATATCAGTATATGAGTTTTATAAACTTTATATTAGACGGGTTTGATCGTCTAAGTTTTAATTGGCGAAAAACGTTAATTTTACGGTAATAGCCGAAAAAGTCGTAAAAATCATGTTTATAGTTTTATAACTTATAAAACTTATCAAACTACCATTTTTATAAAATGTCCATTTATTTATCCTTATACATATTTATATAAATGTATTATATAAGTTAGTGGGTTTTAATTCACATTTTATACTATTTTTATTTGAGTGCTTATATAATACTATTATACTTTAATTTCCCAAAATCTGATTTTTATTTTCATGTTCACCAAAACTGCCATATCTAGAGTTCTATATGGAGATAGAAGCTCAAATTTTTATGACATAAACTACATGATATGTGCTCCATTTAACTCTACTATAGCTACTGTTGAATCAGCCTCTAAGTATTTTCTAAAAATCGTCCAAAACAGTATAGGCAGATTTGCACTCTAAACTTGTTTTGATTATATCTCACTCATTTTTATGATTCCATTTTATGGTCAACTCTCACATGTGTATAACACCTAATACTTACTTTAAATTGATTCCACTATGCCATTTTATCAGTTTAGCTTTTGGTTACTTACTGTTTTTATACAGCCTTCATATTTTAGCAAGATTTTAACCATTTAACATGTGGTTTTCCATCTTTTTAACCATATTTATCAAATCTATCAACACCAAATCCCCACATAATATTTTTAATCATCATTCATCATCATATACATATACATAAATAAAGAAAATACAAGATTACATAATCAAAATAAAAAAAGGATAGGAAGAACAATCTCTATACCACCAAGATTAAGTAGTTTGAAGGATCAAGACCTGGTTTTGGGTTACCAAATCTTATGAACTCTTGTATGAAATCTTCAAGATCACCAAGGGAGATGTTGGTATTTGAAAATCAGTCCTACTTCATCTTGAAAACTTCTCTTTGGATGTTAAAATCACCACTAATCTATAGAGCTTCAAAAGGGCTTCATCATATGTGTGAATAACACATGATTTCATGGTAAAAATTGATCAAATGAGGGTGTTTAGGGGTGGTTTTGGGACGAAAATGAGAGAGAGAAAGGAGTGGTTTTGTGGTTTTGCATGTAAGAAAATGAGGAAGTGGTTTAGGTTGTGTAGTTTTGATGTTGGTATCTAGCTTGCAAAGTTAAGCAAGACATGTGTCTTGCTTACTTTGTAAGCATGACACCTAAGTGTGTTTGTGTAACTTATTTAAACCCTCCCATATTGGGGGTGGGGCAAAACTTGTTTTGTCTCATCCCCAATTATTTACGGGTACTCCTCGATTCTAGTTTCCTCGATTTACGTGCCCTCGGGTCGTTTTACGAAAAACGTTTTTATAAATTATGAATCAACGGTACAAAACGAATCTAATAAAAATTATCTCATCAAAAACGGAGTTTGAAAACGTAAATACGTAATCCTAAGGTTTTCGGTTTAGTCGTAAAGGACGTTAAATTAAAATCGTAAGTCCTAATCTCTTCTATTAAATTTGTGAGTTTATGAACCAACACAAATTTAAAATCTCAAAATAATATTCACGGATAAATTTATTTCCTGAAATGTCGGATTGTCACCAAAACGGTGTATGTAAACGTAAGCACGTAACGTAGAATCCTCCGGTTTAGACGTAGTCGATGCTACTTCAAGACGTAAATCCAAATTTCTTCCCAAAAATAAGTGAGTTCATATTATAACATTAAAATAATGTTTTCAAATAAATATTGAGAATAAAATATAAACCATAAATTGACGGATTGTCACATTTAATTTTAGAATCATGCAACTTTTTAGTCTTTTCTTTATAAATCAATGAATTTTCATAAGTAATATCCCTTAATTCATCCAATTCATCTAATTGTATTTTCTGGTGTTTTCCCGCGGTCTCCATGTCATCATTACAATGCTTTAGGGCCCAATAAGCCTTGTGTTCCAATTCAATGGGCAAGTGACAATTCTTCCCATACACAAGCTTATAAGGAGTGCACCCAATGGGCGTCTTATGAGCGGTCTTAAAGGCCCATAAAGCATCGTCCAACTTATCCGACCAAGATTGTCAGTTTTCCCCAACGGATCTCTCCAAGATCCTCTTTAACGCTCGGTTTGAAACCTCGACTTGCCCACTTGTTTGTGGGTGATAAGCCGTAGAAAGCCGATGTGTAACCCCATATTTCCTTAGGACCCTTTCGAATTGGTCATTACAAAAATGGGTTCCACGATCACTTATGATCGCACGAGGGGTTCCAAACCGAGAAAACAAGCTTTTCAGAAATTTGACTACCACACGAGCATCATTGGTGGGCAAAGCCTTAGCTTCCACCCACTTAGATAGGTAGTCAACCGCGACAAGGATGTACTTATTACCACGAGATGATGGGAACGACCCCATAAAGTCGATGCCCCAAACGTCAAAGATCTCACACACTTGGATGATGTTTTGTGGCATTTCATCTTTTTGTGAGGCTTTTCCTTGCCGTTGGCATGAGTCACATGACTTCACAAGATCATGTGCATCTCGGTAAATAGTAGGCCAAAAGAAACCGGCATCAAACACCTTCTTAGCCGTGAGATTAGCACCATGGTGACCACCCGTGGGTCCCTCGTGACAAGCTCTAAGGATATTAGAAGCTTCAGTACCAAAGACACAACGTCGGATAATTTGATCCGCACAAGTTCGAAACAAGTAAGGTTCGTTCCAAAAATAGAACTTGACGTCATGAATTTTTTTTTTGTTTTTCTTGAGTCGTCATACCCTTGATGATGAAGTTGCCCGCATGGTAATTTGCAAAGTCCGCAAACCATGGGGTGGAAGAATCAAGCTTAGAATTCACTACACCAAGTGTCTCGAGCGGAAATGTTTTGGTGATTTCCTTGGGCTCGTAAACACTTTGGTAAGGATCTTCCAAACGAGAAAGATGATCGGCCGCTAGATTCTCGGCTCCTTTTTTGTCAACAATTTTGTGATCAAATTCTTGAAGGAGGAGAATCCAACGAAGTAATCTCGGATTTGCATCTTGTTTAGCCATAAGATACTTGATAGCCGAATGATCCGTATACACTATGCATTTCGTCAAAACGAGGTAAGGTCGGAATTTCTCAAATGTATACACCACGGCAAGGAATTCCTTTTCCGTTGTAGTGTATTTAAGTTGAGCCTCGGTCATCGTCTTGCTAGCATAGTGAATAGGCAAGAAGTGCTTTTCATGACGTTGCCCCAGTACGACCCCAATAACGTAATCACTAGCATCACACATGAGCTCAAAGGGGAGGTCCCAATTGGGAGCAACAAGAATGGGAGCTTCGGTAAGTTTCTTCTTAAGGATTTCAAAGGCTGGTACACAATCTTCGTCAAAGACAAAACGTGCCTCTTTTTCAAGAAGATGTGTAATAGGTCGAGAGATCTTTGAAAAATACTTGATGAATCAACGATAAAAGCCCGCGTGGCCTAGGAAACTCCTAACCCCCTTAACGGTTTTGGGATGAGGTAATTTGGTGATGACGTCTACCTTAGCTTGATCTACCTCAATCCCCGCTTTCGAAACCTTGTGCCCTAAGACGATTCCACTCTTAACCATAAAATGACATTTTTCCCAATTAAGCACAAGGTTGGTTTCCTCACAACGCTTCAACATTCTCTCAATATTCGACAAACACGAAGTGAACGAACAACCAAACACGGAAAAGTCATCCATGAAGACTTCCATCGTCTTCTCGATCATATCATGAAAAATAGTCATCATGCACCTTTGAAAGGTTCCCGGTGCATTGCAAAGTCCGAATGGCATTCTACGATAGGCAAAGGTTCCATATGGACACGTAAACGTAGTTTTTTCTTGATCACGAGGATCGATGGGAATTTGGAAGTAACCGGAAAAACCATCTAAAAAGCAATAGAAATCGTTTCCCGCAAGACGCTCCAACATTTGGTCCATGAAGGGCAAGGGAAAATGGTCTTTACGAGTGGCTTCATTCAACTTACGATAGTCAATGCACACTCTCCATCCGGTCACGAGTCTAGTGGGAATTAACTCGTTGGCATCGTTTGGCACAACGGTCATTCCTCCCTTCTTAGGGACACAATGGATAGGACTCACCCAAGGGCTATCGGAAATAGGGTAAATCATTCCCGCGTCAAGGAGTTTTAGGACCTCCTTTTTGATGACGTCGTGAATCTTGGGGTTCTCCCTCCTTTGACATTGGATTGTGGGCTTGTAATCCTACTCCATTAAGATTTTGTGGGTACAAAATTTGGGATCGATCCCCTTAATGTCGGATAACTTCCACGCAATTGCCCCTTTGTGATCCTTTAGAACATCGACAAGTGCGGTTTTTTCATCATCCGAAAGTTCTTTTGCAATAATAACCGTCAACTTGTCGCCCTCCTCCAAAAAGACATATTCGAGATGAGGAGGTAAATCTTTCAACTCGAGGATAGGTGGTTCCTCAATTGAAGATTTGGGCTCGATAATCATAACCTCCTCGGGTGGAGGAAATGGGAAATCGTTAAGGAAATCCTTGATAATCGAGAAGTCCTCATCGTTGTCGAGGTCTTCGTTACAAGTACGTGGAACATCGAATTCTTCCAACGTAAAACCACCACCTTCAAATGGAGTGAAGGTTGGTGTCGAGTTATCAAGGATGGGATCTAACATAGTGGGATTGCCACTATTTTCTTCATCACCAAAACCTAGAACTTCTTGTGAAAATTCCTCGCAAACCACGTCAATCAAATCAACGAGGTTTATGGTTGCAATGGAATAAACATGAGAAATTTGAGAGTTTTGAGTTGTGTTTATAACAAGTTCCTCGTCGTTGAAACGTAAGGTGATCTTTCTAGCATGCACATCAATCAAATCCATAGACGTATCTAAAAACAAACGACCTAAAATGAGAGGAACTTGAGGATCAGTGGGAATATCGACAATGATAAAGTCTACCGGATAATAGAACCTTCCCACTTTCACAAAAACGTCTTCCGCCAATCCACATGCGGGAATCCTGGAATGGCCGGCCAACTCGATAGACATTAGTGAAGGAGTAAGATTAGGAAGATTGAGCGACTTAAAGATTGCAAGTGGCATCAAGTTAATGCTAGCACCAAGATCGGCCAAGGCATAGCATTCTTCCATATCTTGGATTGCACAAGGGATCAAGAATTTACCAGGATCACTGACTTTTTGAGGTATGCGATTAAGATAAACCGATGAACAACTAGACATTTGGTGCAATTTCTCCTTGTTGTTCAACATACTCTTAAAGATAGCAGCAAATCGAGGCATCATGACCAAAGCATCGGCGAAACTCACATTAAAGTGCAAATCATGAAACATTTTCATAAAAAGCTCAAATTGGTAGTTGTCGCGCTCTTGACATTTCTTCTTCCTAAGTCTCGATGGATAGGGCAAAGGTGGTGTGGGTTGAGGCATAGGCATAGCCTTTGGAATCTCGGGTTCCAATGTTGGTAATGGGTCAACCGTAGGTGTGGCATGAGCGGTACTTCGTGGGATTGGGACATGCTCCTTTTCGACCACCACCTCGGGTTCTTCCTCAATTGTATCCTTCGTAGGAGAAATTGGTTGAGGAATCGGTTCCTTAAGTGTCATACCACTACGTGTGGTAATCGCTTTCATCTCACCCTTGGGGTTTGATACGGTGTTGCTAGGAAGACTACTCGAAGACGGTTTGCAAATAATTGCCTCAAACATAGATGAAATTTTGTCCTCATACATGGATTGCCTCTTATCGGCTTTAATCATTTCTTGCTTAATTTCATGTTGCCCTTGTTCCATCTTTTGTTTGTCTTGTTGTAACCTAGTTACATTTCCTTCCATTTTGTTTGTATGGATTTTAAGCTCATTTGCTAACTCATTTTTCAACTCTTTCTTCAAGTCGTTCTTAAAATTGGATCTTAGGCTAATGATTTCTCTTTGAATGTTGTCAAACCTAGCATCGTTTCCATTAGCGTATTCAACAAATTCATTTGGAAGATCTTTCAAAGTTTGCAAACTTTTATTGTTGTTTTGAAAATCATTTTGATTTTTGTTTGAAACTTGATTATTAGCCCCTTGATTACCATAGTTTCCCTTGTTGTAATTGTTTTTGAAACCAACTTGATTGTTTCGATAGTTGTTGTTAGCATTTTGATTTGAACCAAAACCCGGTGGAGTCAATTGATTGGAGCGGGTAACTTGACCGTTTTGGTTGTAAGTTCCCGTGGCCGCGTAGGCACTCGAAGTGTTACCACCGTTGGTAATGCACTCAGAGAAATCATGACCTCTACCATAATACATGCATGAAACCTCAACCGCTTTAGCCGTAGCGGTAGCACTTGGTTCTCCAACTTTGAATTCAATTAGAAGACCTTTAAGCTTATCAAAGATTTTGTTTTCCAAGTTCGCCTCAATTTGGCAAGTATCGATGGTAGTAGACAAAGAAGGTGAAGCCGAAGACGAAGCCTTACGAACACTAGACGTGCTACGAGGACTATACACCTTAGATCTATTCTCAATTATCACCAAAGCTTCCTCAACCGTTTTACACAAAAAATTACCACCCGCGGCGGCATTTAAATAATCCCTTTCATGATCATTAAGTCCATTGTAAAACGTGTCAATTTGATGCAAATCGGAAAAACCGTGATGAGGACACTCATGTAACATTTCCTTAAACCTATTCCAAGCCGTTGAAAAACTTTCATTAAATTCTAGTGAAAATTTTGAAATCTCGTTTTTCAAATGCGTAGTCTTAGAGGGCGGAAAAAATTGGTTCACAAACTTTGAAACGAGATCCTTCCACGTCAATATAGAATTGGATGGCTCTTTCTCTAACAAAATTTTAGCGGGCCCCGCTAAGGAATACGGAAAAAGCATCATCTTAATCGAGTCATTAGCAACATCCTTAAATTTGCAAGTGGCGGTAGGACGATTGAATTGGTGGATATGGTTGTGCGGGTTGTCCTTCTCATCACCACGGATTTTGTTGTTTTGGACATTGACAACAAACCCGTTTTCACTTCAAAATTCTCCGCAAGGATAGCGGGAATCACAATAGCCTCTCCATAACCCTCGGTGGTTGCTTGAAGTAACTCCATCATAGTTCGATTCGCCATGGTTGGTTCTTCTCTTACAATGGGTTCGTCAATAGGAGACTCCTCACTAGAAAGATTAGGAGTAGGTGTTGACCCCTTTCGGTTTTTCAGTTTACGTGCACGTCTTGCTTGATTACGAGTAAGCATAAACGTCACGTACAACGTGGGGGTGAGCAAAGAAGATTCTTTTTGGTGTTTTGTATTTTTTCAATTTTTTTGGTTTTTGATTGTTTTTACTTTTTTGGATTTTTGTGATTGTATTAAGTAGACTAAAATCTACAAATCTCCTCCTTAATCAAATCTCTTGATTAAAGAAGCCTCAAGGAATGAAAACGATCACGTGAAGTGAACGCCTTTGATGACTTTAGAACGTTGGTGGAACACCAAAACGTTCAAGAGGGTTTAATCAAATGAAACCAAGAAAGTATATATGATACGTAATAATACTTTGGGCGGCAAAACCCTCGATTAGCTCTCAAAATCAAATACTCACAAGCAAGCGGGGAAACGAGGCGGCGCGAAGCACTTAAGAGCCTTTTTCCTTAGGGTATATTTTATAATACCCGCCTTATACCCACCTTATAGTTTATATTTTTCAAAATCGAGCTTCACGAAAGTATTTATCTATTTTTGCCTTTCTTTCTTGTTTGAGATTCGAATACAATGATTGGGTAATGACCTCCCAATTCAAGGTTGTGTTTTCAAACTTTTGGAGTACTTATGAATTTATTGTTCTACGTATACAATATATTAATAATATTCACACAAAAAACGAAAAACCGATAATACGAATTAGTAGAGTGCTAATAATACAAATACTATTATGGCTATATATAAAAACAACAATTGCCAAATCAAAACACAAAACGCCTCCCTGGCAGCGGCACCAAAATTGATGTAGTTTTTTTACTACCCTCTAGGAAAAGAGAGCAAAATAGTAGAAAGTATTAAGTGTCGGTTTAGGAAAACCAAGCACTAATGACCAATGGTGAAAGTTCGTTTCCCAAGGAGGCTAGTGTGTTGTGTAATGAAATGATTAACTTTGTGATTATATGATTATGAGAAAGAAAATAGAAATGGGATAAGAAGAGAATGATGGTTACGATGACGGATTACACTAAAACGAAAAGGTCGTACACGTAAAACCGTAAAAAGTACCAAATTTTAAAATTTACCCTAAAAATTCCTAAAAAATTGCAATAAATCCTAAATAATGTAAATAGAGTTTACAAAAAATCAAAAATCACCCAAACCTTTTATTTAATTAAATAATGATTTTTAATGCTAACTAAAGCCCAAAAAATCAAAATACTTAATAAAAAGCCCAAAATGAGATTAATCACTTTGTAAACCTCTAAAATACCCTAAATTAATTTAAAACTATTTTTGAGAATTTTAAGATAAATTAAAACTATTTAAAAATAATTAAAAACTCTTAAAACTTAAAATAATTATAAAAATTATTCTAAGAACAACAAAAATATTCTAAAAGTTGTAAAATTCCTAACTTTATGTATTTAACCTAAGAAAAATATAAAAACTTGAAAAATCTAATTTTAATTTTTAATAATAAAATAATAATAAAATAATATTAAAAATCCAAAATTTATAAAAAATTCTAAAAACTTGCAAACTAGCTTAATTTAACCTAAATAAATAGAAAATGAAATTGAAATTACAAAATACCCCTAATGGGCCTAGAAATGGGCTAAAAGTCAAATCAGACCCCTTAATGGGCTCAAATAGGCCCAATAAGAAAAATGTTGTCCAATTTAGCCCAAAAGCTCCTATCTGACTCAAAATTTGATTTTAAACACAACTTTACAAAGGCCCAAAAGCTGAAAATGTGAAATAAGCTGACTTATACCAAACAGCTTATTCTTAATGGGCTTTTTGGCCCATTAAGCTATAAGCTGATGCCATAAGCTCAAATTAGACACACAAGCTTCTTTTAAGTTACTTAAGACTTCTGTAAAAAGAAATTTTAAATAAGCCAAAGGAATAAGCCTGAAAATGCAAAAAGCAATCTATACAAAACGACAAAATAGTCGTTTTCGAGTTCTAGGCTATCCCAAGAGCTGATTCAAGTTTCTAAAGATTTTAAATGACTTAACTAAGCTTAATCAACAAAAAGATTTCAAATAAGCCCACTCAATAAGCTGGAATAAGCAGATAAGCACTTAATTTAAAGTCAAAGTAGTTGGTTTTCTAGCAAAAAGTCAAAGTCAAAGTCTAATAAGCTCTAGTTCAAACAAATGGGTCAAATGATGAAGATCTATCACAAAAAATAAGTTGTTGCAGGTCTGGATAAGCCCAAATGACTTATTGATAAGCTAACTGAAAAATTGCACTAGCAGGGGCTAGTTTTGGGTGTTGAGCAGTGGGAACTTTTTCCACTGCTTGACTTCTTGACTCTTTTTTGTCTTTAGTGACTTTTTTGGAGATTCAAGTTACACAAAGGCACCCAAATGATCAGTGAATCATAAGGAGTCAATAACAATCAAGAAATCACAATCACTAACAGCCAATTTGTACAGTTTAATCAAAACATCACCAGATCTAGCACAGACATGAACAAATAAGCAGTTGAGGTTCAATAAGCACTTATAGCACAATTCAGCCAGCCAAACTTAACCAAATGCATACAAAAGCAATAATATACTTAAATAAACAAGTCTAAACAGGTTTCATGCACTGATTCAAAGTATTAAGCAAGATTCAAGCACTAAAAGTTACTGATGAACACTAAACATGCAGTTATGAACACTTGCTGATGCAATTGACCACCAAGCCAAATTCAAACCTCCAAATCTTGTTAACAGGTTATAAGAACTATGTTTAAACACTTTTTAGCCCTAAGCATGCATACACTCTAGGTGTTCCCAAAGTCTTGGGTCAAAAACAGTCAAAACAAGCAATCTATAGCACAATCTTTGATTTGGTGTTTCAATGTTGAAAACTTGCAGCAAATAGCACTCAAACAATTCAATAACAGATACAAAGCACAAAATAACACTTTCCACAAACACAATAACCACTTATGATCCCAAACAGGAAATCCCAAACACCCTTAAAACTTTTCAAATCCAAAATTTTAAAATCAAAAGTATTATCCAAGACCACCCAAGCCCAAATTAGCACAATAACAGATATATTAAGTAGATTTAAGCAAGATTAGACCATAAAATTAGCAAGAACACAAGTAGCACACAAATTCACCAAAAATCAAGATTTGAACAGATTTTGGGTAGAAAGGTGTGTACCTC
This sequence comes from Glebionis coronaria, assembly GCA_025667525.1. Classification (NCBI taxonomy): domain Eukaryota; kingdom Viridiplantae; phylum Streptophyta; class Magnoliopsida; order Asterales; family Asteraceae; genus Glebionis; species Glebionis coronaria. The sequence continues at coordinate 77,106,910 of CM046874.1, read as the reverse complement.
ATGTATGTACATCCACACCCACGAATTTTGAGCTTATGTACTAGCAAGAACAAGTACAAGCTTCCACAAACAACCTTGCTAAGAATCAACAAGGTTAAGAGCACAATATCAAAAACAGAAAAAGTAAAAATCCTTGATTAATGCAACCTTAGTTCCCCACACTTGATTATCCCCAAGTTATAAGCTTCACCACACCTTGATAACTCAATATCAGGATGCTATGATCAGCTTTATAGCCCAAGAATTCTAAGGTTTGAACTAGACTTAACAAAATATCAAGAAAAGTGGAAAATGTGCAAACTTTTGCACACTCCTTTTGAAAACAGGTTTGAGATTCAAGAACTAGTAAACATCAAAAACAATAAACAGATATTAAGAGTGTCACTTGAGTTTTCTTCACCAAATTCAAACACATTTCATTAAGTTGAATATATGATTTACAGAATTGTGAACAACTGAAAATTCAAGAGAAAAGCTTAATGTTCTAAGTCCTATGCCTTATATAGGCTACAATGAACTAGTGCAAGGCTAAAAACCGTAACCCTAATTGCTGTGAAGTCCCAGAAATGCCCCTTGTAGGGTTTTGAACTTTGAAGATCATGTGACTGTTTCTTGGATTGTTGTGGAGTTGGCAAGATAAAAGTGAATCCAACGGCTTGTAATGAGCTTAGAAAGTAAGCTAGAATCACACATGTTGGATTGCTGTCCAAATTTTGGCAGTATGCACAAGAGTGTAGCAGGGGAATCTTGTGTGTGACTGAGGAGTGATGTGGCATGAGTTTTTAAGGTTGGGTTATGACTAAATCATCATTAATCATTAATCTGGACAATATGGAGGTTTAATTTTTGCTAAAACACAAATACCTAATTTGTGTTCTTGGTGAATAGTTGTTGTGTTTAATCCGTTTTTGGTTTGGATTAAGTTTAAAATTGTGTTAATGGCGCCAAGATTAATAAATATTAATCTGATGAAGTGGAATGGTGATGTGGAGGAAGGGAGTAAGGTGATTGGTGGAAAAGAGTTAATGGGGCACGTGTCACCATTCCATAGGTCTAGGTATCTTCTCTTGTCTGCCAGGTTTAGCCCCTATTCTCTCAAACTTCTTTCACTTGTAAATAAATCTGGCCAAACTTCATTTCCTTTGTTATTGAAGTTTCATTTTTCACACTTTTGCCCCAAAAAGTTTTACAAAGTATTTTCAGGGGTATTTCTTGCCAATTCTTGATTCTTGAAGGACTGATTTGGTACTTTCTTCTAGGATAATGGTCTTAACTTGCATAATTGACATTTTGGAGGGCTGAAATTTCCAAATCATGATTAATGAGGGACCATTTTTGCCAAGTCTTCAAAGTCAAGGGTCCTTTTGGTAATTTTGACATTTTTAAAGGACCAAATTTGTAATTCTTGTAACTAGGAGTTCTTCATGGTATGTTTGACTTTGAGAAGGACTAATATTGACATTTTAGTTTTGTTGAGGGACTAAAATTGCCAATTCTTCAAAGTGGAGGGCCCTTTTTGCAATTTTAACAAACTTTAGGGACCAATCTTGTAATTATGAGGATAAAAGGGTATAAAGTGTCAGTTCTTCAATATTGGAGGACTCTTCTTCATAAATATTCAAATCTTCAAGGGTTTTCTTGGAAAATTCTTCATTAGGGCTTGGTTCAATGTGCGGCTTCGTTTCCCGTGTTCGTTTTTGCATGATTCTTGTGATCTTTTGTCATTTTCTCAATATCCGTACCTAAAATACACAAGCAACAAACAAAAGCATATATTTGGGTATTTTCATGATATTTAATGCATTTTAAGCCCTTTTTGGACGATGAGACTATGTATAAAAGCAGTCTCATCACTCATTCTCCTCTAGAAACCACTAGAGAGAATGGTAAGTCATGGACCATGCTGCTCGAGCAGCGTGTGCCTCAGCACTAATAGTCCAGCATAGGAGGTCCTGACGCGACTGCAGAGCAGTGCGTCCAAGCTATCCATCGGCCAGCAAAGCATGAATCTCTGCAATCATGTGCTTGGCGTGCGACCAGTGCAGTGATCTGGGCCTGGACAGGATCCACACGCCTCGCACCCGAACCCTCGCCGACCTCAAAAGTAGAGTCGACAGGTGCCTCATACCTCCTCTTACGAGGCGGCAGAGACTCGGGTGCGTAGTCCTGAAGTAAGGAAACTGGTGGTAAAGGTGGTAGGGCAGCATTCGGCTGAACCTCTTCCCAAGCGGGGGAAATAGGTGAAACAGGTGGAGTAGCGATGAGTGAAGCAACGAGAGCGGTGTCACCCGAAGTGTGACTGTCGTTTCGGTCACTGGCAGATATCCATCCACGCAAGACGGATGTCGGTGATACGGTAGCAGGAGTATCAGTGGGTGATGTCATAGTAGATCTAAAAATAATATCGTTTTAATTGACGTAAGTAAAATCTTACTCAAGTTAAGTTTTTTTAGGAATAATAATTAAATCATATAATAGTGCCATTTAACATGGCGATGTTAACGGTTACGTTAATACTTATGAGATTGATCAACCGTATGTTAATAATCAATGCACAGATAGCCACGTAAGAATGTATGCTCTACACTCTATATGCTTAACTATTCTAGTCCTGAAAATCCCAAAAGATTTTTAAAGCAGTTATAGTCCAGTTTATATAAAAAAATTATTTTTATATTTATTTAAATTTTGTTCTGGTTCTCTATAACTATCTCTCTGATACCATTCTGTGACACCCCCAAATGAGTCAAATGCAGCGGAAATAATATTTGGGTGTCACGTAGGTGGATCAACTGTAGATAGCGTATAGAGCAGCAGATAAAAGATTATCATTACATTTATTACATGGATAAAAGTGCAAATGTTATTAAAATTGTCTTAAACATTATTCAGCATTTGGATTCATTCCCCAGTTTATAAAACCCCAGATGAGCTCTATAAATGCAGCCTATCATGATGCTTGATTCCATGCATGTCAATACCTGCTTTAGTTTCCTGAGAAAACATGTTTAGAGAGTCAACATAAAGTTGGTGAATTCATAGGTTTAATAAAATAAGTTTGGACAATAAACGTTCACTAAAGTAGTAATGCACAAAGCATCAACACTTAAAGGTAATTACATTCCCATATTGCCCGAAACTGAGACTTGACAGTTAAGTCCTCAACAAGTGAGGACTCTTCGCATTAAATGCACCCAATAATAATAAGTTCTGACATGCGAAACATTTGTTGTCCTAGCCTAGGTACAGTGAGCACGACTTACCCAGATAGGGATGGTCAATCCCAAATAGATCTATTTATAACATTCAGGCAATTCAATAATTCTAACAGTTTCAGATGCACGGGTCATGCGAGTTCATCTACAATAAGAAAATGTAATCAAGGTTTCGTAGTTCAGTTTATGTCCATCAAATAAAATATGTTGCATGTTTCTTCCCTATAAAAGAGTTTAAAAGTTTATCAATATACAAAAGTAGGGCCATGAACTCACCTCAGTAGTACAACAAATAGTCACAAGTAAATCTGATATGATGCTCACGATACAGTCAACGACCTAAATAATTATAAGGTCTCAGTAAATGTATAACATAATGCATAAAAGTTTCAGAACAAGTCTCTGCATGCTTATACTGGTTTTAAGCATTTTATTACGATATCTGTAATTTAGTTCATCGTTGTACATGTTATAGTTGTATTTATTTTAAGTATAAAATAAATAATATTGTTAAATTAATTAACCAGTTTAATTAATATCCCCGTACTTGTGTTGTTCATAAGGTGACTTAAATATTTATAAAAAGCAAGTTTTATATTTATTTAAAGTGAAAATAAATATAATTAATATATTTATTTTTATAAGTTAATCATTTTCGATTTACATCTTATATATAGATAGGGTTTATAAAACTTATAACATTTTAGTTTAACTTAGTGTTCCCGATATTTGTATAATTATTACATTATAAGTTTGGAAAAATATAACAAACGTTGGATTTTTATAATTAGTTAAGTTTTACCTTTTTAATATTAACGTTATATATATAATTAGGGTTTAACTTAAGTTTAGGAAAATTATGTTTTAGTCCCTCGATTAAATAAAATACGCGCGACAATATTAATATAATATTCCTAGGGTTCGTTTAACTTTCAAATAATGGCAAAACAAGTCCCTCCCTAGTTACACATGTAACTAGGGTTTATAACAGTTTCATAAGTTGTCACTTTTGGTCCTCCTAGTATTCGGCTTATTTTAGTTTTCAATATAGTTTCATAAATGCCCCCCCCTAGGGCTTCATTTAAGTTTCGGCTTATGCCAAAACAGCGCCTAAGGTTTGTCTAGGGTTTATTAAACTTTACAAGTTTAGCAAAAGGGGTCCCTAGGGTTACTATTAGGTTTCGGCAAAAGGCAAAAGGGGTCCCTAGGTTCCTATTATGTTACACAAGTCACCCTAACTTAGTAATAATTCCATTTAAGTCCTCCTATTATGTTTGAAGTTTCGGATAGTGTTAAAACACCACCCTCAACTCTCGGCAACTTACAATATTAGCCCTTATGTTTATCTTTTGTAAAAATGAGTTTCTATAAGTGTCCATTTAGATCCCTAAACATAAGATAATTACAAAATTAACCGGAAAGTATTATTATATTTATTTTTAGTCCGAAACATTTATAGATCTATATTTTGAATCTGAAACTTTATAAAGTCATAATTTTAACACAAAAAGTTTTGTAAAAACATTATTAAATAAAAATAAAGTTTATTTTAGGCAAGCTTATTCTAGTGGGCTTAATAGCTTAATTACTATAAGGAAAATAGTGAGCTTATTAATCTAAGGCAACTAGTAATTCTAGATCTAGTGATTCTAGGCTTGAATAAGTATCACAAAGCTAGCCAATACTAAACCATAGGGATAAATCCCACGTCTAGAATTTAGCATGCAAAGATTTTCATGGTTTTTATAGATTAACATGTTCATGAGGTTATACTCATTTTTGTTAGCAATATTTTACATCACATTAACTCATATACCCATTTTAGCCGTGACCTAATAAGTCTAGGGTTTCATGGTTTTGTTTTAATATTAAGTTCTTACTAGTGATATGCATATATAAGTTTATGTGAATGAAAGGAAATATATTAAAAGGTAAGTTTTAAGATGCTTACTTGTTTAGGTAGATCTAGGGATGAACAAAAGAGTGAGTAGTGATTAGAGCTTGTTTTTCAACAATGGTGAGCACTTGGAAAACAAACTAGCCGTGGCCTTCACTTGAGTAGCTAGGGCTTCTTGGTTGTCTTGAAGATCAAGGTGGTTGTAGAAGTGACAATGATTAGTATTTAAGTTGCATAAGACATAGTAAATGAGCTTGAAAGATCTTGGCTATGGTGTAAATGCTTCTAGCCGTGTGTTCTTGAGAGAGAAATGAGAGTGTTTTCCAAATCTTTTATGTTGTGTGTGAGGATGTATGTGGGTTTCAGATCAAATAAGGAAAGAAAGATCATGTGTATCTTTAGCATAGTTAATAAGTGTGAAAACACTTATCCTTTTACCACTTAATTATAATAATAACCAAGCCAAAACTTGTATTTTATGTCATAAATGTCGGAATTATGCGTGGGTTGTGTTTTTGTTGTGATTTAGGACCAAAATATGAAAAAGGGAAGAAAACACGGGCTTTCACGGGCTTTTATCGAAGAAAAAGACAAAAGACGAAGTCAAAAGATCAAGAGTGCAAAAAGAAAGGAAGTCCAAGGCCTATTCTGAAGATTTATCGAAGAAAAGTCTAAAGATGAAAGTTTAATAAAGCCGAAGAACTCAAGTCTAATTAATGAAGAAATTACAAGACGAGTTTAATTAATCCCGAGACAAAGTCGTAAAAGTCGAAGAATTTAGAAGACAAAAAGACGAGAAAGAAAGAAGGAAGCTTCCAACACATGCTTACCTCCCTAATCTCCTATAAATACCCTCCTAATATCACATTAGGAGGTGTTGACTATTTGACGCATAGTTCTTCCACCTTTAATTTCATGTCATTTACTTAATTGTCATTTAATATCCTTGTCTTGCACATTTAATTTCTTGCCTTTAATTTCAAGTAAGTCTTTTAATTTTGTTGTTGAATCTTATTTTTAATCAAGTTTTTATAAATCTCTCATTCTACCTTTCTTGTTTTGCTTAATCTTTATGTTTATGTGCTTATTGTTATGCTTATTTGATTAATTGTTATGTTTTTATGTTTTTGATTGTGTTTGCTTATTGGTTTTATAGCTTATTTGTGTCTTTCTTAAATTTACTTTAGTTTTATAAAAGTTATTTTTATTAAAAAGTCATTTTTAAATATTTTATCGTTTAGTGTTTTCAAAAGTCTTTCAATTTTAACTTATTAGCTTTTTCTTAAGCGTGTTTTAGTTAAATTTTTAGTCGTGTGCTTATTTTGATTATAGCTTATTTGATTTTGCTTATTTACTTGTCCCTACTGTATTCCGATCATAACCCGTTGGAAAGGGGTCTTACATTCCGACAGGGATTCCGATCCACCATCGGAAAAGGGTTTCTACATTCAAACAAGTATTCCGATTGGGATTCCGACTGAGGAGTTTCATTCGATATTCCGATAGGACCTAGTTACCATATTCCGATGAGATCCCTTAAGATTGCATTTCGATAGTATTCCGACGAAGGTATTCCGACAGGATTCAGATAGGTCTATTCCGATAGCTTTCCTTTGGAAACATTCCGATTGGATTCCGACTGAACATTCCGATAGGAATTCTTTTGGGGATTCCGATCATATTCTGACGGACTATCATTCCGATAGGGAAGGTAAGCATACACTCCGATCGGATTCCGACAGCATTCCGATTGGAGTGTATTCCGACAGGGTTTGTTTTGTATTTTGTCTTAGTTTAATTTTTAAGTTTGCATTGTTCTAAGTTTTCAAATTTTTATTTTTATTAACTTGTCAAATTTACTTTTCGTCATGCTTTAATTTTAAGTCATTTAATTAATTTATTTTACAACAACCAAAAATATTGTTTCCACCAAAAGACGACTGAGTCGCACTTAAACTGGTAGTCAATTCGAAAAGATCAGACGATAACTTTTAACCCTAGCAAAATCATACTTTCGAATGGCGCCGCTGCCGGCTCTTTTCGTGAAGATTAACGGTTTTCTGTGAGAGACGCGTTAAATTTTGGGATCCGTTCACTCGTGAACGTTATTTTTCTTGCTCAAAAATTTTCAAAAATCCATAAAAATTATAAATTTTTCAAAAAACCATAAAAAATTATATATTTTCAAAAATCCATAAAAATTAAAAAATTTCAAAAATCCAAAAAGATTTTTATTTTTATTTTTACACGTACATATATATTCTCTATTTCTTTGGTATCTTTTTCTTTTGCTTTTGCAGGTGCATGCGTACTAGATCTTGGAATTATTCAGAGCCCGAGACTCGTGAAGATTTAGATATGGCTGGTGTGCACAACAACAATAATCCACCCCACCCCCACATGAATAACAACAACAATGTTCCCCCACCTGATCTTAGAACGATGGAGGAGCTGTGTCAACCTACGATGAATGGACGCGGAGGACCGATTGCGCCGATGCAAATCACGGCTCCAGAGTTTTCGTTGAAGCATCACATGATCCAACAAGTGCAGAACACTTGTCCATTTCGCGGATTGCCGGATGATGATGCCAACAAACACCTCGACAAATTCATTACCGTTACTCAAAGCATGAAGTTGCCGGTGTCACTATGGATTTTTTTCGCCTTCACCTATTTCCACACACCTTATCCCACCATGTCGAAAAATGGTTTGATCGTCTTCCGAAGAATTCAATTCATACTTGGGATGAGATGACTCAACGCTTTTTGTCACGCTACTTTCCACCATCCATGGTCACGAGCCTTCGAAATCAAATTAGTAGATTTACTCAAGAACCCGATGAATCACTTTTTGATGCTTGGGAACGATATAATGTTTTGATCGATCGATGTCTAAACCACAACATGCTCCCCGTTACTTTGATTGATACTTTCTACAATGGTTTAACTTTTCGTGATCGGGATACGATTAATGCAGCCATCGGTGGCACATTTATGAAAAGAAGACCTGAGGAGTGTAGAGAGCTTATCGAGAACATGACTACTCATCACAAAAATTGGGATTCATCCGCATCCTCAAGATCAAACCCGAGAATCAATGTTTCTTCTACTTCTTCAAACCCAGATATCACCGAATTGACCCGCGCAATGGCCGAAATGAGCAAAAACATGCAACTTTTGGCTACAAATCAACAACAACAAGTTAAAGCTGTTGCAACTTCTTGTGAGATTTGCGGGGATTCTCATTCATACACTGATTGTCCTTCTACTCATGACAATCCGGAAAACGTGTATGCGGCTTATGGTAACTATTCAACGGAAAGCTACCAAGCCCGACCTCAAGGTGATCGTAACTTGCTAAGTTACCGTTCTAACAACTTTCTTTCACCCGGTTTTTCTCCTCAAAACCAAAACCCCAACAACTACAATAGAAGCAACCCAAACCCACCTTAAGCTTCTAATCCTTATCACCCACCCGCTCAAAAAACACCACAAATTAATCAAGATGTTGAAGCCTTCATGAGAACCCAAGGAGAGCAAATCACGAATCTGCAAAGCCAAATTATCAACTTGAAAGGAGATATCACTAAGCAAGGTAATGATATTAGATCCGAGCTTCGACATGATATACAACCTCTTTTAGCACTCAAACAAATGATTTGAAGAATATGCTGGCGAGTTTCCTCCCAAGTACTTAACCCTATACTTCGGGCTCTCTTCCTTCAAATACCGTTACCAACCCGAGAGCGAACGTGAGTGCTATTACTACACGTAGTGGAGAAACCTTAGTAGGACCATCTACCCCTCCCCCAGTTACTCCATCTACACCTCCTCCACCACCATTTATCCCTCCTACTCCCACGCCTAGTATTAGTTCTCCATTACCGTCTCCACCTCTTACTGAAGTACCCAAGAAGAACCCTTCACCAACCCCACCTTCCACCTTTAAACCTTCAACATCACAACCTTTACCTGCTATACCTTCCACCTATAAACCTAATATCCCTTATCCTTCTCGCATAGAAAAGGGAAAATTGCTCACCAAGGATGACATTCAAGTGTCGAACTATTTGAAGATAATCTCTCAAATGAATTTCAAAATTTGCCTTGTTGAAGCACTTGTCCACATGCCGAAATTCGTCAAAGCATTCAAGGAACTGCTTAATAAGAAAGAAAAGCTGGCTGAGCTTGTCAACACACGCTTAAATGAAAACCGTTATGCAGTCATTCTTAAAGAATTTCCGGAAAAACATGGAGATCCCGGTCGTTTTGTGTTGCCTTGCATTTTTAGCAAAACCGAAGAATTTACTGCCTTAGCTGATCTCGGGGCAAGTATAAATTTGATGCCTTTAAGTGTTTGGAAAACACTATCATTACCCGACCTTACTCCAACAAAGATGAATCTTGAGCTAGCAAATCGCACTCTTCCTTACCCCGTTGGTATTGCCGAAGATGTCTTTATTAAAGTTGGCACCTTCACTTTCCCGGTCGACTTTGTTGTTGTTGATTATGAAATGGACCCTCGTATTCCGTTAATACTTGGTCGGCCATTTTTAAGAACCAGAAAAGCCTTAGTCGATGTTGCCGAAGGTGAGTTAATCTTAAGAGTCGGGAATGAGGCACAAGTTTTTAAAATGGGGAAGATCACAACCAAATCAAATGGAAGAGAATAAGCGAATATGATTAATGTTCTTGATGATTTTTTCGTCTATAACAATCCTCTTTTCGATACTTGCTATGACAATCCACTTTTCCAAGATGATGTGGATGATTCTCTCTCCAATTTAGATCCTCCACCTATTCATGAGTCTACTCTAATCTATGATGACTATGATGACGATTCTAGTTCTGATATGGATGATTCTGATGATTTTACTTCTGAGTATCCAGACATGCCAACTTATGATGATTTTGATGATGTTGATACTCTTTCGAGTGATTCTTCACATGATGACCTTATTCCTACTTTTGATGAAGATCCTCCGCCAACAACACTTGATCCTACTTTGGATGACTACTCATTTGAGGAAGATTTTGCTACTTTTCTCAACACTTACTTCCCAAATGAGAGTGATTCTCTTCCTTTGGATTTTGATGATGTTCTTTATCCTCCTTTGGATATGAAGAAACCCGTTTCAAAGGAGAAGAAGCCGGACGACACCGATATCCGCAGTACTTATGTTTTGACACCTCTCTATCCACCTTCTGATGATGAGATTGTACGATTATGAGCGGATTTTCTTCAAGGTCCACTGAGCCCGAGTGTTATTTTCCCCTAAAGGAAAAGGTGTTTGATCCCGGTATTGCAATTTTTAAGCCATCTCAGTATCCATCTGATGAAATAAAAGGAAAGATTTTTGGAAACAATGGAGATATGCTTGCACCTCATCACCCTTGCTACCACCGTGCTCCATCTTTGCTTAAGGGAACCTTGCCTACTCTTCTTTGGCTTGCCTTGTTCGCCTTAAGCTTGTGCTACTTGATGGATGAAAACCATGTCTTTGATCCCGGTGGATGTGTTTATAGCTTCTTCCTATGCTAATCAAGGTCGAGTCAGGCTCACGACTCGGTGAACAAAAACAAGCGCTTCTCAGGAGGCAACCCGCAGTATCTATCCTTTTTATTCTATTTTTATAATAAGTGTAGGGGGAGACCCTAGTATGTGTTTGTTGTTTTCTTTCTTATCATGTGCAGGGATTCGAGCTTTCAAAGATACATTCTTGATGACTTTTGACGACCCGTGATTTCGTGTACCCGTCTTCCCGGTTTTATCCTAAACTCTTTAGATTCTCTATTTTATATTCTTCAATATTAAAATAGGAATCACTTTAGTTGTCCTTTCCTTAGCAAGATTTAAACAAAGTGCACAATGTCCTAAGTGTAGGGGAGTTTACTTACACATGCTTAAACATTGAGGACAATGATTATATTAAGTGTAGGGGGGACTTCTATCGAAGTTAAGTGGGCTTTTACTTGTATTTGTCCTCATTTTAATCGGAAAATTGATTTTTCGACATTTTCAAAATTTTTGATCTATTTTGGCCTATTAGTTTTTCCATTGTTATAGTTATTTTCTTTCTTTAACTAGAATTAATTTTAATAAAGTGGTTTTAATTTTCAAACGTTGTGAATCTTTTGACTCAACCCGAGTTTACTTATCTAAGTTTACTCTAGCTAGTATCCTTAACGTGTTTAAGTCAAGTTTTGCTAGGCTTTTATATAGGGAGCTTTAAAACGCGAAAGTATTAACTCTTACGGGTTAAGAACAAGAACTTTTCGCAAGTTCCTATAATTGATCCTAGAAAGTCGTTTATCAAGGGAACTTTAAAATGTGAATTCTAAACTTGAAAGAGTCTAAGAATTTGCAAGATCCTATAGATGACTTGAAAACCCAAAACTTTGATTTAATTGGCTAAGCATCCACGAATCTCATTCCTTGAGATTTTAAATTGTGGAGAACGAGAGATGATAGAGTCAATTATAAGTTTGGTATTCTTTCATGAATTTATGTGAGCTGATTATAAGCTTTTTCTCCCATCGCTTGTTAATAAATTTAACTGTAATAAATAAGGTTGTACGATTTGAAAAGTTACTTAGCTTCTAACCCAAGATCGTTTAAAAGTTGCTCGGTATTAATCAGAGTTCATAGTCAAGGCATAACTTATTGAAGCGGGATGCGAAGATTGGCGAGTCCGAAAAGGTCCTAACAAGACATGAGGGCTACATTTTGTTGCTAAAGATCCCAAGTGATGTGAAGAATCATTTATCAAAAATCAATATAAAGGATCGAGACACACACGAAAAGCAAATACTCCCCTAAAGATCATGGAGAAGTCTATCCAAAAAGGCCGTAACAAGGTATGAGGATAAATAGATCCAAGTCCTAAAAGGAGGCAGATCGTTGTATATCAAAATCCCAAATAAATATTGGAGAAACATAAAGAAGTCGTGGTCCAAATATGAAGAATCTCTCAAAAAGTTCAAGTGAAGAAATTCCTATTATGAAGAGAAGACCATTATTTCATGAACGTCTCTCAAGATTTGAAGTATGAAGTCACTGCCAAATATCGGTCCGAGAAAGGTCTCAAATCGTGAAGCGAGTTATGCCAATATATGAACTTTATGAGGTCCCGAGAAGCAGTTTTAAAAGATTTTGTCCTTTAGCTAACTATTGATTAATCGTCCCACTTTATTTTCAGCCTAAATAACTATTGAAATAAGTCAACAATGCATCCTCGTGATCATTTAAGACAACAATAAAATATAAGAGATACACCTAGGAATATGGGAGTCTAAGTAAATAATTGGCCCACATGAGTTTGTGTTAGTTTGCTAATTTATAATAACAATGATCTCGTTTTTAAGCTTGGTATGGGGAACGTGAAACTTGAGGATGATAAACATTCATGACATTTCCAAAACCCTAAGGTAAGTCTTTGATTTCTTTACTTGTTTTCTTCCTTTTAATATTTTGCAATTTTCTATCTCTTAAATAAAGGCCAAGATGGATTGATTATAACGGAAAATGTAAAACTTGCTTTGTAATTAATGCATTGCATGAGGACATTGCAATGGTCAAGTGTAGGGGATTTAATAAGTGTGAAAACACTTATCCTTTTACCACTTAATTATAATAATAACCAATCCAAAACGTGTATTTTATGTTGTAAATGTCGGAATTATGCGTGGTTTGTATTTTTGTTGTGATTTAGGACCAAAATATGAAAAGGGAAGAAAACACGGGCTTTAACGGGCTTTTATCGAAGAAAAAGACAAAAGACGAAGTGAAAAGATCAAGAGTGCAAAAAGAACGGAAGTCCAAGGCCATTCTGAAGATTTATCGAAGAAAACTCTAAAGACGGAAGTTTAATAAAGCCGAAGAACTTAAGTCTAATTAATGAAGAAATTACAAGACGAGTTGAATTAATCCCGAGACAAAGTCGTAAAAGTCAAAGAATTTAGAAGACGAAAAGACGAGAAAGAAAGAAAGAATGAAGCTTCCAACACATGCTTACCTCCATAATCTCCTATAAATACCCTCCTAATATCACATTAGGAGGTGTTGACTATTTGACACATAGTTCTTCCACCTTTAATTTCATGTGTTTTATTTAATTGTCATTTAATTTCCTTGTCTTGCACCTTTAATTTCTTTCCTTTAATTTCAAGTAAGTCTTTTAATTTTGTTGTTGAATCTTATTTTTAATCAAGTTTTTATAAATCTCTCATTCTACCTTTCTTGTTTTGCTTAATCTTTATGTTTATGTGCTTATTGTTATGCTTATTTGATTAATTGTTATGTTTTTATGTTTTTGATTGTGTTTGCTTATTGGTTTTATAGCTTATTTGTGTCTTTCTTAAATTTAATTTAGTTTTATAAAAGTTATTTTTATTAAAAAGTCATTTTAAAATATTTTATCATTTAGTGTTTCCAAAAGTTATTTGTGGCTTATAATGATTACATGGGAGACGCAGTCTATGATGCAGAACCTGAGTATGAGGAGGAGGAGTATGTGTCTAGAGATGTGGGGGTGCATTTGGTGGTAAGGCGCTCCTGTTTAACACCTAAAGCTGATGGTGATGATTGGCTCAAATACAACATCTTTAAGTCAACTTGTACCATTATGGTTAAGGTTTGCACATTTGTATGTGATTCAGGTAGTTGTTATAACTTGTTAGCTAAATAAGCAGTCCATAAATTAGGGTTGAAAACTGAATATCGTCCCACACCTTATAAGTTATAGTGGCTTAAAAAGTGTGGGGAGATAACAGTTTCCAAGCGTGTCCAAGTTCCATTTTCTGTAGGAACAACTTATAAGGATAATCTTTGGTGTGATGTGATACCTATGGATGCTTGTCACTTGTTGTTGGGTAGACCTTGGGAGTATGATCGTGATGTAACTCACCATGGGAGAACTAATACTTATAGTTTCCTTTTTTGGGGGTGTGAAGATTACTTTGGTGCCAAATAAAACCAAGGAAGTAGTTAATAAACCCACTGGTACTTTACTAACTCTTTCGTAGTTAGAAGACGAGCTGCAGGTGGGAGGTGATGTTTTTATACTAATAGGGAAGGAGGTTTCTGAAGACGGTGAAGTTCCTGAAGCCACGATTCCTTTACTTGAGGATTTCTTTGATGTTTTCCCTGATGAGTTACTTGATGGTTTGCCACCATTGCGTGACATAAAACATCATATTGATCTGGATCCTGGGCCACAGTTCCTTAACAAGCCACATTATAGGATGAGCCCGGGAGAAGATGAGGAGTTGCGTAGGCAGGTTGAGGAGCTCGTTTCTAAGGGTCATGTTCATGAGAGTATGAGCCCGCGTGCTGTTCCTGCCCTATTGACTCCAAAGAAGGATGGTAAATGGCGTATGCGTGTTGATAGTCGAGCCATCAACAAGATTACTTTGAGGTACAGGTTTCCTATTCCTCGCCTTGATGATTTGCTTGACCAGATTAGTGGTGCTACTATTTTTACGAAGCTAGATTTGAAGAGTGGGTATTACCATATTCGTCTTAGACTTGGTGATGAGTGGAAGACCGCTTTCAAGACCCGTGAAGAGTTGTATGAGTGGTTGGTCATGCCTTTTGGTTTATCAAACGCACCAAGCACATTTATGCGTGTGATGAATCAACTGCTCAGGCCTTTTATTGGCAAGTTTGTGGTTGTTTATTTTGATGACATTCTTATTTATAGTGCTTCTCATAATGAGCATTTAAATCATGTGAGGCGGGTCTTGACCTTGATTTGAAAGGATAGTTTTTATGCAGCCACGAAGAAGTGTGTGTTCATGACCCCTAAAGTTTTGTTTTTATGGTATGTTGTTTCTGGTGATGGCATACAGGTGGATGAGTCCAAGGTAGCAGTTGTTCAGGAGTAGCCAACTCCAACTACCATTACTGAAGTTCAGAGTTTCCATGGTCTTGCTTCTTTCTATAAGCGGTTTATCCCTAATTTCAGTTCCGTTATGGCCCCTTTGACTGACTGTAAGAAGGGAAAGTCATTTGTATGGACGAAGGAAGCAGAGCTGGCTTTTCAGGTTGTCAAGGAAAAGCTTACTACAACGCTAATCCTGGTATTGCCTGATTTTTCTAAACTTTTTGAGCTTCATACTGATGCTTCTAAGGTTGCAATTGGTGGAGTTCTTAGTCAAGGTGGGCGGCCTGTTGCCTATTTTAGCGAGAAGTTTACATGGCCGAAGTCCAGGTACTCTACTTATAACTTAGAGTTTTATGTAGTGGTCAAAGCTGTGAAGCATTGTCGCCATTATTTGTTTAATAAGGAGTTTGTTTTGTTCACTGATCATGATTCCTTAAGGCATATTCGTACTCAAGATAAGGTTTCACATAAGCATGGGCGTTGGTTGGCTTTTCTTGAGAAATTTACTTTTGTGGTGAAACATAAAACTGGTGCTTCCAATCGTGCTGCTGATGCCTTAAGCAGGAGGAGTAGTTTACTTTTAACCATGCAGGTTGATGTTCTAGGACTGGATGTCATTCGTGACATGGTGACTGTGGATCCATACTTTTAAGTTGTTTTGCAAGATTTGCAATCCGGAGAGAAAACAGATTTCGTTATACGTGATGGGTTCCTATTCAAAGGGAATCAACTTTGTATTCCTGGTTCAATTCTTTGCTTGCAAATTATTAAGGAGTTGCATGGTGAAGGACATGTTGGTCGTGATCACACTTTACAGTTGGTTCAAGCTTCTTATTTTTGGCCTACTATGAGGAAGGAAGTGGACCGTTACGTCAAGAGGTGTCGTATTTTTCAAGTTTCAAAGGGGACAGCTACAAATGCAGGACTTTATATTCCTTTGCCAGTTCCTTTGCATCCTTGGGTTGATATTATCATGGATTTTGTGTAGGGGCTACCTCGTACTCAAAGGGGTAGTGATTCAATATTTGTTGTAGTTGATCGTTTTTCTAAGATGGTTCATTTTATTCCTTGAAAGAAGACAACAGATGCAGTTAATGTAGCCCAACTTTTCTTTAGGGATGTGTATCGTTTACATGGTTTACCTTCCTCCACTATTTATGATTGGGACACCAGGTTTTTGAGTCATTTCTAGCGTAGTTTGTGGAAGATGGTGAATACTCAACTCAATTTTAGTAGTGCTTATCATCCTCAAACTGATGGGCAAACTGAAGTTGTTAATAGGTTCCTTGGTAACCTGTTAAGGTGTTTGGTGGGTGATCATGTGAAGGCATGGGATCAGAAGTTGTATCAAGCTGAGTTTGCTCATGATCATGCTGTTAATCGGATCACTAGGTTTAGTCCATTCCAGGTGGTTTATTCTGCTCAGCCACATGGTCTTCTTGATCTTATGACTCCTCAGGTTTCTAGATCTATTCCGAAGAAAGTGCAGGATTTTGTTGAGGGGTTGCATGATGTTCATATATCTGTTTGCGACAACTTGGTTCACGCTAATTCAAAGTACAAGCAAGATGCAGATCAAAAGAGGAGACATGTTGACTTTGAAGTAGGAGACTTTGTGCGGGCTGTTTTGACTAAGGATCGTTTTCCAGTTGGTGAGTATAATAAGTTGTCTGATAAGAAGATTGGTCCAGTGGAAATTATGGATAAGATGAACTCAAATGCTTATCGTTTGAAGTTGCCAAGCCATATTCGTTGTTCTGATGTTTTTAATGTGAAGCACTTGTTGCCTTACCATGGTAATTCTTTAGATGATGATACAACTGGGAATTCGAGAACGAATTTTTCCTATTCAGGGGGGAATGATGGAGGCCCAAATATTGAAGAACGGGTTGACTTGTTTCAGGAGGCCCGAGATCGCGTGACGAAGAGGGGTTTAGTAAAACGGGCATAACTTTTGCATCCTAAGTCCGTTTTCAGCATGTGACTTGTCAAAACGTGCGTAGAAAGGAGGCGGACGACGCTGTAACCATACTTTAGCTAGTTGTAGAATTTTCAAGGCCCAAAAAGCCTTTTTACTATCAGTTTTTTTACATATTTATGTTTATTTCACTTTCAGTTGGACTTTGTCTTTGGGCTACGGTACAGTCCGTTGGATTTTTAGGGTTTTTCTTTGTTTGCAGTCATTATTTAATGAATCTGTCGTATCCCTAGCAAGACAGTTATCAGTTTAATAAAAGTAAAACCACTGGCGGTTGTGTTACCGTGTTTTACCCTAATTTTCGGGCATTCTTTAGAATCAACGATTACTAGCAGAATTGTTTCTGGCATTCTTGTTGAATCAACAGATCCAATTACTTATCTTTGTTACTTTGCTTTTTAGTCTACATCTGAGATTCAATCAGTGATTTGGCCCAAACCAGATGGACGAACGGCGTAATTTACTCTTTATTTTATTTTTAGGTGGTGGGTATATAATGGTTGTTGTAGTTGGATCTGGGAAGTTCTCCATCACTCCACTTTTTATATTCTTTGTCATTATCCTTTTGGATTTGGATATGGTTGCTAATACGAATTTTTAACAAATTAATCACTTTTAGGTGGATTAAGTTTTGTGTGTTGTGGATCGTGAAACGTTTGAGGAGAGACTAACCAAAAGGGAGTTAATTAATCCTAATTAAATTTTTGATTTTAGGTTTTATTATTACGATGATGGATTTTCGTCAAAAGCTAAGTTTATTAATGCTATTCTTATTGTGATTTTGCAAGTTAAGGAGAAATGGACGCATATGGTGTATAAGTTATGAATTATTTGGTTTCATTGCTCATTTTTTAGTATTTTTACGTCTTTCAATGTGTTTGTGTCATACCCTTCTAACAAAGAGTAAAGTGGGCCAAATATATATCATTTGTATTTTTAGAAAAGTCTTTTAAAATGCGTTAACAAAGAGGTTTTCTAGATTTAGGCAAGACGAATATGCAGATTTGGCATGTATATAAGGTTACTCCATGGATAAGAACTAGGTCTATCTACATTGGGCTACTAGAGAAGTTAACTAGCATTAACTTATGTAGGTATTAGCTTTTTAGAGCTGTTGTTGTTTAGATTTGTTGTTGAATTTAGATGAATAAAGACATGAATACCAGCAAATAAAAATAAAGGGTAGACAATATGATCGATCTCACTGTTAAAAACCCATTATGTATGGCATTTTGTATGCAGAAAAGATATTTAGAACCAATCTATTTGAAATTATGTATGCATATTTAGCGTTGTGATAACATGTTTGTGTAACATGCTAAGAGATACTTGATTGTCTGCATTTGAGCACGCAAGCAACACACATGCTATTGCATTCACTGCATATCGAATAACTAGAAAGTTTTCTTAGTTTTAGTATAACAGAACTTGGGCATGGTATAGCTACGGTATCAAACACTGTTGTTGGGTATAATACGGTATCAAACACTGCTGTTGGAATTATTTTGATATGAATTGTAACTTTTTTTAAGCGGGTTTATGGGGCAGTGGTTCAACAGGTCCTTTGTTGTCTTTCACTTTTCTAAAGATATTGGTTTAGAGTTTTCATGTCTGATATATGCTTTGAATAACGCTAATACCCTTTTCATAAGACTGTTTACAGTAGTGCTTCAAAATTGGTAAGTAAATTTTTTTGTCAACGGTAGTTATGTAGTAGGGAATAATTGAGGAGCTAATAAAGGTTTTTATGCTTCTTTGTTGTGTGGCTACTGAATATGTGTGTGTATTTTCAGGTTCTCATGTTGTGGTGAAAATAAAACATGGATGTTAAATGAGAATAATGCATCACCTAAACTCAACGATTTCTCGGGTACGAAACATGTAAGGACTACGAACCACATCATGGACCAAAGTATCTAAAACTAAAGATTATGCTTAGCGTGAGTTTATTGAAATTTGTTATGTTGTGATTGATCTGAGATGTCTACCTAATTCTAAATGTTTTATGTTTATCAGATTTGGGATCCCAAAGTCAATATTGCTAATAAGGATGAGAAAAAGGAGAGATTGACTTGCCAAATTTACATTAGCCGTAGGTGCTAATCCTTACGGAGAACTGAAAAAGAAAGCAGTGGAACTCGGGTGGGTAGATAATACACGTGCATCAGGATTAAAGGTTAAAAATGGTTGATGTACATATTTTAGGCAAGGAAACATATCTACGTAAACAAACGCAAAATATATTTTATTCCCGTGTCTCGTGGAGGAGATTGTGAATTTGAGATTCACGATTTGGATAAATGATCGAATAATTAAATATATGAAAGACGATTCTAAATCCTACAAAGACGAAAAATAAAGTATGCTAAAAACGTGAATTATGGGATCAGAAAAATGAACGCGACAGCCCTAAAACGCTACGAACATGAAAACTAAGGCTAATCAAACCTTGAAAATGAAAAATTACTTTCTAAACCTCAAAAGTGTTTAAATAAAATAGTTTAAAATAAATCCTATTTTTATGACTTTTATGAATATTTTATTGATTAAAAACTATTTTAACTATTTAAAAAAAGAAAATATCGAATTAATCCTAAAAGATTCCAAAAATTGATTTTATACTTTCTAAAAGTCGAACAAGTTAAAAAAACTCAGAAAAACTAGTTTTAACACTTTTTAATAATTATTTATTAATTTAAAAGTCTAATTAACAATAAAAATGTTAAATCTGAGTTTTTTATATGTAAACCTCAAACTTGTTTTTATAAACCTAAAAACTATTTCTTTTTATAATCTTAAAACTATTTTTTAAGTAATTAAAAAGAAAACAGAAAACAAAAATGAATAACAAAATATTATATTAAAATAATAAATCTTGAAAATTTTCCTAAGACCCTAAATTAAGCCTACTTTAGGTGAACAATAAGCAGGCTTACCAGCTTAACACAATAAGCTCAAACAGAGAGAATAATGTGAGACCCCCAGAATCAGGCAAGGAAACAACTAGGCAGCAAGGGGGTAACACGTCATGGTGCAAGAAACAATGTAATATTGTTGACACATAGTTGACGTAATAAAAACATATACATTACATCATAAAAGATCAGAGTTTTAAACATAGGTCCCAGAGTTTTATAAGTAGAAAATCTATTATTTAATCATAGTTTATAACATATAGTTACCAAAAGACATAATAAACTTCTGACAGCTTTTAGATAAAAACCAAAGTTTAAATACACAAAAATCTCCAAGCTGCGATAATATTCTACGGGCTCCCATCCAAGCAAAGCTAAGAAATAGTACCTGAGATTAAACATGTAAAATCGTCAACATAAAGTTGAGTGATATTCATAGGTTTAGCAGTAAAGGTATGGAACACAAGCATTCATTTGTAAACAAGAAATAGGGGAAATGGTTACGTACGATAACCATAGTCTGAAACATTATTATTGTTGTTTAGTTCATGAACCGAAGCTTACCTCATGTAAGTTCCTCTAGTGAGTATTCAGCCTAAATACTCAAGTAATAAATCAAATGTTGGATGCGTCAAGGTAATCGGGACGAGGATTGTCAATCCCGATAGATCCACCCACAACATTCACGCTTAGCAACACAAGTAAATTAACAGTTCATGATCAAGAGAGGCAACTTAAGGCTATTAACTAAAAGCAATAATATCAATGAAAACTGTTGGAAAGCATACAAGTCTGGATAGCATACAAGTTCTAGATAGTATATAGTTTTTTAAATGGATGTGTTCCACCATGTAAAATCTCACCTCGCATTTAGAAACATTATGAAAGTAAAAGGGGCTATGAACTCACCTTAGCCATGAGTTAAGTGAATCACTATACTCAGAAGCTGAGTAAAAAGTAGTAGCATGACGATCACCGACGATATGGATGCCCCGTAAACACGAAAATCGCAACCTATGAGAATAAGGCGCG